>VZRS01009494.1:189539-293425 GCA_013398055.1 Ifrita kowaldi
TGACGGGAGGGACCCAGCGGCCCCAGCCGAAGCCGTAACACCCACCCTCTGCTGCCCGGAGGCGGCTTAGGACCTTCGCTCTCCCCTACAGACCCCGTCTCCGCTCCCGCCCTCCAAGAAAGCCGCTGGAGCTGCTCCTCCATCCCCGCTCCCCCTCTCCGCCCACCCGACAGACCCGGGCTCGGAGATCCTCGCCCGCCCCGCTGCCCGCTCCCCTCNCCCCCTTCCCCCCGCAGCATCCGGCGCGGGGAGCGCGCGCGCCGCCTGGCGGGGTGGCTGACGCGCGTCCCCCCTCCCTGCGGCCCCGCCGCCCGCCCTGCCCGAGCCCCGGTTCTTCCCCACAGACCCCGGGCCGGGCCGCGAACCGGGCCGAGAACGGACAACCCTTTTCTGCCCGCCACTGCCCCGCTGCCCATCGATGTCCCCCGGCCTACAGCTCCCGCAGGGCAGCGCGCCACCTGCTCTGGCCCGGCCAGGGCAGACGGCAGCAAGGCACGCCGGGAGCTGTAGTTCGTGAGGGAGGGGAGCGGCGCCGCCCCCAAGGTTTCTCCCCGGGTGGGCAGCACAGCCGGCCCTGCCAGCGGCCCCAGCGCCCGGCGCCTCACAGCGCCGCGCTCAGAGCACCTCAAAAACGGGCGCGGGTCTCGCCTTCATCCCACGGTCTGCCCTGGGCGCTGCTTGGAGCGGGGCTCCTGGCTCAAGTGCCCCCGCCGCCTCCTCCAGCCCCTCGGCCACACCTGCCGCCAGCCCGCTCCCTCTCCGCCCCTGCCACCACCGCACGGACGCGGCTGTCACACGGCGGTGTGCATTCCGAACCAGCTCGCCACATTCACTCCGTACGGAGATTTTCAAAGTTCTCTGAACTGCTGCCCAGTTCACCAGGCTGTTTTCAGCGGCTTTGCTTTCAGTCCAGTTTTTATGGGGATGTAGACCCGGACAGGGAGGTTTGCTGGGGACTGGCGTCACTCAGCGTTATCTCCCACCACCCCTTTGGAAAAGATTAGCGTGGAAACCAGGAGCCAAATCAGTTCAGTTCAGTATCTGGGAGCACGCCTGAGAAGGCTTACTATCAACTGAAGTCAGATTAAGGTAACTGCAAGAAAGTTAACACACAAACGTCAGATTGGATTACTCGGAGCATTTGACAGCCACTTGGACGGGCGGTTGTGCTGCTCTGCACAGTCACCCTCGTGTTGTGCCTCCAGCACAAGACACGTATCCCTCCGTACCAGTCTAATGTGACAATCGCTACCCATGTCTTGCAAGAGAACAATTAGTAGTCTTTAATTCCCCAGAGAGAAAAATCAAGATCTTGCCGTTTTCTCAGATCCTGGTGCGTCTTTGAGTGCCTCCTCCTCCCCCTGGCTCCCTTTCTCATAACAGTCTTTGTAAGCAGTGTTACTTCAGCAAGAAATTACATTTTCTGTGCTTATTTGAAGGTTGTGATAGAAAACAGGATTTAATAAGGCCATTGAAAAGACGAGGCACTGTTACTTCTCCCCGTACTCCCCTATATGGGTTGAAGGAACAAGGCTGGAAAGAACCAAATCACTCCATCTATACCAAATTTTCTTCTTGTTCTAGACATGAGCAGAGTTAAAAGCAGCAATACCGTATCAAAACTGCGGAAGAGCTTCAAGTTTGAACAATGAAGGGGAAGTAGTTCCCCACTCATTCATCCCTCTACCTATCTCTGTAGACTGTCAGAAGCAAGGCTATGTGGGAGTGGGGCCCTTACCACCTTTCAGTGGAACATTTCAGGAGAATGGCAAGACTGGAAGTGCAGGTGAAAAGGCAGCCTGTTGCTTCCTCTAGCTTTTCATCATGGCAGCCAGCAATAAATAAGCAGCAACTTACCCATCTCCTTCTTCACCTCAGATCTGTTGCAAGTACCTTGGGTCTCATACTGGCCTTCCAAACAGCAACAAAAATTTTCAGTCTTGCTTCAAAGAAATGGCAAAATCCAAGGTAACTCAGAGAAGAGAAAATCCACAGAAACTAAAATGTAACCTTATTTGGATAATGCATCATTTTCAATCTAATAGTACCCCTCCTATAAAGAAATTTTTTTTGCTGTAAGACTGGTTAAAAAAAACTAAAACTGTCATGCATTGGCTTCTGATGCAAACCTTACCTGGTGGATATTTCCTTCTGAACTTCATAAAGATGTTCTTTTTTATGGGTGAAGAAAACATTCACGAATTGCTTGTAGAGGACAGCCCTGAAGATCCGTTCTGCTTCCACTGGAACAAACAAAACTTTGGGAACAGATGGCAGATCACTTTTTTTTTTCGTAAAGCAATTTCATAAAAATAAACTTTGTCACTTCTGTAAAACAGCTAATTGAGCTTAATGCATGAATGGTGTTTAACTGAATCCCTGAGCTTATGTGACATCAATCAGTTTCACAGGGACACAAATGTCCCACATCTGAGGAGTTTTGTTTGGAGGTTTCTATGATTAAATAAAGAGTAGGAAAGCAACTACACCCCCCCTCTCATTTTGCAAAATTAACATAATATTTGTTGCAGTTTCAAGGTCTCTCCTGTTTGAGAGACTTCTCCAGGCATGAAAGGAAAAAGTAACAAAACTAAAAAGCTTGGTGGGCAGATTTCAGACAGAAGGAGGAGAAAAGGAGAAAGAAAGCATTTCCAACTGTATTTTTATAGTTGTCTAGGTTTTGAACTCTTAGTCCTTCTGAAAATACTGCCTAGAAATCATATATGCTGTAGAGACTAGTTTTGCATCACTCCCTCCCTTGGAGATGTTTTATTTTTCCAAACAAAACTGAACCAGGTAAGCCAAGTATCCTGCTTCATCAAACCTTCAGGGATGTTATTTTTAAATTAATGGTACTGGTTTTTCTTCTATATGAAAATGAGTTTCCAGCCAAGAGATTACTTCTTATGTGTATTTGTACTTGATTTTATAGAATCATTTCCAGTCTTCTGAACAAGGGCTGGATCAAAATTCCAAGGCTGATTGAGGGCAGAAGCTGGAGCAGTGAGGGATAGTTTCAATTTAGTTAATTTTAGCTGCCTCTCCTAGCTAATTTTTATGGGATCAGAGTCCCAGTTACTTAGAAATGGCTCTGGAGACAAAGTCCAGTACAATTTTTTTGAAGCTACAGGAATTATTACTGCTGTTCTTCCTGTATGTTTCATCTTCTATTAATTTAGGGGTAAAGGGAAGTTAAAATAGTCACAGATGCTTAGAGTTTGATACCACAACCCCATCAAAATCCGACATGTTGAATTAATTTTTTGAACACATTGGGGAGATTTAACTATCTTATTGAAACATTGCAAAATTGTTCATCACCAAAACCTCTTTATAATTAATCCCCAAAGGTGAAATTCACTCCTGTACAGACAGTTTTGCATGGCTTTTTGTCACATAAGTACTGCTTTATGGAAACTGGGGGCAATGATGAAGTGTAATTAAAACAGGCTAACTTGAACAGTCAAAACCTTGTAGCAAGCCTTCTGCAGATGCAATCTGCAAGTGAATACATCCTTCAGTGCTGAGCTCCTCTCTCACATGAAAGCAATTTTTAAACCTCGAAATTGTCAGTGTCTTGGTAAAACAGAAGGGGTTAAATGGTGAATTGAGTGATAGCTCTATTAATGAATATTGCAGATAATCATTGATACTTGAAAGATACACTGCAACAGAAAATAGAAAGGTGGAAATAATGACACTAGAGGATATTTCATCATAAACACTGACATGGTCATTCACACAGAATCTAACAAACTATGGAAGTAAGGGTTATTTAGTAAGTAGTGGGAATACTAGTTTGCACATACAAACACAGACAGCAGATACCTCCACTATTCCAAGTTTGATGTACAGTCTATTCTTTTTCCTTCAGCAGAGGCAGCTGGACCAGCAGCTGTAGAGCAGTGCAACAAGAATGCTGCGAGAGAGGGGCCAGCCCATTATCTATCACTTCTCTGTCTGTGGTGGCAAGCAGCACAGCCCAGATAAAAACATTACCCCTAATCTAGTAATTTAGATTTTGAATTTTCATAACAACCTCAATCAGTGCAAAGATACACAAAAATATGTTCATAATCCAGATGTTGCTGATATCTGGGTTAGGGGCCCTGTGAGCCTTGAAAGTTAAACCCCAAACATTTCTTTGCATTTTCATCAGTTCTAAATGAAAATGAAGGGAAATGAAGGGAAAATGAAAGATCAAACTCTAATAGGAACAATTGGAAAATTTCCATTTCCTACACAAGTGAAAGAATGAGCTTTTTAACAGAGCAGAAAAGTCAAGCAATTTCAGGTCTCCTCATTGGTTGTGGATCACAAGGAAGAAGTACGATTTGTAAGCATTCCAGGTTTAGATCTTTTCTATCTCTGTGCTCATGCAAAATTCAAAATAGTTTAGAAATGGTGATGGGTGAAGAGACTATAATTTAATATCAAATATCTTACAGATGAAGAAAGAAATTATCTGTTTACACCTGAAATTTTAGGGTACGTAGAATATTGTGAGTTGGAAGGGACCCATATGGATCATTGAGTCCAGCTCCTGGCCTTGCACAGGAAAACTCCCAAAATCACATCACATATATCGGGTATATCTTGGGCTATATAATTAGTGTTCAGTGACTGTGTATTTCAGTAGAATATACAATTAAAAATACTGCTGGTCTCCTAATTATAGGGTCTGCTTTTGTGATTCTCATTGGCATTAGTTGATTCCATTGCCTGCATTTCTGCTCCTGCTATTGACCTAATTCTAAGTACATGAAACATGATTATTTCAGGCAGATGACCATTTTTTACAAACATCTTTGTCGTTTGTATAGGAAGTTAAAAAACGGGAATATGATTCTGGTGTTCTAGCAGTAGTGCTCTTAAATCTGTGAGCATCTAACTAGGTGAAACAAAGTTTGTATCTGAGTGGATGCGCTCTTATCACATCATCTAATTAGCTTAGCGAAAAGCAGGCAGGCTTTCAAGAACACCAATATTCTTCATGTCCTGTCTACTTATATCAGCTAGTATAGTTAAATAGAGATGTCACTTCCATATATCAAACTAGCCTTGTTTGTAACTAGCAAGCATTATAATGAAACTCTACAGTAAATGTTTATAAAATAGATGCACTTGGTTTTATGTGGGTAACTAAAACATGAATAGAGTTCTCAGCTTATACCATTTAAGAATATACAGTGAAATTTTCATGGATTATTTTCAGGTCTTCGTTTACTGTTACTGTTTAGAGACTAAGGATCTGAGGCCAAAGGGTCATGATTTCATCACATGCATGTTCTGCTACACAAGAGCACACATGTATGAAGGCTGTATTGTATTTAGACAAACCCTTACAGCTGGAAGAACAATCACACAACTTTTACAGTGAGCTGAGCACACTTGATCATAGTAAAATCATGTTACTTTATAGAATTGTTCCTCAAAGCAACGCTGTTTCAATAAGGTAGAAAAAAATGTGACTTTAAACAACACAGGCTTGTAAGGTGAAATAAAATATTAATCTGCAACTATATGAAAGACTCACTGGTGTTATGTTATAAAAATCAAGTAGAACAGAAACTTTTGTTCAGTACTAATTTAAAATGTTTATTATTCTCAAAGTGTTTTTATGAAGATGGTATATCTTGTTTCAGTACTAATCTGGCAGAAATAGGTGTGTTAGTGAAAGCAGTCAGCTTGAAATGCCAAAAAGTAACAAATTACTCTACTATAGATTAGACCGCTGTTTTAATATGTCATTATTTGACTATTAAAATTAAATTTGGTGGGAAGGTAAAATCCGATATATACTCCTAAGTGATGTCTCTACAGCACTATCTATCAAATATGGCTGGTTTTCCTTCCATTTAAACTGTTATCCTATGTTCCACACAGCCAAGTAATGTCACTCACTCTCTCTAAAGTTTCCCATGTGGCCAAGTAATTTAAGTATGCCATCAGTAGAGCAACTCTGCAGCTGAAAATATACTGCTATTAAATCCAGAGAGAATAGATCACTAATTGCAGCTTAATATTAGAGATGGACATGAAATACTGAGCCAGCCATCAGAGAATGCATTGGTAATCCAAACTTGTGTTATAATTGAAAAGACAAAGAACTGTTTATGTCTTCATGAATAACTTTTAAAATTACAGTAGCTAAGAACTTGCTAGAGCTAAATAAGACAACGACTGCTACTTCTGTTGCAGACTACAGCTTAATTATTATTTAAGCTAAGAGAGAAGTTTTTTCCCCAAAACCTACCCTTCTTTGAATGTCCCCTTGAGTAGGTTTCCCTGTATGAAAGTTGTATCAACAGAGCATGTGACAAGATACAGCATGTGTGGAGCATCACAGGAGGTGATTCCTTCTCCCTGAAGGTTTGCAATCTAAATGGAAAGGGAGAGTATCACATAAGCAGCACCCAGTTCTCAAGCTGGCTGCTCCAGGAGAGCCATTGGCCAGGAAGCAGAGCATAGGGTATCGCCTCCTAGGTCTCTAGCATCTCCCCAGGAGTGGATATGTGTGTGTGAATTGGTGAGGAGGAAGGTAACAGGTTTTTGGTTTTACTGCAGAAATCCAGGTTTTGGAGTCCTTCGCACCTCTTTCCAGCTGCAGTTTCCGGAATAGGCTGCAATTTATAACCAACCTAACCAGAACCCACCATGGGTGGTAGTCACTTGGGTAAAGCACTTTATTTTCTGTAACATCACTTGCAGAATTATTGCCTCTTGAAGTAGAAATAGTCATGGATTGATTTAGAATAACTTTTTATTACATCTTTAGGCTTCATCTTATCAATTTTATGTATAACCTTTCTTTTAGCTGAATTGCATGTGGTTTAGGTTATGTTCTGAATCCCTCACTGATCTCCCCTTTCCCTCTTTTCCTACCAATTCCGTATCTTCATTTTCAAGCTAAACTTCTTGAATTGAAAAAAAAGCAGAAGAAAAAAAAATAAGGAATGTTGTGTATGAAATTCACTATCCTTTTAGCAAAACAGAGTGAGAGTAATATGATTTCTCAGACCAAAAATAAGTTGAAAAAAAGGACCTGGTTATTACGGAAATGCAACTCTTTCAGTAGCTAGATCAGTGTTGTGGGGTTCACTTTGCTGTGACCTTAGATTTCTTCACATAACTGCATTCTTGAAATATTTGGGTTTTTGTCTGCTAGTTCTCAATAAGTATCTTTTCATGTGGTTATAATCAACCTCAGCAGTGCTGCAAAAGTACTGAAAGTAACATTTCTATTTTGTAAAGGCACTTAATTCAACATAACCAAGATGTTCTTTTATTTTCCCTTTTTTCATAGAGAGATTTTAAAATCAAACCTGGAATTTTATTTTGTTCATGTTATTTCTCAAGTAGTTTATTTTAAACTTTATTATTTTCTTACATTTACCCTTTTCCCATTAATTTTTAAAGACTGTTTTTGTATTAGGCTAATTCAAACAAAGTAACAGAACTAGTATAGATTCATATTAAGTGTTCCTTTTAAGGACTACATTAAGTATTCCCCTCAGCTAAAAAAAAAAGATGAAGTCACAGTAGGCTGAATATGACTAACTGAACAGTTCCTCACTGGATTCCTGCAAAGAAAAATAGACAGCAGAGATGATCTACTGCAGATCATCATGAGAAAAAGCATGATATTGCTGTTGTCCTTCCCCATAATTTGATCATCCTTGAAAAAGCCTTTTAAATTTCAAGTATTCATGGGTTGAGATACAAAGAGAAGTAATCCTTTCCTTCTCTATTTTACACAAGGCAACTTCACCTAAAAACCCAAACATTTTGAGAGTTTCATCCTTTTCCTCCTCTTGTTTAAAATGTAAGTGTTTTATTTCCCACCATCTGCCATGAAGGATGTTTTCACAGCTAGATATCTATATTCCCTGGCAATACCTCCCCACAGTGCAGGACAAGTTGGCTGAGAAGCTGGTGTGCAGCACTTCAGAGCAATGCTGGGATCCCTCTCCTTCAAGTTTGGGCCCAGTGCCACAGTGATTCAGATCTATTCCTTCTCCATCATTCTATCTAGTCTATTACATTCCCTTTTGCATTTTTTCTTGCCTTTCTGCTTAGGGTTGAATCAAGGTATGCTTTCAACCTTTTCTGCACTATAATGTTTGCAGTTTCTTTCAAAGGAAAGCCAGGAGGCTCCTGTCTTCTGGTTTTAAAGTTTTGGGCTTAAAGAAACAACAGAATTTGTAATGCAAGTGTTAGAGCTGACGATGTTTTGTTCTTTAAGGTAGAAACTCTATCCTAACTGTAGTGTTTTACTATTAAAAATAAAATATTAACCACTTAAATGTTCCACAAATATTTTTACAAGATGAGGCTGTACCATCACTTCATCAGATTTGGCTGACAAGGTTTTATAGTGAGTACTTTTCATACCCTTGTAATAAGCCCTTCCTATTTAGATTATTTATCATATTTTTAGCCTTTTATGCATTCTCACAATCAGCTTTTCCTCAACATCTATCAAACAGGTGTTGCTGCCTTAATATAGATTGTAGTGATATTCAACTACTCCATCAGACTGGAGGGTCAAAGGAAGTGCTTGGAATGTCTTAAGCCAACAGCATTTGTTGCTGATGGTTTAAGTGGGCTCTAGTCCTTTATTATTGTATCTACAGGTCTATGAAACTAGAATAGATTTAGCAAAAAAGACATTGTAGGAATTGCATAAGCTTTGAAAATCAAAGCAATTTTGATCTTGAATTCTGTGCTCAGTGAAGGGATAGCAGTAACAAGTTTCCTCTCTCTGTGCAGTTACAAAATGTTTCTTAAATTCAACCAAACGTGCCAATTCTCATCTTGCTGTTTCTTATCTCTGCAGAACTAAATACAATTACAGCATTCTGAGGCTTGGGTTTTTTTCCTAGGACACGCACTCTCCAGTTATTTTCAGCTTCACAAAGCATTTGGTTAGAACAGCCATACTTTCTCTTGTTAAAGATATCTAAGAGGACTGTGATTAATGTTTAAAGAGCTCCATGTGTACCCAATTATGAAACCAATTAATTTAGTCAAAGACTAGATTAACTGCCATCTGTGGCCTGATTGTTTCTTAAATTTGAGTACTTCTGATCAAAGTTGTCATAAACAGTCTTACACAGCATGTGACAAATCAATGTCATCCAAGGATGTCTTGATACGAAGAGAGTTCATCATTAAGTGTTCAATATTATTACACAACTTCTATCACCGTTCTTTACAGCATATATTATTTGGGATGCATTTTGTTTCACTAGAAGTGAAACCTCAGAGTTTGCTAATAAAGTAATGCTGCTGTTTCTTATATAATAGATAATACAAGAACGATATCTAGGATGAGACGATAAACATACACACAGTAGAGGACAAAAGCCAAGGGAAAGGCATGAAACAAAAGCAAGCTGGAGAAACAAATGAAGCAGAAACTTGAACTCAGATTGGCCCTCATGATAAGACCTTCCACGTATATACAGCTGGTCACCAAACAGGCCATGCACCTATTCAGCTACTAGTTATTTGATTTTGCTTTTCTCTTTCACACTTCACAGTGACCCTTTATACAGTATATGATGTTCAGCTGTTCTATACAACATGGGAATTGGCTATACCATCTACTGCTAGAATTTACTCTGGGAAGCACATCTCTGCTCTGACTAGAGCAGAGAAAACGAGGTAGTAGGTTTATCTAAAGATAGAAACTTAAACAGTGATGGAGATGGTAGACATGGAAAATGGCCACCCTTTGGATCATCTGGAAAGACATTTCCTCTTAGTTACAGAGGTATTCAGCCAAGCAACAACACACCATGGAGCAGAGAAATGCATGTAAAACAAATCCTTCTGAGCCAGTATGCTTCCTTAAAATGCCAGTTTGTAATAGTGAAAACAACAAAAACACCTTAAAGGTGAAGAAACAGTTCAATTCCATGCAGAATCCAGATCACCTGCAACAGATTTTTCTCTCTCAGGAACAAGGCCACATATGTATATACACACACACACATAAATATCCTTATGTACACATACAAAACCCAGTAGCAATTCCTTGTCATGCAAGCAAACCTCACTATGAAAATTAAAGTCAAGAGAAAGGAATATTGAAATATATTCTTACACATTTTTCTTCCTTCACATTCCTTTCTATAAATATGACAAAAATTAAAGACATGGATGAGTGAAGTCTTACCAGTGCAGCAAAAGTATGCAAAGAAAGGGTAATTATGAGAGTTTTTCCTACTGCCTATTGAGAAGAAATACAGCTTCTTTGTATAAGTGACAGGCAAGAGTAGCTAGAAAAACAGGTTGTAAGGAAATCCTCTTGTTTTAAGGTATACAAACCTCTAAGCTCCATAAGCTTCTTGAAGTTTCGTTTTAGAGAGATTTCTTTTAACTTTGATGTGGCTTGCTTAAGAAATGATGATGTAGAAATCATCTTCCCTCAAAATATCAAGTGATCTGATAGTCCTCTTGCATCTTTTGCTAAGGAGGAGTGGGGATCCTGGAGTTTATGGAAAGGTTGTTTGAAGATCGGCTCACTTGCCTCTAACATAACTAATGCTCCTATCTTCAGCACATACCTGCGGGCTTTTAGGCAGTATAATCAGATTTATTATTAAAAAATCCAAAAAGCAACAAAACAATGAAGCAAACCCAAAACAGAATTAAAAAACCCCATAATATGCCATCTTCGAAAGAATCAGAGCAAAGGAAAATATATTCAAAAAATTACCCAGCACAAGAGCTGAGAAATGCAAAACACAAGCTCACTATTCCCTAAATTCGAGCCTGTGGTGGTTTCACCCCAGCCAGCAACCAAGGCCCACATAGCCACTCACTCCCCCACCAGTGGGACTGTGCAGAGAATTGGAAGGTTAAAAGATGGAAAGCTCATGGGTTGAGATAGAGAGAGTTTAATAGCAAAAGCAAAAGTTGCTCACACGAGCAAAGTAAAACAAGGAATTAATTCACTGCTCCCCATAGGCAGGCAGGTGTTCAGCCATCCCCAGCAGAGCAGGGCCCCATCATGCATAATGGTGACTTGGGAAGACAAACACCATCACTCCAAGTGTCCCCCACTTTTCCCCCTGACTTTATATACAGAGCATGATGCCCTATGGTCTAGAATGTCCCTTTGGTCAGTTTTGGTCACCTGTCCTGGCTGTGTCTCCTCCCAATTTCCCATGTACAGCAAACTTCCTGGCCAGCATGGCAGTACCAAAAGCAGAAAAGGCCTTGGCTCTGTGTAAGCCCTGCCCAGCAATAATAAAAACATCTCTACATTATAAACCCTGTGTTCAGCACAAATCCAAAACACAGCCCCATCCCAGCCACTGNAGCTGTTCTATACAACATGGGAATTGGCTATACCATCTACTGCTAGAATTTACTCTGGGAAGCACATCTCTGCTCTGACTAGAGCAGAGAAAACGAGGTAGTAGGTTTATCTAAAGATAGAAACTTAAACAGTGATGGAGATGGTAGACATGGAAAATGGCCACCCTTTGGATCATCTGGAAAGACATTTCCTCTTAGTTACAGAGGTATTCAGCCAAGCAACAACACACCATGGAGCAGAGAAATGCATGTAAAACAAATCCTTCTGAGCCAGTATGCTTCCTTAAAATGCCAGTTTGTAATAGTGAAAACAACAAAAACACCTTAAAGGTGAAGAAACAGTTCAATTCCATGCAGAATCCAGATCACCTGCAACAGATTTTTCTCTCTCAGGAACAAGGCCACATATGTATATACACACACACATATAAAAATCCTTATGTACACATACAAAACCCAGTAGCAATTCCTTGTCATGCAAGCAAACCTCACTATGAAAATTAAAGTCAAGAGAAAGGAATATTGAAATATATTCTTACACATTTTTCTTCCTTCACATTCCTTTCTATAAATATGACAAAAATTAAAGACATGGATGAGTGAAGTCTTACCAGTGCAGCAAAAGTATGCAAAGAAAGGGTAGTTATGAGAGTTTTTCCTACTGCCTATTGAGAAGAAATACAGCTTCTTTGTATAAGTGACAGGCAAGAGTAGCTAGAAAAACAGGTTGTAAGGAAATCCTCTTGTTTTAAGGTATACAAACCTCTAAGCTCCATAAGCTTCTTGAAGTTTCGTTTTAGAGAGATTTCTTTTAACTTTGATGTGGCTTGCTTAAGAAATGATGATGTAGAAATCATCTTCCCTCAAAATATCAAGTGATCTGATAGTCCTCTTGCATCTTTTGCTAAGGAGGAGTGGGGATCCTGGAGTTTATGGAAAGGTTGTTTGAAGATCGGCTCACTTGCCTCTAACATAACTAATGCTCCTATCTTCAGCACATACCTGCGGGCTTTTAGGCAGTATAATCAGATTTATTATTAAAAAATCCAAAAAGCAACAAAACAATGAAGCAAACCCAAAACAGAATTAAAAAACCCCATAATATGCCATCTTCGAAAGAATCAGAGCAAAGGAAAATATATTCAAAAAATTACCCAGCACAAGAGCTGAGAAATGCAAAACACAAGCTCACTATTCCCTAAATTCGAGCCTGTGGTGGTTTCACCCCAGCCAGCAACCAAGGCCCACATAGCCACTCACTCCCCCACCAGTGGGACTGTGCAGAGAATTGGAAGGTTAAAAGATGGAAAGCTCATGGGTTGAGATAGAGAGAGTTTAATAGCAAAAGCAAAAGTTGCTCACACGAGCAAAGTAAAACAAGGAATTAATTCACTGCTCCCCATAGGCAGGCAGGTGTTCAGCCATCCCCAGCAGAGCAGGGCCCCATCATGCATAATGGTGACTTGGGAAGACAAACACCATCACTCCAAGTGTCCCCCACTTTTCCCCCTGACTTTATATACAGAGCATGATGCCCTATGGTCTAGAATGTCCCTTTGGTCAGTTTTGGTCACCTGTCCTGGCTGTGTCTCCTCCCAATTTCCCATGTACAGCAAACTTCCTGGCCAGCATGGCAGTACCAAAAGCAGAAAAGGCCTTGGCTCTGTGTAAGCCCTGCCCAGCAATAATAAAAACATCTCTACATTATAAACCCTGTGTTCAGCACAAATCCAAAACACAGCCCCATCCCAGCCACTGGAAAAAAAAAATATACCCCAGATGAAACCAGCACAGCTATAATCAATATCTGTTTCCTTTTTTCCCATTTCTTTTAAAAGAGATGCATTTCAGATTAGAATATAGAACACAAAGGCTATTTTTATCTAACCTGATAACCCAAGCTTAGCGCTATAACCAGGCCTACTATGATAGTCAATTAAATTTTTTGTACATAGTTTACTCTATGTTATACTTTGTAAATAAATTCATCACTGGGCACAAAGAGAACGGCTACGTGTCTCTACTGCTTTGGATGTTGCACTCTGCTCAGGTGAAGTTCATAGAGAGAGGGGAGAAATTCCCCCGGGACCAGTTAACCCGATTCACCTGCGAGAAGGTGTAGTGTGAAATAATAGGATTATTACAATAAGTGATTTCTTTACTACTTGATGAGAAAACTCTTGCCTTTTTAGGAGGGTGAGAAAGAGCCTGAGGAAGAGGACATAGTGAATTTCTACAGGAAACAAATTTGTAAAAGAGTTAGGGTTGAGTTACAGTAGCATTAATACTCAAGTACTCAAGCCTCAGAGGGAATAGAAAAAATTTGTTGAGGCATTTGTACAGATTGTATTTAGTTTGAGGAACTTCTGAGTAAGAAAAATTAACTTCAAGGAAGGTAGTAGCCTCTAGGGGTTTAGCAGGTAGGGGACAGATTTGTTCTCAGACCATTTTTTAAACATGTCTCGATATTTCTGAATTTGCTTTAGTTACAGGCATAGTTTGTTCTACTTATTATTTGTCCAAAAGAACTTCTTCTTAGGGATTATAAATCTATCATATCTTTGGGTGACTTTAAGAAAAGGGGAAACTGAGCTATGTCAAGCTTCTGGCTGAATTTGGGTTCTTTTTCTGTGTAACTCAAAGCCTTGATCCTGCCAGAATGTTTATGCGGACAAGTGTTTGCACTTCCAATAATTCCATCCTAACTTACCTAACTGTAGGTAAAGAATAAAGATCTTTGTGTTCTTGTTTTGTTACTCAGCTCTACATCCGCAAAATAATTGTTTCTTTTGTCATCCTTCAACCATTTTTGTCACTTTTTCCAAGGCGAATGTTTAGTAAAGCTTGGTTTAAACTATGCAAGGCTGAGGCTATGTATGGTATCTTTTTGTTCTGGAGCAAAGTGTAATACCAAACTTGAAATACAACAGGCACCAGGATAGTTCCCTATCCCTGAAATGAAATGCAGTGAGTACTTAACAACCTGAACAACAACTTTTAAAGTGCAAAGATCAAACTGTGGATTAATAAGTGCCCTTGCTGATGCTGTAACTGTTGTAACTACATCTGTCTCAATTCTGGTGTGAGCAGAATAAACTACATTTATGGAAACCTGGGAGTTTTTCAGAACAGCTAGCAATATTGTTTTCACTTTTTATGACATTTTGGAGAAATGTCCACACCACAATGAAGGTGTGGAAGTGGTTTTATATGAATTCAGTGAACATAAAACATTCCATGCTGAATGACAATTTTCAAGAATAAGTGTCCAGTTGTTTACAATGAGCAATACTATTATACTAATTTTAGCTCATGTTTTCTTATTTATTGTGATTTTTAAAATTTGCTTTGATAATATCAACTGTATGTATTTCCAGTTCTTTAAAATTAACATTTTAATTAAACTGCACTGAAATTATGTCCATGTAAATATTTACTCAGAAAGCTTCTCACTGGGGTGAGGGACAGGAAACACATACAGTGAAAAATTATGGTTGGAATTACTGCAAACCTAACAACCGTATCTGTTTGGCAATAGAGGTAAGAAATGGTACAAATTGTTATAATATGAGGGAAAACATAAAGCAAAAGGGAAATGAAATGTTTTTGTATAAATAGGCTATTCCTTAGAAACGTATCAATATCAAATTACAAAAATCAAACAGGTTTCTAAATAAAGTTCAAACTGCTGTGACAGCATTGAAAAAAGCTAACAAAACTAGCATGAATAGAATTTATTCAGCTTTATTTCCCTTCCTTTAACCTGAATGCTTTCTTTCCCTGCTTCTGTGTAGAATTATAAAATGGAGTCTATGTAAAGATATAGTTATCAGTCATACCAGTGTATGGCTCTAATTCAGGAAAGCACTTAAGTAGGTGATTAACTTCAAGCATCCACTTACCCACTTTCCTAATTATGAACTTAAGTGCATACCAAAAGTTCTTTCCTGCACTGGTTTCATGCTCTGCCTGTTGACCACAGAAAGCACAGTGCTATCTGAGCCAGTCCAAAAGGACCGTGCTCAGGGGCTGGAAATGGTCTGTAAGCACAGCTGCCTGGCACTCAGGGTGAGTTCACTGACTGGCTTCCAGTGCTCAAGCTGCCTTGGTAAAGCCTGTTGTGTTATGCAGCTTGCAGTATATATGTTTCCTTCTGTTCATCTCCTCTAGTTTCTGCAGAGCATTTCCCTCTGTTTTTCCAGAATACTGCTATTCCTTTTGTAGGGAGAGTACTATTAGATCTCAAAATCAGAGGAATTGGATAGTAGCTCAAATAAAGGGCTTATGATCACAAAGCCTAAAGTATGATCTGAAAAGACCTTATTCAGCAGCTGTTTCATTCTAGATATACATGAGTTCCTTTGTTTCTTTTCCTTTTAATGTGTATATGTGTCTAGACATTTGTTATTGTGTGTGTCCTGCTTGGAGTTTTCCTATGTTCTACCTTAGCTGGGCAGCAATCTGGGAACCATTTCTCTACCAAATCCTCTAAGCAGCTTCATGTGGGAGGTATTCTCAGAGCATACCTAATACTTACTACAGGATTAGGCCCCTGACAAAAAGCAGTTGTAAAGCTTTTTTTCAAAATCAGCGCTAGTTATCACTTTCTGTCATGGCAGCTACAACAACCTGTGGATTGTTACTGAGTATTCCTGCCTTTAACAGAAATGCCCCAATCAAAAAGTTAAAGCTGGCATCTCCCTTTCTGACTCAATTTATGGCAAATTCCTGTCTGCATGATGTCACAGTGTCAGTAGTATAGATGGAGGGCACATTCTCCCCAGTATCACCCAAAGGTTCAAGGTTATAGATATTTCCTGAGGGAGAGAGGTTTAAATACCTGCAGGTGGAACCAAGAGTGGAGTCTGGATCACCTTGTTGAATTTTTTATGTAAGAGGTGAAGATGCATTGTCAAGAAGGATTTGTCATAGATAACCTGGAAGCTTAAGTCTCAAGGATCACTGAATATTTTGGGAAACCCATAGAGTTAGAAGGTGAACCATTGGCAAGGGAGGACTTGATGTTCCACTAAATTATTATACACCTCATAAGAAGAGAGAAACTTCCTGCCATCTGTTTCATTCACCATAGTGCTTACAATTTCTCTTAAAAGTCTTGGGTTTAAATGATTTAAACATCAAAACTCCTGTAGCACTTTTCTGAACAGAAAGGCTATGTTCATATCAGCAAGAGGCTTTCCTCATTGAACATGTAGATTTATGCATTGGTGCTTGTGTCTTACGCTCCTGTTATTTATATTTTTTTGAGGTTTTCTTTGGACCTGGAATAATCTGTCCCCTGGCCTCGATGTCTGGTCAGGAGTGGACACTATTACCCATGCTTCCATACCTTCTAGCTTAGTTTTATCTGAAAGTAATTGAGGTTTTGGACTCTAAACCAGTTCCATGCTGTGAAGTGGAGCACAGTAGGTGGCAATGAGTGGGAAACATGCTTGAGAACAGTAATCTTTGAACAAAAATGCTAATGTAGTATAATATTCCTTCAGTAAAGATAATGATCCAATTTATTAATAGCATAATACCTTGCTGATGGTGTTGAAGCATGAGCATTATTTTACTCAGGACTTTGATATACCTGAAAGAACTATATAAGTAAAAAAGTGACAGTAACTCCATACTATCTCAGAACAATTAATGAATTCAATGACTACAGCAATAAGATTTTTTTGTTAAATGGGTGCTTGTTTTCTAACAACGTGAGGGGTTGGTCTTTCAGCATCTTTCAACATATTAACACAAAAATATTTAGTAGATATTCCTGTAATAGAAAAAAATCCCATAAGACTTTCAGAAAATCTTTTTGAAATCTTGCCTCTGGCATTTAACAGCTCTTTTGCTCTGCTGGCCATGCTGCTTTTGATGCAACCCAGGATGTGGTTGGCTTTCTGGGCTGTGAGTGCACATTGCTGGGTCATGTTGAGATTCTCATCAGTCAACACCCCCACGTCTTTTTCCTCAGGGCTGCTCTCAATCCATTCTCCTGCCAGCCTGTATTTGTTCTTGGGATTGCCCTGACCCAGGTGCAGGACCTTGAACTTGGTCTCATTGAATTTCATGGTCTTATAACATATTGAAAAGTGGTTCAATAATAGACTAAAATAAGATCAGTGGTGATCTGCTCCTGGCTATAAATGCAAACAAAGGTTTTGTGGGCTTAATTTTAACTGTTATTTTTCATCTCTAATTTCTTGGTTCCATATCTTTGCATGTTTCACTTAAGTTAACAGGATATTTGCTCAGATATCCTGTTGGTGCAAACCCTATGGCTTTTAAACCCCACATCTGCTGTTTGGAATTGTAATTAACTCATTGAAATTGTTTTAAAGACGTATGAAGAATGAAGACATGATTTGAACAGAAAAAGACTCTCAAGTCTGCATAGAAGCCTGAAGTGTGGACAGTGTCAGTATTAAATGCCAGCTGGGTTATTGAAGATTTTGATCATATAGTTGTGATGGTTTCAGTGAATTTTATTGTAGTAAGTACACTAGGGCATGCCCAAGTCAATATGAATCATCAGAAAGATACAAAGTAAATAAGTGCTCACATAAGTAAAGCTGTAACTCAGAAGAGACAGGTAATTGTATACATAAAAGTAACATCCTTGCTGCAAATTTGTCCCCTGGTTTTATCTCCATTATCTCTCTCTCCAGGTTCTCACTAAAGTTATGATGGACATTAATTTTGCACACACTGTGCTCAGTAATACTGCCATCTTCATCACCTATATCAGATAATTGACTTGATCTAGAAGATTTTTTCTGTATTCTGCCTAAGAAACAGAAAGAACTTCACTTCCTGTATTCTTGCTATCAAATTGATGCTAACATAGTATAGTGCTGTTTACAGTTGCTTCCTCACTTCTAGTTTCTGTTCTGGTTCTCTACTGATTACTGTCTTTCCATACAAACTATGAAGTCTTGCCACTCATCTTGCATGGACTTTGGTCACTCGATAGCCCAATATATTTTTTGTATAAACATACATAATTACATTTAAAACTTGTTGAATATTACTTCAGTGTTACAGAGATGCATTTCTTTTAAAACTGTATCCGGAAAATACAGGCAATCTTTTGAAATTTAAATGATTAATGTCATAGACTAGTTAAATTTGTAGTTAAGATAAAAAAAAAATTATTTAGTCCTTAAAGTGTGAGAATATGAATTGAGGATTTTGTTTGAGTTTTTGGGGTACCAGTGCTAAGTATAAATGAAACATTAGGTATATATTAAAACATTGACTCGTGCAATTTGCATCTTTAGAGCCATTCTCTCACAAATGGAAGTGAAGTAGCAGGTCATGTCTGGTTTTCCAGTGTGATTGTAGTGCAATTTAATATAGTTCTGTGCAGAAGGCAGCATATGAGAGGTTGGGGACTGGGTGCAAACTGTAGATTACCAGTGTGCAGTACCCCCCTCCCTGAGCCTCCCGACTTCCCTTTCTATCCCTGACTAGATTACACATTTTTGTAGCAGTGGTGGTAGAGACACAGGGGCTGGACTGGACGGCTGTGTTGAGCTGACCATATTGGCTCTGTGGTTCCCAAAACCTCTTCTATGTTCTCCTAGCACATACCAGGAAGCTTCTAAACTATTTGCTAAACAGGGCTGAAAAAAACAAGACAGGGTAAAGGCTGTTTGTTATGTAAATTTACCTTATTCTTAGGGATTCTTGCCCATTGTTAGAAACTAATTTACAACATTTTATGTTACATATGTCATTCTCATTGTCTAACCCATTAAATAATTAATGTTTGCAGAAATGAAGCCTAATCTGAAAGTCAAAGCATTCTATGTTCTGTCATGAACTATTCTGTGGCAAGTAAATTTTTAAAGATGTACAGTATTTCACAGCTATTGTGAAAGAAGAATCAGAATAAGTGATTTATTTTATTCTTTAAAATAATTGTGTGATAGTTTGCGCTGAAAATTCACCAAAAATTAAGCTTTGTAGATAGGATTTCTTATGTAACATTCTTTGATAACTACTTTAAAAAAAGGAAAATAATATACAAATTAATGTGATATTTTGAGCTCTACAGTTGCTCATTATATGCTAATAACATTTTAAAATTTTAAAGATGAAAACTGACATAAGATATAAGTTGTTAAGCACTTTAATTTTATCTGCACTTTTTGTGTCAAAAATAATTTTGATATTAAAGGACAACTGTAGACTCCTAATGACTTGAATACAGTTTGACTGTTTTCATGAAGTGCTCTGTGGGATGTCAGAATATTTAATTCAGGATGTTAAAAACATCCCAAAATGTCACAATAATTATATCACAGCAGGCAATTAAAACACTGGAAAATGCCAACTGACTAAGTGTGTTCTCTGTTATTTAGGAAACTAATGAGTGAGTGACACATAAAGCAGAAAATACAAATTATAGTCACAAAATCCCATATACATGGTAATTGATTTTAATATAAATGTGTATTAAACTAAAGCAACCTGTATTAACAAAAACAAATATATATTTAAAGCTGCTATTTCAGCTATAAGCTCTATAATTCCCCAGGCATTAGAAACTGTTTTTATGTTTCCCCTTCATTATTTAGTTAATTAGTTATATATTTGTGTTGTGACACTGTAATATGGGCTTGTTCATGAAGCCCTTACTAACTACAGTGGTTCCATTCACTGCACTGCAATAGTCTCTGCCAAATTCCCCATGTGTCTTTAAATTAGTCTAAGGGCAGCTAGGGGAGATCTGTGTGTTTGTGGGGTGGAAAATATAACTCCCTGCACAGCAGGTCAGAGAAACTGTGAAGTCTGTATGGACTTGGGGAAGTTACAGCACAAGCAAGGATGCTGGTTCCTAGACAGAAAGCAATAGAGGCTTGGGGTTCTTCTAGCAGAGTTCCTGTGTTTGAAGGCAATGGGTTAATTGAAGCAGCAATTCAATAAGAGAGATGCTTTTGATTTAATTTGTACAGGGATTTAATCCATAATTGTTAAACCAACATCCTATGTTAGCAGACATTATGGAAATAAACTCATCCTATGCAACTTACGGGAAAGAAGTACTGTAAGAAGCAAAAGTCTTCAAAAAAAGAAGAAAAAGGAGGGATGTAATAAAGATGACAATAGGCAATTATTCTCATTAGTTAATGAGGCTCAAATAACTATTATTACTGCAGCTGAATTGCTTAAATAACAGAAAACTACATGAAATGCCAGGCAGAAAAAGAAACTGTGAGAGGTGACTGAAGAATCACTGCCACTGCTCCTATGCAAGGCTACAGTAGGCAACAGCCTCTTTGCTCCATTTTTAGGTTTTCCCCATTACCTGGGGGTTCAATGGCAGCTAGCAGAATTTTAGTTGTTTATTCTTGCCCTTTCCCTTGAGTAGACCTGAATATTCATGGAGCTACAAGGTGAACTGGATCTGGCAATGATCTGGTTAAAAACTAAACCCGCAACTGTAATTTTCATGGACACAATATCTATGTTTGGTGCAACATGTGTGTTTCCTGAGTGCTTTGCTAGCACCAGAGAAGGGACAGGAATGGAGAAGGGGGAAGACAAGCTCAACCCCCTCAGCAGTAGTGTGGATTTATACTGAATTAAACTAATTGGGGAATCATGACATAAAGCATTGTGTTATATTCATAATTGCAACAGTTCAGACAGAATGAATTATAGCTGCATTGACTTCAGCACTGGAAATGTCTGCATTTAGCACTCTTTTAAAATAACTACTCTTTTCAGTTCCTTCCAGTTCCTTGACATGAAATAATCCTCAGATTTCTGTAACAGAGCTGAGTGCACTGAATGCCTCGAAGGCATCTAGGAAAAAGGAACAGTTACTCTAGTTTGGTGGTTTTTTGTTTTGTTTTGATTTTATTTTTTGTGAACCCCACTGCTTGTGTTTAAAACTTAAGCAGTATTTTGCACTTCTTTGGTTGTTTTCACGAGTTTTAGCTCTGGTTGTGGATGGTCCATTTGTAGCTGAATTTCCTTTCTGTGTCTGGCATCATGGGGTGGTCAGTTATTACTCAGCCCTTGCAGTGCTTGCATTTTGTGTTATTTTGAGGTGTATTATCTAGCTTCTGGCTCTATAGTCATGTTACTCTTCGGGCAGGTTGTTGAAGCTGATATCTGATATCAGCCTTTGAGCATTACTTATTCCTGGCAGACCTTTAAAAGCAAGTATTTTGGGTCACCTGATTACCTGTGCTACTACTTCTGGGGAAAAAGAGCCCCAAAAACCCTACTCTTCTGTGTAGTTTTGAGTCAGACTGAAGGGAAGACATTGAAATATTTCCTCATTTGGTTGCAGTTGAATAAGTGTGCACATCATACTCAACTGAAGGGTGATTCCTATTCTCAGAGAAGTCCGACCTAATGCCATGAGATAGACCCTGGTTTCCTGGGGATCTAAAGGCTGAGTAGTTGAGGAATAAAAAATGATGTTCTTCCATGTCTTCACACACAGACTAAATGAAATGTTTTGAATGTGTCAGCTTAAATAACACTGAAGCTCCTAGTTCTGTCACTTTTACCTGCATAGATCCTTTTTTTTGGTTATAAACACCTTCAAGAGTGTTCTTTTTGAATAATCAAGAAAAGCCTAGTAGTAGTTTATTCTGGTAATAGCTATCCTAGGTAAAGACATGGGATATATATCTATTTATCTGAAATATGTAGAAAAAGCTTAGAGAAATTTATACATATATGCCTCAAAGAATTTTTGATTTTCAGGAAAGCCAAGACATAGAATGAGGTAGCTAGTGAGATTACTCGGTGGTTTCATTGCAGTACACCTTTTTGTTCCACAAAGGTCAATATATTTCTTTCTCTGCTAGTTTTCATGATATAAATAAAATTTTTACACTTCATATTAAGAAAGAGATGATAATCAAAAAACCTCAAACAACTCCAACCCCTAGATGTTAGGAATTCTCCTATTTAGCATGGATTTTACTGATTTATGCAGCTCCATATTTCGGTGTCTTGTTTGGTTTATTGCATTAAGAATAGCACTACATAAAGAAAGAGACTCCATGGGATCTCTTAAAATGGCAGACAACATGCACTTGCATGAGAACTCTGCAATGTCTTCACTATCCGTTCAAATTATAGATTTAATATAAAAACGTGACTTAATTGTAATTGTGAAAGGTATATCAGTAGGGCTTCTTTTGTACTTTGGGACTTATTTTACATCTGTTCTGATGTTGGGAACAACTACGGGTTTTCCTTTTTCCATCTAAGGAAAAAATGAAAACTGCAATCCTACCTGTTAATCTGGTTTTCCTGTGTTTTTGTATATTAATCTACAATTGTTTCACTTTCCTTCACATTGAAACACAACTGATCTTTTTTCCCTGAAGTCTGCCTGAAGTCTACCCTGAAGATAGACTTTCAGTCCACTTTGCAATGATGCCAGCTGCTCCTTTCAAACAGGTTTATTTTTTCTCCTTTGCTATGAAAGGATGGACCTTGCAGAGTACCTGTAAACAAGAGAGTTAGAGAAAACAATTTAACAAGTAGAAATTACCAAATTGTGATTTCCTTGAAAAAGAAAATCTAGACAAAGATTATATTCATTACTAGGAAGCTCTTTTCAGTCACAAAGGCATGAGAAAATATATTTATAGCTGACCTTTGAAGATTCATAATTCCTTTCAGTAGAGAACTATAGAATTTTGTACTAAATATTTTATTACATTCTTCTAAAATGTATGTCATTTTTAACTGTAACAGAAGTTCTAAAGCACTTTTTAGAAGACCTCTAAAGCAGTATCACAGCATGTGAACAATTTCTGTTGTTTAGAAAGATCCTCCGACAATATTTTTAATCCATATAAGGTAGAAGATAAAATATTACAAATAAATGAATACATCTGTCATATATTTCTGAGCTTGAACTATGTACTTTTACTACATAACAAATTTCTTCCTGTTATCCTGAGGGAAGTAATTTTTTCCGTTTCTTACAGAAGTATGGCTTCAAGGTTTGCAAAAAAGGATGGAAGCAGAAAACTATAAAATAATCATTGTTTCTGAATAACAGCAAAAAAATATACCTTTTTAAAAATCACTATGAAAGACTCCTTTTTCAAAGGTGAACTTTCTTTCTTTAATATGTGTTTCATATTCTTCCCTAGCTGAACCTGCTTTTCTAAAAGCACCATGTTGCAGGCTGCTATTTTGCAAATACGTATTAACACTTGTGCTCACAGTAACAAACCCCCTTTTAGTATGAGCTGGTTACTCAACATAGATAAAATTATAGTCACGAGGCTATGTAATATTTTGTCAATACATACTTCAGTATATACTAGCTATACAATTATATATTAAAAAAAAAAAGACCACAAGCATTACATCAGATTTACTAGAAGCCTTAGGAAGTTTCAGTGTCTAAATGATTGCTACTTGACCATCTTTTTAGGTATATTAATCTTCTGTGGCATAAAGAAATAATTTTAAAAAACATTAAGACATTTATAGTAAAGTATTCACTTCCTGGTAATTATTATAATGTTTCCAAAAGTATTTCCAGATATTTTAACTATATTTTCTGACAAAATATCTATTACAGAGAAAATCAATAGCAGTGTTATGCGCAAACAGTGGCTCCAGCTCTTGAATTGAAGGAAATACAATTCATTAGCAGTTCTGAAACTGAAAGTTGCAGTGAAATTACCTGCCCCTTTCCTGTTCTCTGTGTGGCCTGAACACTGCAGAATAAAGCATCTGTATTTGAAAGTTATCGATAAAAAACAAAAAATTGTATATCTAATTCTGTCATTTTCTGAAGAATTATTATTTTCAAATTTGTGATTGTGAAATTGTGAAGCCAAGCATATTTAATCTAGCTGAAGGTGTAGCAGTCCATACAGCCTTTACCATGGAGCCGCACAACCTCTGTATTTCTACCTTCTTTTTTGTCATCTGGAATTGGCTGAAAATTCATCATCATCATGTTATTTTCCAAATGAAAAAAAAATTTTCATTGAAATTAGTAATTTTTTCTTCTACAGATTTATTTATATTTTTGAGGTGATTTTGTTTGCTTGTTTGTTTTTGGTTTTGTTTTTCTAGGGGATTTTAAAAGGAATATAGCAAATGAGAGAATGGAATTTTGGAAACATTTTTTATTTCCTATATTAATGGCTTTCTGAAAGGGAAATTTGCAGGCAATAACAAACAAGTAAAAATTAAATTCTGTGAAATTACAAAAATGAAAATACAGATGCTGTTATTTCATGGTGGTGAGGAGTACACAGCTCTACTAGACAACAGCATAAGAGGATAGAGCTTGGGACTGTTGGTTGAAACTTGTCCTGTAGGTTTCTGCGGTCATAACTGAAAACCACAAAATCCAGTTAGATCTTTAAGGCCGAAAAAAAATCAACACATTCTTTGAAACAGGATTACAGCGGTGTATACACAACATGGCACTGGGAAGACATCTGCATGTTCTTTGAGAGACTTGGCACTCCTGCCACTTCTATATCTCAGCCCATACACAATTTTCAACAATGAATAAACGGTTCATCTCAAAAGGCAGTTAATCCTATAGGCAATGTGTTTATTAGCAGCAAGCATGAAGAGGCATGATAGTTGCCTTTAGGAACTGTAGGCACGGATCAATGCAGCTGGTGGCCTGTTTTACAGTTGGGCTAGGGTCAGAAGATGCAGGTCCTCAGAATCAAGGCCTTGTTACTGGTGTCAGGTATCTCTCTTTGAAGCTTCCTAAAATCTGAAGTTTACATACTCAATTTCTTTCATGCAGCTTTTACCACCAGTTTATTAACATTTAATTAGGAGTGTGCAAATAATTACTACTTCATTTTGGGGGCTATACTGAAAAATTTGAGGGGGAGAAAAGTCACAGGGACAGTACTAGTGGGAATAAGCTTTTAGCCTCTCAGTGTCTTAATTCTCTCTCTCATCTCACAGAACATGCCGATGTGCTATTACTCCAGTCCTCTCCCCCTCTTTTTCTTCTAATTCCTAAATCACTTCCATGTTTGGCTGGGCACGTAGCAGCTCATGCAGAGGCTGGCTTAGTCTTTGTATACACTGCCTGTAAAACAGGAAACTGCTGGAGTTACACTGTCTTGCTTTAAATAGGGACATGCAATTTAGCCTGCTTCTTCAAACAGCTCTCAATTAGCAGACACATTTGTAGAAATTCATATCTTTAAATTTGTACTTTAATGTAGTCATGGGATGAAAAGCTATTAGAAGACCTAGAGTACAGATATCAATTGACAGTACTGTTACCTAAACCTAATTTACTTAGAAAATCAGAGTAAAATTAATGTGGGAGGACTCAGGATAGAAATTGGGACATATGAAAAGTTTCTTAGGGGAAAAAGAGCAAAATTCAATTAGCTTGAAAAGCATTCTTTTATGTTGTTCAGGTCAAGTGAAGTAGGATAATTGAAACAGAATGTATTATTTCTGGGTTTATAAGATGGTTTTGCATCCTATAATTGTTTCTGTTTCAAAACAAATATACAGTTCTTAAACAAAAATAACAATAATTCTTGTAGCAAATGTCTGAAGTACTCAATTTCCCCTCTAATGTCTGATGTTTCATTTTTTTTTCAACAGATCTACTATTTATTCAGTTTCCTTGCTTAACTTCTTGTAGCATTTTTATTTTCAACTATAAGTGGTAAAATAATTTCAGGTGTGACATTATCCTGGCATAGATCACTTACATGAACACTTTTTGGTGATTTATGATAAATACTATATTTGTGATAATAACGTCTTTTGACTTAATCCTAATAAGAATAATTGTCTGCTTATTTTGGGAGTAGGTCTCTGAAATCTTCCAGTCTCTTGCTCGTAATGATTTGTCTTGATCTGTCCTCTTAACCCAACCTGCCCCTCCTGTTCTTCCACTGCTCATCTGTCTATTGGCAGAGACAGAGAGATATGAAAGGCAAGAAGATCGAATTAGCCATGACCATGGAAAGTAGGTCAGAAAGCAGTGATAGATTTCTAGTGTTTTTTTGGTCTGAAAGTTATCCGACTGTAAAAACCCTTTAGTATTAGTTTTTGGGCTAATTAATTTTTTTAGTCAAAAATCAACCCTCAAGTTTAATTACTGATTTTTCACATTTTAATTTTCATTTGTTGCCTTTGACTTGGAGAAATCAGCAAACCTGTACACAAACAGGGAAAAATACATATAGCTGGGATTTCCCCTCCTGTGCACCAATGACGTTATTCCTGGAGATTGTTGCGAGTTCGTTACCTGTTAAACCAAATCCCTTCCTGTCTTTTCTCCTTAAGTGATTTTAACTATAAAAGAGTAATTTTTTTTTCTGTTCACGAACTCCTGTTACAACAGATGATTATACAAAATTGAAAAGCACTCATTTAATGTGGAAAGGTGAAGATATTAATCTAGCCTTGAGTGGTTTCAATAACCCTTCTCTTTCTTAATGTCCTCTCCTTGTGGACTGAAAGACTTTGACAGACCCGTGCTTATGCCTGATCTTTCAGTAGGGAATTAGCAGGGTTGCTTAGGAAAACAGCACAAATAAATAACTCTCACAGTTGGAAGACGAGTAGCACACAGGGAATAATCGTTAGGAAAAATCTAGCATCAAGTTAATAACTGCAAGAAGCAAAGACATTTTAATCCATAACTTCTGGTTATTTGAAAGGACTGGTGTCCCAAACTTTCCCGCAAATCTAGGACTGGGCATCTAAAACATTAATCGAACACTGAAATAAATTACATGATTTTCAGTGTTAAAAGAACTAGCTCTGATTTTCTGTGCTGATTTTTCAACCAGTTCAGGCTTGATTTGTTTCCACTGTCACAAGCGAGATTTCCTTGGCACTGCAAGCTGTAAAACGGGTAAATTGCTGTCATTAAGTAATTGTACTCCCTTGGTGACCAAGGCAGTCAGTTTCTAACCTGCTCTAGTCCTGTGCCCACTCCCAGCTCTGTGTGACATACCTGGCCAGGTTCAGTAATGGGAGATTTGTCTGCTAGAATTTGAAAAAAACTCATCACTTGCTTTGCTCAGGATAAATAAACAGTCATTGATCTGCCCTGGATTGAAGAAGAGAGTGTGCACATGGCAATTTCTGCCTCTTTCAAGCTGCCTTTTGAGACAGTGGATGCTTGTGAGATATTTTAAAGTGACAGAGCAGCAAAAAAGTGGAAAGGCTGCTGGGTTGCTCCTGGCAGGTTTGTTCTCCATTCTTGAGCCTGTGTCCTCATTACCCAGGCGCAAGGGATCTCTGCCGGGCACCTGCTTAGACTGTCAGGTTGTTAGCAGAATTTTGGGTGCTGTGTTTTACAGTGATTGAAAAGTTCCAGTATGTATTTATTTCTTTATTTATTTTTAATTTGTGAAAGAGATTCAATGATGCTCCGTTGAAGCTGTTTATGTTTGAAGGGTGTGCTTTAGAGTGTGGTTAGAGAAGATGGGCGTGTACTTTGGGTTGGGGCAGTCACTGCAAGTGCTCTAAAGCACACAAAATCTTTCCCAACTGCTGCAAAAAATATTTAAATCAAAATACTAATAGCAATGTAGGAGTAACCACAGTCTTTAATCCACTTGCTGTTGGGGAATATACAGAAATATTCCTTACATTTACAATCTTATATGAAGCTTCAAGAAGAAGCAATAGTCTCTGTTGTCATGAGGGTTTTGTTGGGCCAGCTCCGAGTGGCTCAGTGCCCTTTGCTTGTGGCACTCGTTCTGCAGCCATTATTAATATTTACAGAAGGCGGCACCTACAACTTTCAGACTTTATAGGAGGCAAAGTCTTTGTCTGAAATTTATGAGCCACCTCAGAGGAATTCACCAGTACCACACACAATCTAATAGTGTCACTAAGTACTGTTTCAGCTTTTTCCAGCTTTGTCAATTTGTCGCACTAGGTAGCACTTTTGTCTTCTTAGTTCATAAAAGGATAGTATTTTATCAATGTAATAAACAACAGAATATATATACTGGAATTGACACAAATTGATCAAACCCACAGCCAGACTTTGCCAATAGCCTATGACAGTAGCACAGGCTGAAAACCACAGTTCCAAAAACTCCAAGCAGCAGCCACGGTAAAGTTTTTTCCCATACATTAAATGCCATCCTAACCTCCTATGCACAGGAAGTGATTTAAAGCAAAAGTTTAGGTTTTTGCCTAGATCTTTCAGTTAAATGCTTTGGAGTATCTTTAACTGATATATGTCAGAAACACAATCCCTCAATATCGAATCCTTTTGGATTTTGTTAAGTTGTACATGCTGTTGTAATAAGCTCAATGGAAATATCTGACATTATGCTGTCAGTTTTGGTTTTGTCATTTTTCTGATCAAGAAATCCCCTTTTAATTTTTTGACTTTTGTTTCCTCTTGGGGCAGAGGTGGTGGGGAGGGAAAGAAAAAAACACTTAGCTTCTAAATCTGAAGTGCTTTGTGAAGGAGAGAAACCGTGGTTCATTATTACAGAGGAAGACAGTGTGTGACAGTTAGAAGTCTGCTTGCCTGCTCTGACCCAAGAAATCCCTACAAATTCCGCAGCACAGTTTGGCTGTTTATGTTCTGCCTTACTAGATCATCCTGTGCTCTCTGTTGTGAAATGCAAGGCTTCAAAATAGATTAAAAGGATTATCTCTAAAAATGCTTGTTTTGATTATATGACTGATTACTCTCCAGCTGGGAGGTTTATTGCAAATGCTTTAAAAGTTTTGGGAGAGACTGGAATCCTAATAGTCTAAAACAATAATCTGCAAGTTTCCAGTTATGCTCTTTTACAAGACAGCATGTTTAGAACAGCATGACTTAGCAGTGAATCTTCCCAGACCTGACCTAAAATATTTTAAAACTGTTTTTTCTGATATCTAAGAAAAGGATAGGATAAAGAAGGAATTTACATATATTTATATATGTATATGAAACTGTCAAAAGCCTCACACAGATACAGAATAGTGAATAAACTACGTGAATGACAAACAGGCTCCAAATCTGAAAATGTAATAAAGTAAGTTTTTCCAACAGACAGCATAAAAATTTGTGCCTCTGTGTGTGGATGGGAAAGGGTGAGAAAGGAGAGGAATAAAGATTTTATTGTCACTTCTAAGAATGAGTTGCGTAACTTCTTTGTGAGGAACATACTCTTCCAAGAATCATGGTTATAAAACCTTTTATTATTACTTGTCCTGTACCTGTTTGATTGTCTTTTCATGCCACTTTCTGTAATTGCATAAAATAGAAAAAGGCGGATGCAAAAGGGGATGATGTAACTGTTCTACATGTTACACAAGTTAATAGTTACATGCTAGTTATACAAGCTCTAGAGTAACAGTTTTATATAATTCTTTGCTGGACCCTGATTTGGCTTTCACGAAAAGTCAATCTCAAATCATCCTACAAGGTATCCCTTCAGAAGAGCAACTGACAACTTGTCAGCTTAGTTGAACTTAGGAAAACTCAAACCAACTTTGGCCGATACTTTTCAAAGGAACTTGAATGGACAAGGAAGTCCCAATATGCCTTGTCCTACAGAGATAGTCTTTGGAAAGTGAGTTTGGGGCTTCCCAAAAATCAAAAACACTTGGTTGATTTCAAATTGGGCTCCTGAAGATAAAGTACAATCAACCAGCTTTTGAACCTGATTTTTTTTTCCCTGAATTTTCTTTTAGTTTTCTAGGCTTCTACAATTTGTCCTGTTTGCTCCGCTAATTTCCTTTTAGGCAGGATGAAAAAGGTGTGTGTTCTATGAGGTGTCAAAGCTGTTATTTTACACTAGTGGATTCCACATCACTGAAGAAAAGGATTAATCAATATTTCAAAACATCGATTGACATTTTGACTTTGAATTGCCATATGTTTAAGGTGTTGATTGTTAGTTTGTAGAAAATACAGATTATAAGGTATTCATAGATGCTCAAACTGGATTTCCAAGCACTCTTCCCTGCTCTGAATACAGTTTTGGAGAAAACACTGTGCTTCAGAAGGGTGTGAGGACACTCTTTAACATAACCATGAACTTGGAATGACTATAAAAGTTTTTCTGGTTCAGTGTCTACAGAGTAACAAAAGTTCTCTGAGTAGTCATTGACTATTCAAGGTGTTACAAAGTCTTACTACAGACAACTGGAAGCCAAAAAATGAAGTGTTTATTATGCAATGTAGCAGTGACAACTTTTCTTCTATCCTCTTTTTCTATGAACAAAACAACAGCCAGACTTTTCCACCTGGCCTAAACTTTTTAGAAATAAAGCATAGAATTGCTACTGAAATAGGTCTGCAGGCTGGGTCTGAAAAGATGTGATTCAGCAACATCTGGACAGGGTGGGAACTTCAGTGAGAATGCTCCACACAGGGAACATCTAAGCTGAATCAAGATGCTCTGGATTACTGAACTAGGGATTCAACCCTTTCATGAGTTTGTAACACTCCTGGTTTCAGACTAAGGGTATGAAAGGGATGATTCCTTTCCCGCAGTGAACAGTGAGATGAGGTGTCCTTAAATATTGTGTTAGTGCTCTGTTGTGGTTTATCATATTGAATTCACAGATGTTCTCCTCTGTTGCTGGCACTCTCTGGGACTACTGGAGGGTTTTTCTGCTAAACTTATCACACAGTGTGTTCAGTTTCCAGTGATTATAGAAAAAGTTACCTCTCCGTGTGCAGAGTAGTCTTTGCTTATGGATTTATTTTTGTGCCTGGCCTAAAAGTGTTTGCATGCACAGGCTATGAGCAAGAGTCTTATCCCAAATATTGGAAGGCAAGATTCCCTTAACCTGCTTCCAGAACACCCCATACACTTGTTGAAGTAGGTAATAAGAAAGCCATAATTCTAATTCTATCTGAGAAGATGTAACCTGTAAGGACTGGATATAGGCAGGCTAGGAATTTAAGCAATGAGTTATGTGTTTTCATATTGTGCTGATTAGCATGAAGTAACATTTTGTGTGAGTAGTTGGCCATACCTTATTCTTAAGAACCTTTATAGGTGCACAGACTAAGTATACCATCTAAAATTTAGACAGGTGCCATCTGATGTCTAAATATACTTTAAGTAACTACAAGTAGAAATTAAACATCTACATAAAGCAGTAAAGCACTTTTGAACATAAAAATGAGTGCCATTAGCAGCTGGAATTTGCACAGGACCACTTTTGCTGTGTTCGGAAACTGGCAATATATGGTGGTGGAGCACAGAATCAGGCTATATTTTGTCCTGTATGACAAGTGTAAAACCAAATTTTTACATGAAAGAGAAGGGGCTTTTTCTTGATACCATAACCTGAAAATTTTGTGTTTTTCAGATGTGAAATGCTTGCAAATTTGTCTTTTGACTAGTAATATTCTTTCATTAGCAGAGAAAGCCTGGGGTGGTGCAGAGCTCAAGTTTTTATCGATGCTGTTACTAAAATGGTAGTTCAAAGTTCTGTGTTACCAAAAGCATTAAATGGCCCTTACAAGTATAATAGAAAAAAGAAAGCAAATTCAAAAAATTGTAACTTTTTAAAAAGTTTGTGGTAGCATGGCTTAAATCTATAATTTAGTAGATGAATACTGTAGAAAATCCATTAAATAAAAAAGGCATGGAATCATTTCTCTGCTTTACTTCGGACAAAATCCTGTCTTGTAGCAGACTTGAGTGGAATGTGCTGGTTCCTTCTGGACACTGGACTTGGTGGGTTTAGTCTGACCAGTAAGGAATTCCTTATTTTAGGGCTGGATCAAGGTGCTATTAAGAATTCAGACCAAAGTTTTATCTAGTTAGGGAGAGAAAAAGGTGGTCAGGTGTATGACATTGGCACTAGGGTAGGCAGGTCTGTAGATAACTGGTCTATGTTTTGGTTTCTAAACCCACAAGGTGTGGCCAGGTCATGCATTCAAGAACATGCTTGCAACTATGACACCCTGAAATCATTATTTCCATTACATGAAAGCTGCAAGTCTCATTTAATGGCATCAGTTTGCAAGCTAAGGCCTTACAAAATCCTTTTGTACCGAAAGTCTGTGATTTGTGGCAAAATGGCTGTGAGATTGTCAGCAATTAAGCTCCTGTGCAAGCAGTGTCATGTGATTTGTATACTAGCAGTGGGGTGCAGTCTTGAATCTGACAGGGATTTTTCATAGTTTTTTCAGATAGTCTTGAATAGGGTTCTTCAACTGAGAGGATAAACTCTGCTAGCCTGAAAAGTAGTACCTCTTAATTTCTTTGGGAACTAGTGGCCATTTGCAATGTGCAGGTTTGGGCACTGTCATTGATTTTGGAAACCATGAAAAATAAAGGCTCCAACCCCCCAAAACATGCAGTATAGAACATCAAGGTTTTTCTTACAGAGATTCCATGTGTTTGGTGGTGGGTGGCTGAGTACCGTGACCTGCCAGGTGCTACAGGGCTCATGGACTCTTACAGAGGGTACTTCTCACTGTCCCAGTGTCCGCCTTGAATCCTAACTTTCATAGGAACCAGATTTGCTCTATATTGCCCAGCCACAAAGACAGACTGATGCAGCTCCTGGTTCACCTCCTGGGTTTCTTAATTAGGACTACACAGCCACTGAAAAGCATTGAGTGCTTTGCTGCTTAATCATCACCAGCATAACAGTGTCTGTTGTCCAGCAGCTCGAATCAAGCTTACACCTTTCCTTCACATATGTCTAATCGGTTCCTTAAAGAAAACCTTACAGGCTATCATTTTCACCATGTGCCTTTAAAATAGGTTAATTAATTTGTTAACATGCAAAACATGTACACAAAATGTAGTCATTAGTAGCACCACATGTTCAGTACAAGCTATATATGTTTGAAATCTATTTCTGGCATTTTCCGGGCTGCATCCACACACTGCCACAAGCAGACTTTCACTTGTCCTTCAACAGACTATGGACATCTTTCCTGCCAGTCCTTCAGTTGCACAGCCGTGATAATTGGACTTTGAATTTTTCATATCTTCATATCGCTGTGTTTATGACCTTTGCCCTGTGTCACTTGAGTATTGATCTGGTCAACATGACTCTTTTCCTGTGTTGGATGTAAGCTGGCAGAGATAGGCACCTTTTGTTATATATGTGTACAGTGCTTAGCACAGTCTTCGTGCTGGAGCCACCAGAACTCTACTCCTGAAGTGTTTCAAAGCATCTGAAACTGGCAGCAGAATTTAACACTCCCACTTTGTATCCAGTTGGCATTATCAATCTGTTTCAATATGTGCCTGAGTGCTGTTTAAAGATCTGTAATAATCAACAAATTTCTATCATTAGAGAGCTGAGACTGTGGCATTTAATTTCAAAATAGTAGCATGAGCACACAATTTAAACAGTAATCACTTAGAAATAAGAACATGGTCTCTCATTCCTTTCCTAGAATATGCCCACTATTATGATTTGCATTAAAAATGAATTATTTGTAAGCTATGGATTCTTTATGTTGTAAGACCTGTTAGTGTCATGTATTCACTGTGTGCAATTAAAAGTTTAGAGTGACATAGTGTCACCAGAAATAAACATTGGAAATAAATAAAAAGTGCAGCTTTGCACAAGAAACTACCCAGTCCTGCACTGCGAGTCACACAACACCTCACTTTTGTGACTTCAGCATTTCTCTATTTGTACATCACAGGGAAAATCAGGGTCCTAATGACAACTAATTATTATTGTATGTACTATGATTAAATTATAGACAGCTTCCATTTTCTACTTGACTGTCACTGCACATGGGAATAGAGATGTATTTAATAATTCAAGCATCAATTTTTGAAAAATGCATGCCCTGATCCTGTTTTTTTTAATATTATCGCAAAAAGAGCTCAGGTCACAAAATGATCTGTAGTTAAAAAAGAAAAAAATGTCACAGTAGGGAAAAGTCAAAGACAATGCACATGGCTGAATAAGGGTGGCTCTAATGTAGTATCTGGAATGAGGGTAATTTACAATATACATATCAGAGAAAAAGGAGAGGAAAACAGAAAAAAATATACTACAGCTATGAATTACAGCATTTAATGACAGTCCTGATTAAAATATCTTACAAACCTGATGGTATTCAGGACATGGGAATGAACTCTGCAGTGATTTTAAAGGCAGTATTTTTAATAAAGGTACCTTTACTGGTCCAACCACAGTATGATAGAAAGAAGAGAGCCTTCAGGTGCATATCTTTTTTATAAGACTATCAACACCTTTCTTTGTTTCAAAGCATTATTTCCTGAAAGAGTTGAATCTTTTCCATCAGTTGGTCAATATATTCCAGAAAGCAAATGATCTGCCTTTTTGAAGAGCTATATATTTGTCAGAAAATCAAATGCTACTACTCACTTTCAATCTACAATTGGATTTAATTTGGATCAGCTTATATCATAAGAATATAAAAAATTTCATACAAATCTTTATAAATCATAGAATCGTGGACTATCCTGAGTTGGAAGGGACCCACAAGGATCATCAAAGTCCAACTCAGCCCTGCACAGGACAGCTCCAAGGATCATACCATGTGCATTGTCCAAACACTTCTTGAACTCTTATCAGGTTTGGTGCTGTGACCACTTCCCTGAGGAGCCTTTTCCAGTGCCCAACTGCCCTCTGGATGAAGAATTTCCTAACATCTAACTTAAACCTCACCTGACTCAGCTCCATGCCATTCCCTTGGGTCCCGTTACCAGAGCAAAGAGATCAGTGCCTGCCCCTCCTCTTCCCCTCATAAGGAAGTTGTAACTCTAATGAGATCTCCCCTCAGTCTCCTCCTCCAGGCTGAACAGACCAAGAGCATTTTGTTATTTCCTCCAAAGGTAACACAAGAGGCTTTCCTTATTGTCACTAGCCGGGCACTGCGGCTTTGTCGTGCCAGAGCGTGGGGTGTCGCAACCTTCCTAAAAGCATCTCCAAAGTGAAGCCACTCGGCAGGACCAGCACACACTCACACACGTGTGCACATGCACACACACGGATAGCTCCTTAAAATGGGTTGATGGCAAAGAGGCAGGAAGGCTCCTCAAATGGGGATCCACAGACAAGGTTTATTGCCACACCGTGAAGGGCTCCAGGGACAAAGACCTAGAACAATACAGGGTTCAGGTTTAAGTATGGGAGTGGATTAAGCATCAGAGACCAATGATCTGAGGGCACGGGGGCAGTACACTGGTGGGACTAGGGTAAGAGAACCGATGGGGGAGCTCTGAGGGAGTGGTGATGGGCAAGGGCCAATGGGGGGAAGCTGGCGGGGAGAATCTTCCAGGGCATGGGACATCTAAGGTATAAGGGGGCGGAGGGGCCACGGGCCAACCAGGGAAGCAGAACTGGGGTACATTAACATAATAGAACAATGCATCCTGGGAGAAGTCTTTTTGGGGAGGTTGTTTTGGTACTAGCGGACTCTCTTCGTCCCTTGTATTACAGGCTCACCAGTCACCACACCTTATGAAGAACAATGTTCTTCCATAATTAAACTTAGTCTTGTTTCTGAACAAATGCTGTGTTGGGTTTGCTTGATGAAGTGCCTCTGTGAGGAGAACACAGCCCACCCCATTCATCTCCAACAGGCTCATAGCAGAGCACAGCTGACTCCCTTAGCCATGAATAGGGAGCCTCTAGATAATCATGTTTAAGAAAGATGGGATGGTTGTTTCAATTTTTGTCTTTATTTCTCTACCCAAATCTATTTTAATTGGTATTAAAATAAATCAATTTTTCTTGAGTCAAGTCCTTTTCGCCCATGATGCAAACCGTTAAGCAAACTTCCTTTCTGCTAGAACAGGAACATTTCTGTCTTATTTTCACCCCCTGGCCTGTTGAAAGGGGAGTGACAGAGCTGCTGGGTGGGAGTTTGGTCTGTGGCCAAGGTAACCCACTACAAAAACATTTATTTTCCTGAAGACAAGTGCACTGTAATTCAGTTTTCCAGAAACTAGAATACAAGTGTACATATAATTCCTAATTTTTCGGTTTTCTATGTTTTTACTTTTCAGTGAGAGAAATCCATCATAAGGTGCTTTGTTACTGTATTTTATGCTTTCTTCTAGAGTGGGAGCTCAGAAAGGGCTGAGCAAACATGTCTTCACATTGAGTCATCCAGCTCTTAAAAATGTTTTCATCCTAGTCCTGTTTTTTTTCTATTTGCTGCACTGCAGAGTTTCGTTTCTATGTGTAAACAGAATATTTGATTTACCTTTTTTATTTACGATCTACCATTATTAACATTCTGTTTATCAAAGAACAAAGCCAAGAATAACAGAAAAAACCCCCAAAATGCAAACAGACAAAACTGTATTCTGAGGATTGCAAACATGTGCAAGATGGCACAGCAATTTCCTGAAGAGCAATTAGCCAGTATCAATGACTCAGTATGGTCAGTGCAAGAAGATACCTTCCTTGCTTCTTAATTGCTGAAAGTCTTTAAAAGGCTTCCCCTTTCCACCTTTTTCATTATTATAACCACTGCTAAATGTGATTACTTGAAATAAATATGTGGCTCCTCAGCAGTACGTTTGAATAGGAGCGCAGCCGGATCCAGTGCCCGGTGCAGGCTCTGTCCCCTGCCTGCTGCGGGCTGTGGAGAGGCACGTCCATTGTGTGTCGCTCTCTGAAACCCCTCTTGGCTGCTTTCCCAGAGCGCCCTCCATTCACTTCTGAGTTCTGAATGGTTTTCAATTAATGTAACAAGACTAATTAACTGTATAAGAGTAGGGGTTTTCATAGCATTACTGACAATGCATCTATTTAATAGTACCTCAGAGATTCAGTGCTTCTCATTCTAAAGGAAAGTACACAAAGCCTGTGGGTTACTGGGGGTCAAAATAAGGAACATGAATTTCTTTCTTTGCCTCTGAACCTGAACAAAGTACAAAGTTACTAGAAAAAAGTAGTCTAATCAGAATGAGACACCTTTCTGACTGGTTCTCCAACAATCTTGCCTGACAGCCTCTGCTGAAAGCAGTATCATAGAGCCTTGCTGTTTTAATTCCGTAATTGAAGATTATCCCTGTACTGGTACCTAGCACTCAAGAATAACTGTTAAAAGTATCCATAATGTATAAAAACCCACTGTCTCCTAAGCTCTTTTTCATTGCAATGTAATATCTTTGTGATTAAGTTTCATTACTAGGCAGTGTTAATGAAAAGTCTCCTGTATAATTTTACCTAAACTCTGTTTTAGGGTGGCACCCTGTGTGTTCAGAGATCATTTAAGCCTCTGTTACTCAAACCTTATGTTGAGTTTGTCACTCAGTGTGCCCATTAATGTCTCTTTTTATTGGGATGGGGGGACACATCACTTGCTGCAAGAAAGTGAAGTGTGACCTGGGTTATGTGAGCTATTAAACACTATCAGATGGAAACAATATGATAACTACAACATTTTGACACTTGAACCACATACCTGAAACTGCAAGTATAGGCATCGATCTGCTAATCCTCTGAGACATCTGATTGCAGATTTTATGGAAACGAATTTTAAGAAAAATACTTGAAGTACAACCTTACCATATAAGAAAGATATTTTAATAACATACTGCACGGGGTACTTCATATATGATGTTGTGGTTGTGGTAAGTACAATATATAGCATTGCAATGAGTATGTGATCCAATTCATGACTTCTTACTATCATATTTATGCATGCTGCTGGATTAGAAGAGACTTATTTTTATTATGACAGCTAGTTGCTAACCAGTGAATTGAACTTCAGTCATTTTTTGTCTATTATAATAATACTTATTATTTTTTTCACATGGCTTGAATGCAGTAGGAAAAGAAGGAATGAGAAGATGAAAGAAAACAGTAACACTTGTTTGCTTCTTCTTATTGAATATTAAACATCAACATCTGGAAGGCACCCACTTTACCAAGAAGAAAATTTATTAATATGCAATAATATGTATCTTTCTAAAAATATTAGTCTTAATTGTAGCACTAATGTGTTATACTACTATTTTATGTTGAAAGAATTCTACTTAATACATGAGCATTTTCAGTCTGCAAACCAAGAATGATGCCCAAATTATAAGTATACTTTTTTAAGTGTGAGGAGGGAGATTCTACCATGTTTCTGGACACATACAAGCTACAATCCTCCTTGTAGATTTTTTGCTTTGGGTTTTGCGGTTTTTTTTCAGTTGAGCTGAGTCTTAGATTTTGTGGTCAGCAACTAAGAAGTAAAGCGTGGCAATGGTATTTTCAATTGTTTCTTTGTTATTATGCAGTCTCCTCTTGACCATTTTCTAGTTTTCAAAAACAGCATTAGAAGTCACTAGGGAGTCCCTTCAGCCTCTCAGAAGAGAAAGATGTTTTTGACTCTAATATAAAGCCAGAGCTATTCAGAATCTGATCTGAAGTTTATTAAATTAGATAGGAAGATTCCCACTGATTTTACTGAGGTTTGAGTCAAACCTTTAAGTGGTGCTGTGTACTCCCATGTGTTTTTAGTGGTATTTATCTGAAGGAAAAGGTCCTGACTGTTTCTTGATGGGAATAATAGGTACAAAACAGGCACAAAACATTACTGTTCTGATTCTCCTCTTTGTGCTGAAGTAAATATTCTGCAAAATCCAAGGAAGTGAAACACTGAACAAAGGTTGCATCAGAGATAGTTTAAGGACAATAAACTGGCCAATGGAGAAAATAAACTGGCCAATATCTACCAAAGGGCAGAGCTCCTACTGATAATTAATGGAAAGCTAGTCAATAAATCACCTCTAAAGCGTAGCAAATAGCTCATTAGGAGCCACCCACTGAAACTGGTTATCTGATTAAAGATGTATATGTAATGTATTGCATATAGAACAAGGCTATTAGTGATGCTTCTTTCACATACAATATATGAAAACTTCAATTTCCTTTCAAACTAAAGAAACTCATAGAAAAAAACAAAACCATTCATTGCTGACCTATGTAATTCTCTTTTATTTTTGTTTTAGAAAATCAGTTAGACATATATCAACACATGTATTTTGCAATCTGTTACTATAAGTTAAAAAACATTGGCACAGAAGCAAAAAATTAGAAAAGCATTATCAGCAGCATTGCCATAACTGCCTTCAAAAACACAGCAAGCCATCAATGGCACAAGGGAATGACAGTTTAGGGACAAGAATGGAAAATATGAACAAAAAAAAGATAAATGTTTATGCTCGTCTTTCTAACAGCATTCCTTTTTCTATATCATTCTTATCTATGTACTTGGTTTCTATCTTTCTCCCATTTGTATGTGACAAGACCTGTACCTTTCTTTCATGTAAAAATGAAATCGTTCCAGCTCTAGCTTCGAATTTTGCTGAATTTCCCAAATCTCTGTGATGCAAAATCCTGTAATTACCAAACCTGTTTTTTGGACATTTGACCTACTTAATACCAGTGCCATAGTTACTCTTTTCGCTCCTTTCTTTCTCTCTTTCTTTCCTTCTTTCCTTCTTTCTCTCTTTCTCTCTCTCTCTTCTTTTTCTTTTTCTCTTTTTCTTTTTCTTTGGCGTTTTCTTTGTCTTTTTCTTTTTCTTTTTCTTTTTCTTTTTCTTTTTCTTTTTCTTTTTCTTTTTCTTTTTCTTTTTCTTTTTCTTTTTCTTTTTCTTTTCTTTTTCATACCCTCAAAGTCATTTATACTTTAAGCTCTCCAATACTATAAATTGTCTTAGAAAAGTATTAAATTTGTGAAACGGCATGTACTTCCTTACATGAACTACAGACTTTTCTAGATCTCTCAGTAATACGCATTTAGGCAGTTTTCCAGTCATTGCACACGTCACAGAATCTTGGAGTCACAGAAGAGCAGAAATTGGAAAGGACTTTGGGAGATCTAATGCAACTCACTTCCTCATAGCAGGTTGTCCCACTCTGAGGCCAGTTGGTTTTGAATATATCCAAGGATGGAAAACCTGCGGCCTCTCTGGGCAACCTGTTCCACTGTCCAACCACCCTCACAGTAAAAATCTGTTTTCTTATATTCATTATTCATTATTTATCCTGCTTAGCTAAGACCTGCCTTACTTCAGTGTCTGCACAGCTTCCAGACACAGAAGGGCTCTTCAAGAGCAAGAGCAGTAGGACAAATCTGCTGAAAAGTTTCACGACAGATGTACAATAATAAAGATCACTGAGCGCTACTAGTAAAAAGTAGTCTTCTTTAAATATAAATAAATTTCTATATTTAAATAGAATTTTAAACTCTCAAGTATTTGAGTACCATATCAAATATTTCTGATTAAGAAAAAAAGCAAGATCAAGCCATTAGCTCGTAAAGCACATTATTTTGCTATTTAGTGTCTATCGCATGAAGGGTGGAGGAAATGCTGTACAAAATATTACTGGTTATATTCTTATTGCAGCATTTCCATTATACTTACACAAAGATACTAACGCATAAGTCTTACTGGCCTTGTTTTTGCTTGCTAACATTATGCCTCAAGTGGGAAACTGCTTTCTTTGTAACTACCGTGCAACAAAACTCTAGAAAGGAAGCATCCTTGCAAGCGACAGTTCATAACTCCAAATTCCTATCCCAAGAACAGTAACTGCATTTCTTCTCTTCAAATTCCAGGTTTACCCTGAAGATCCTTGTGACTTGAGAAAAAACTCATCCTTTCATCACATCATGATTTAAATCATACCCGGTCATAATTATTTTTCTTGAGTTCCAGTGAGACTTTGCTTGGTTTAAGTTTTGTTTTCTTTTGTTGGTTGAGGAGAAAATTTGGAATTTTTTTCTCCAAATTTGAGAGGTTGTTAGTCCATTTTAGACCCCCTCACACTTTTGCCTACTGACAAACACATGAATGCTCTCAAAAGGGTTACTAAGGAAACCAGAAACTATGGTAACCTAGACTAGAAGCACTCTTATTTGTCCAAGGAGATGGAAAGGAAAATTCAGGCAATGCACACTGCAGTCACACTGAAGGTCCTGATCTTTCCTTTTCTCTTCAGCTGCCACAGACCTTCTGTTTCTCATATTTCCCTTCCAACAAGACTATCAAAACAGAATTTTGACTTAGATAAAAGGAGAGAAAAATCACTACAGTAATGTAGATGAGTGTAAATGAGGGTAAATGGATTTAGGCAGTATTACTACACCAAACTGGTAATGTATTTAGTTTCTCCTTTTACCACTAGGTCAAAAATCTCTCTAACTTCAATCATTCTTTTATTATTAACATTGCAGCTTGGTCAGCAGTGCACCACATTGCCTGCCTTTGCTCTGTATAGTAACGTGTTGTGTTAGCAATACTCTTCATAGAACCTCTTGTCAAAGCTGTCACACTGCAGATGCTTATATTCACTTTTAGTTCTGCTGTCATAAATAGTCTCATGGAGTAAGAGCTACTGAGGGCTAGCAAATGCTCTATGATTGCTAAGTAATGGTGCTTCATCAGAAATGAAAGGAGCTCAGAAGCTCGTTGAACTGGTCCAGAGATATTTCATTTGTGCCTTGTAGAAACAATCTTTTTACTGCTGAACTAAGCAACAAAGCACTCTCTAATTGTAGGGCATGCAAGAAAATTTAGTAATGGATAATGAAAAAATAGCAGATGTCATAATAAAGAGATTAATCTTGACCATGTTCATTCCTTTAAAGTTTTGAGAAAACTGAGTACTGTTTATACTGCAGGAGAAGCTCATTTATTTAGAAACAGGGACATGCAAGTTGCCTATGGCTGAATACATTTGTCTATCTTTGCTGATGGTCTGATTTGGCAAGCTGACAGGATATTAAACAGCACAAATGCAAATAGATTTACTGAAATTAGTGTTATTATTCCCATGAAGTCATTTGAATCAGGGTTACAGGGCTGGACCGGGATTGCACCCTGTGTTAGCAGAAAGTATAAATTCTGTCAGAAAAATTGGCTACAATGTAGAACATAAATGCTTAATGTATTGGTGCAAGAGATTGCTAGCCACAAGTATTTTTCTAAGTGAAGCATCCAGAAAAGAATGTGTCTTTCTTATTTAAACAAGAATAGCAAGTAGATTTCTAAATGTTCATGCTCTTTAAGCGTGGCTGAAAATGAAAAAATTAGGAAAAGAATGTCTGTCTATACCATACATCATGAAACAGACTAGTTATTTTATTGATATACTTTTGTTACTGCATAGGTGGGGTCATCAATAGCAAATTGATTAATATCACACCCAAAATGGTTGCTGAAAAACACCTTCTGAGCAGAACTGTGACATTTTGTGCTTGTGAGCTAGAGAGACGAGACGATGTGAAATCCCTCCCATTTAACATACCCACTTAAGAGGTAGCCAGGATTTTGTTGCTATGAGAGAGGGAGGAAGCCAACCTGTGCTGGCTGAATGGTACACAGAGCTTTTTAGTCACACAAGCAAAAACAAGAGAGCTAGGGAAAAAAGTCTGATATTAATAGTTTAAAGGAGTTAATTAAATGGAGAAGTCGCGTCATAAAATGGCACGAAGTCCTCTTTGCTATCTGCATGAGTTATGACCTGGCTGGTAGTACATGTTTTGTTAGATCAGCAAATATTTACAAAGTAAATTATGATTTAGGGGATGTGAAATGTATAAATTAAGTATTAAAAACATACCTAAAATTTTACTGCTATCATTTCCTAATTAATATTTTAATCGAAAAGTTGACCATATCAGGTGCGAAACTATTTTCCATAATCACAATTTTGATGAATGTTATTTCTGCTTTGACGAATACTTTGTTTTCAGAAAAGAAAAAAAAAACCAAAGAAGAATGCTAGTATGCTAATGTATATAGTGGCTAGGACCGATGCTTTTATGCTAGGTCTATTTGTGTTATATATGCTATGCTAATATGGACCGTTTGAATTAACAGGATCACCCCATTTTCATTGGCAGGTTAAAACTCTTATTTATGCAGTTATGAGGCACAGATTACAAAGATATTTCTTGGTCTTTGGACTGGAAGCACTACAGAAACCCCAAGGAAACCCCAAAAAGCCCATGGGTATTGATGGAAGCAACATTAAAGGCAGAGAGCAGAAAGTGGAGAAAGAAGATTAAAAGGAGGGACAATTCTCTCCTTCAGAATCCAAATATATCAAAGAAGGAAGGAAGTCTCTTTTGAGAGCTCCAGAGGGGTAGAAAACCTCCTTTGCTATGCAGCAAACCTCAGAGGGAGAGATAGGGGGAATGGAAGCACAAGGGGAAATAAAGTGCCCTTTCCCTACCTGCTCACAAACCAGCAGACAAAGCTGTGGAAAAGTAGTTAATGGTCTGCTTGATGACTTGTCAGGCCTGACTTACTTATCTGTGCTCTTCCCTGTAAGTGGAAGGGAAGAAACAAGATACATATGCAGGTACAGATATAGATACAGCTAGATGGGCTTCCTTATGTCTTCCTTCTTTATTGACCCCCTACACTGTTATACTCTATGTCTCCTGCAGCAGCATGACAGGACCTGCAAGTCGGGCCTCAGTTTTGTTACTGATTATGACCAATGTTAACTAAACCTTCCGGTTCTGCCGCACTCAGTGTTTATCCTGCTGCGCTTTTGCTCTGTCATATGTAGTAGTTGTATTTCTCAGGGCAATTTGTTACAGTAGCTAATCAGAAAAACAGAGGGATCCTGACTTACTGCTGGAGGGTTCCTTTTGTTGCCTTGTGACTAACTGAGTACTCTAAACTTTCAGGAGCAGCGGAGAATGATTATTTGTAGCGACACATTATATCCTTGAAAAGAAAGGCATTGCTGTCTTTTGGTCTAATCCAGCCTATTAGTATGGCATCACCACATTTTCATGGAAATTTTGGCCCTATGAACAGAAATAAATCCATGCCAAGAACCCTCCAAAAATGTTTGATTTCTTGTTTTGACTGTATCAGTCCAGTTTAATTCCATGTTCTTTGACGTCTGATTGATTTATCTCAATATTTTAAACCAGGCCTATTCCCCAGCTAATTGACTTAATTTAGGCAGCCCATTGCAGTTTTTCAATGCATGGATTTCATCTTCTAAATTTAGCCTTTTGATTTTCAATATGAAACTCCAAGCTAACGGAAAAAAGCCCTGATGTTGAGGATATTTGCACGTTTTCTGTTTCTAGCATACAGAAAATCCCGTCTCTTTCCTGACAAAAGCCAGGAAGATTTAAAAGCTCAAAGAGTTTATGAATGTTAAAAGGACTTTAGATAACTATTGATATTCATGTGTCCAAACACATTTTTTATTTTAAATTCTCTATTGCTTCTGGGTGCAACTGCAGAACATGAGTCTACCAGCCAGTCAACTGTGGATAACTCCAACTTCTTCAGCATCTAAAATTTTTACCTCTTTTTAGGCAGATGAATTCTTCTTAATATGCCTACGATACAGAATAAAGCTTCTCAGTTGAATTGGATGTTCTCTTGAATATCTGCTGTTATGATCTACTGGTCTGTGAAATTCGTTCCAGGAACACTCGTTCTTCATCTGAGGCCAGGAATCCATCCCAGCTGGGTCAAGTCTGTGTCTGTTCCTTTAAGTAGCAAATATGCAAGTCAGAGTTTTCAGCAGATCTGCTTGCCAAAGAATTCCATTTAATCAACTAGTGTGACTTTCTGTGTGTCAAAGGCTGTTGTGTCACGTACTTATCTCCCCTATAATCCAAATACTTCAGTTGATGAAAATCATTCCAAATGTGAGGAGACTAAACAGTGGCATGTTGGTTGTCCTGGCTGATCTGTTGCAAACAGCAGCAGAAGTTTACACTTTCCAAATCCAGTGATAGAAATATAATCCAGTTGACCTCTCTAGGTAAACTTCTGTGTTGACCAATATCCTAAGTCCTAAAAAAAAGCTCTCCTTCTGAATGCATCTCTCAGCTCTGTGTTGCTGAGAAAAGGAAGGGATTTTTTCCTAATGTAATTAAGGGACTCACTGAATCCGTGAAGCATGAGTTTTGATAAATTAAATACTACATGAATGCCAGAAGAGCATTACTGTTCTCCAGTTCTTTTTAAAATTGTCTGGTGAGGATTTACTGCTGGCTAAAGTGACCCCAACCCCTCATTCAGATCACTTTCCCTCCCGATTGTTCTTATCACAAGTCCGTGCACAATGCTTTGGGGGGAAGTCCATACTGCAAACCCCTGCTCACACATTCCTGAAAATGGGAGCTGTTGTAGGGATGGGCATGGGAGCCCTTCTGTGCCACAGCGGTTGTTAGCAGCCTGAAATCCCTGATTCACGCTTTAGCTTACCCATGTCTGACATTAGAAGAGTATCCTAGTCCTTAGAATAACCTGACTATTCCAGTGAGCTTCTCAGCTAGTTACTGTGGGGATCTTGGATATAAGATGTTCAGCTTTAACTGCAATAATTAATTTTAGCAAATGCTCCTTCACATCTTTCTTTGTCAACAGATGGTAAATTTTACTGCATCCTTAACATCATATGGGATGTAACATCTCCTTCTGCTTCATTATAAATACAGAATAGAAATAAATAGTGAATAGTTTTGACAAATATGCATCGCTACTTGTAGTTTTAATGTATGTATTTAGCAACAAACATAGTAATGGACTTTGCTTTTTTTGGGGTTTTGGCCATTGTCAGCTCTGGATTATTCTGGAAAAATGTGGCTGGGAAGCTCTAGGCTAGTGTAAAAATCTCAATGTTATGAATATTGTGAATCTGGCTGACAAGGAAAATTTTTTCGTAGTTACTTGGAACATACTTGGGGCTCTATAAATCTTGTTAAACTCCAAAGGTCAACTTTGGCTTTTCTAGGTACATTTGATGGCTTTTGATCATATCCCTGGGTAACTTGAGTGCTGGGCATAAACCTGATCATGTCCTGCCATTCACATGCAGTTGTGCCCATCTAAAGCTCTTCTGGAACTAGGGTGCTTCAAACTGCAATCCTGAGGCACTGAGATTATTCTCCACAAGCAAATTAGGGCTGCTTAGTTTACAGCCTTAGCCTTTGTAACACGTGAAAGACGTTGAATTGTTTCTGGGTTAGTTTTCCTGGGATAAGTATATCTCTGTTTTGTTGTTTCTGAGATAAGGCAAGCAAGCAAGCAAGTTCTGCATCAAGAGCAATAATAATTCACAATCTGTGTAAATAACAGTCGACTGTGTGCTTAAATAAGTAGTTCAATGAACAGGGGAACTACAGAACTCTGGTTTGTTATGAGTTTGTATCTCGCAGTTAGTTGACATTTTACTAAACCACGGCATGGATTTCACCCTTCTTTGACATCAAATGACATAAGTAGAATTTGTGTAATAATTTTTAAAATATGAAGTACAGAAGTTTACAATTTTTGGTGACTCTCAGCATGAACTCAGCCTTTTTTCAATAGCTGCAATCTTTCTTATGTTTACAAGGATCTATAATCAAATGCTGGAAAAATGCCTAGAAAATATGACAACAAAACCAATTTTTCTTGTTACCCACATCCTCATAGCAATAGAGTTTGAAATGGGAATGATTAAAAGAGTTTGCAGACAGAGGAAAGCACAGCATAGTTAAGCTTAAATTTTGTTTACCTGATCGCGTGGTGTGAGAGAAGACGTGCCATTTATTTATAAATCTAAATAACTAATTGAAATAAAATATGAGTCTGCAAGAGCAGAGAATCATGAAACAAGATCATACAGTTAAATTGTGTGTTCCACTTGCCAAAGTTGTGCTGTTTCTTTGAGATCTAATTGATGGCTGGAATCAAGCAGGTGAAAACAAGTGTGTGTGGGGCCTTCACCAAACCTTCTATTAGGTCATTCAGTTTTTATTAAACAAGTAAGAAGAAAACTGTGCACAACGTCCCCTTTATTAAAAGAAAAATAATAATTGAAGTTCCATGAGATTATAATTTTTGGCATAGGCCAAAAGGCGAAGAAAGAGTGCACACTCTGTACTCTCCTGCAAAGGAGGAACAAGCTCTTACCTCGGTATGAGCTCTCAGAAAGATGCCTTAAAAATAGAAATGAGAAATAAAATTGTAATGAACGTCAGTTTATTCTGTTTTTGTAGAAGATCTGTGAATAGGGTGTCTGAGTCTCCTTATACTTGTTTTAAATCAGTTTTACAGTCTGTGAAGTCACACCACAATTTTTTTTCTTGATTTTCTCTGGCCAAGAAGGAACATAGTTCTTGTCAGTTACTATTCTGCACAAATTTCGTTACTAAAGTTGTATTTAAAATTAATAACAACGATTGGATGGATGCAAGCTGTGATAAAGCTTCCTCAACTGTACTAAAAATGTATTTTAAAATATGGAACGACTACCTCCACCCTACAGATGTAAGGAAGGGGCATTACCCAACTAAAAACATATTTACCTCTTTTCTCTGTACAGATACTTTTCCGCTTAAAATTTCTTCAGCACTCCATGAAAGTAAATTCTCCCTCCATTAAGGACCAAAAATCATTAGAGCTGAGGTCAAAACCTGCCAAAGTCAATGCTTTTGAGAAGGATGTGGGACAATGTGTGGGATGATGTGGGATTTTCAGTCCATCAACATGATGAATTTTAATTTTCCCTTGGAAAACAACATGAAATATTTACAAGCCCATGTCAAATTTTAGAGTCTTGAAGTGAATGTCTTAATAATGCCTGCTTACAATTTTTAATATATTATTTAGAAAAATAAGCATAAACCATATTTAGGCACCTGCAAAAATAAAACCCCTCTATTACAGATCAGTACCTCCAAGAAAATCATCTCGTTGCTGCGTGGATTATTTTACATCCTTTATTCTGATGCTGAATTTTAGTCGTCCATGTCTGAAAGCTGTGGTATCGTAACAGAACTTCCAGTAGTAGACACTTTTGAGAATTTCTACTGGGTTCAGCACACAACCTCTTTTCCTCTGCTTTACACTTGAATTACTGCTTCACACTTGAATTACTGCTTCAATTCACATAAGCCACTGTTGTGCCTTAGCACAGTATAGAGAACTCCATGTAAGTGCTGACAAACACAGGCACAAAAGGAAATCTATTAAAGACCATTTAATACAAATAGAAAACATCTGACTATAAAGTGTGTAGAAGAACTATAGTTAGTTGTTAAAGCAAATTTAGGAGAATGTGTGGAGCAAGAAGCTCTAAGTACTGTTAGAGGTTTTAAAATTAAATGCAGTAGTGTGAATTCACCACAGAACAACAATATTTTGAACGTTATTATAGTGGATAAATTTGACTATACTGGAAATTTAATAATTTGGCTTCTTTAAAGAAAGAATTCTTAGAAAGTAAGGAATTTGATTAAATCTAGATAATTATCAGAAAATCTTCAAAGTTATGATTCTGTATCAGGTAAGAGACTAATTTTCTTAGAAGCTTACCCTTTATCAGTGATGCAATAAAGATAACGGACATAGAGGAACAGTCTGTGAAATCCAAGAAAAACAAAGAAGAGAGAAAAATGAGCTTCAATCTAGAGCATAGAAAATCGTTACTAAAATAGGAATTGCAGAAAAGCCATGTCTGCCAGTAAAAAGGCTGATAGAAATTTAGTTTTTTTAAAATTACATTGGGAACAAAAGAGATTCTACTAATGGGATGGCCATTATGAAATTGGAGAGAGCTAAAATGAAGATAATGTCTCAGGAAATGTTCAACAACTGTTCCTATCCCCTGTTTGGAAAGGCTGATGTACAGGAGTTTCATGTGAACAAAGAAGAACTTTCTTGCCTGCTCATAGAAAAAGAGCTGATACCACTGTTGATGTCAATAACTGGAGTATAGAGTTCAAAAAGGGCTGGCTAAGATATCTGGTCTGCTAGTGTTAAACTTATTAAAAATTTGAATACCAGGGAAGTTCCATGGAGTAGAAAACCAGCCCCATTTGTACCAGTAATTCAAAATGGTAAAAGATGTTACAGTTATCCTGAAAACAAAACCAAGTGAAATAATGTGGCAAGTGCTATCTGATGAAACAATTGAAAAATAAGAATATGATTTATTATATTTAATGTGACTTAAAGGAAATAGATAATTTCAAACAGGCCTGACAGATATCAGGTGCTTGCCAATTGTGAATCATCATCACATGGTGGGTTTCCTAGGGAGGTACTGCTCAGATTTGTATTAGAATGTTTTTTCAGCATTTCATCAATGATGTGAGGAAGCAAATATGAAATCAGAGATGATAAATTGTGCAGATGGAAATGTAAATAATCCTGAAGGTTTGGTCATCATTTAGAGAAGTCTGGATTGCTTGATTAGCTGGAACTATTCAAGTAATGGTCCCATTCAGGTGTACTGTATGGAATAATGTTCATCAGTGAACTGAGACTTTAGGTAGGATGTGAAGAGACTTAAGCCTATAAATGGTGAATATAGGTGATAGTTTCAGTCTTGTGTCTTTTGCTCTGTGAGTTTTGACCCTAACATTTGCATATTTATAAGTTTAGCCCAACAATTTTTGTCCTTTCTATAGATGTTCAGATCTTTTGGCCATGCTTTTCTTTCACTTTCATGCATGAAAATACTACTTGTAAGGATCTTAGTAACATCTGTATGATGAAACATACATGCATGCACACACATGTGTTGGTCTCTCAAAATTTCAGCGTGTTGACTATGGAATGTAATGGGAATAGCAGTGTAAGAGTCGCCTAAAAGGTGAATTGAACATACACAGATGTACGCGGTACTTTTTGAAGGGTGGCTACGAGTTTATATGCAATGTATTTCTAACATTAGGAAAAATTAACCTTACTCTTCTCTCAAAAAATCTCTCTGAATTACCAGAAAATATCCCAGATTTGCATATTTTATATTCAACATAAACAAGGCAGTATTTGTTCTTTGATTCGCAAAGTGATGAACCTCTTCCAATACTCATCCTTTCACTTGGAATAAGGTGAAAGTTTGGTCTCCATTACCTATATTCTATAATCTGATGAGAAAAATATCCACCTAGAAAGTCACCTTAAGCTCTTCCTCAGCTGTTTTAGCTTCCTTTTCCTTCAGTAGGCATGTTCATTTAAATATATACTAATAGATACTTGCTCCTGCAGTACTGCTGCAAATTCCATCTTTTTCAATTTCTTTTCACTGAGATTAAGTTCATACTTTTTGTTAACCTGGACTGTATTTTTATAACCCTAAGTGATATGAATATAAATTTTAAAACACGAGGCTTTTTTTTTTTTTGAAAGAGCCAAAACTGCTTTTGGCACCACTCTGCCAAGACAGTGATTGAGAACCAACACATGTTTTGGAACAAGGCTCTTTGTACTTGCTGCTGCAGCTCTGTGCCTTGTGCCTGTGAAGCGATCTTTGAGCTAAGTGGTTTTCTTATCTTTGCCTTTACTGCCTTACATATTCTTCCAAGTATTGGATCATGATTTTGTTCGTATTGTTTTGATGAAGTGGCTTTAGTGCAGCTCTTGAAGACTCATTTGAAGTGTCTGCTTGTCTGCTTCCGTGTTCATTGCTTGCAGTAATTTGTGTTCTCCATAACATAAGGATATTATCTAGCTTTCATAAAATTTATTTTGGTTTAGGTACTTTGCTTGGCAAGTTTTAATTACTATTTTAGGATAACTCTCATTCCACAGATCTTATATCCAGATCACAAATATGATTTTTTTTTTTTATTTTAGTAGAAGCTCAATCTCCCATAATTGCAATATTAGATTTTCAGTTTTGTATCAGTACAAAAAAAATAATTACCTTATTCTTTGAAATATTACATAAAACATACAAATTGTATTTTATTTTTAATTTGATAGTGCAGAACATCTCACATTTCAAAATCACAACTTCGTAGCTATCCTCCTCTGCCTTAATTAACCGAAATCTGTTAAAGACAAGTACATTAGAAAAATTGCTCATCAAATTAAAGCTGCTCCCAATTATTCCTGTTAGCTGGTCATTGTCTAATATTATGAGAAGATTTTGGAAAAATACTATGCTAGTTTGAGACATGCCCAGAAAGTAGTTGAGGTTATTTGCTTAGAATTCTGTAGCAGAAAATGTGAACTACTTGAAGTATGACCTTTATATTTATAGATATCATATATATGCAAGTACAGGCAAATTAAAAAAAACCCAAAAAACAACAGTGGACAGTTCAAATATTGAAAGATGAATGACTCAAATTTTCCAAATGTTGAATGTTAGGAGCAAAATAATATGAGATCCATGCTCATAAAGACAAACCCTTTATCAGGTTACAGGAAACAATGTTTGCGTAGATTTATAATAACCATAGAATCTCAGTTTTAATTAAAAAGCAATCTGTGTTTTTTAAAGCTTGGGGTTTTTTTTCAACTGTATCGGTAGATGCAGTAGAAGATACATCCTTACTTTATTTCAATTGACTGCATGGTCCATATTGGCTTTTTATAACGTTTCCATGTTAGAGGATACTGTGGAGGAGCTGGCACTGAGACTTTGTGCAGGTCTTGAGAGGCAAATGTATGTTACAGGCTGGGGCAGGGTAGGGCAGGGTATTGTTGGGCTTCCAGTGATTTCCCTTCTAGCTGTAAGGGATTCTCAGCTGCAGGAAGGCAGGAAGGCTGGTTACTCAGGGAATGGATCTCTGAAGGATTCCCCATGTGGGCCTAAAGCCTTGATAATTTCCAATGAGGGAGGGCAACCAGGAAATAGTAGCATAGATATAGTAGGGTGGCTCTTAGCTTCTGTGATGTTTTCAGATGACTGAAAAGGAAGACGTTGCTCTGCTACAGATTATATATACAATCACTATTATTAATTGTTCAGAGTGTCTGGAGATTCAGTGCAGACAAACTGGTGTGTTCTACCTTGAAACACTGCCAGATTTGGCTCTGAGTTCACAGTAATAGTAATGTTGCCCAAGGCTCATATGGGAATGTGAACTGTATGTCAGGCTATCTAATTAGTGGTCTTATCACTTCAGTAAGTCTTTATGTGGGTGGTGTTCCACACATTATGAGGTGGAGGTAAAAAATTGAAAGAATCCATGAATATCCTTGAAAAGACTGATTTGATCCTGCATTGAAGCTGTGGAGAAAAATTAAAAAACTTTATGTTGAGGACGTCATCTGATATATTTTACAAAAGAGTAGCTGCAGAGCTCAGGGAATGAAGGATATTACTCAATGTTTCTCTGTGATTCTGGGGTGGAAAAGTTAGAAGATAGTCATTTACTCTCTGCCATTTATGAAAAATGTTCTCTGATAATTTCAGATTCATAAGACGGAGACAAAAAAGTTTTTCAGCTCCAAACACTAAGTCCTAGTTTGCGATACAATTGCAAGCGTGTGCCTGTAACCCGTCACCACATGGACCTCAGACAATTTGGAAAATCATTGCTCAAAGAATTATTCAGAGCTGTTCATCTTTGGTGTCTAAACTAATCTGAATTAATTGTCTAAAGTCAGAGAAGGTGGAACTAAACAATTTCTGATACATATTTTTGTTAAGACGAGTTTAAAATCTACTGAACATCAGTTAACTTATGGAGTTTATCAGTGAAAAAAATCTAAGAATAATCCGGTCAATGTGGGCATAATGATGAGAGACCAGCACCCAACTGCCTCTTGATGAATGGTAAAGGTGATGATTTCTTTGGATCTGTAATATAGTACTAAATGAGTGATTTTATTAAAAACTGTGTTTGTGGTAAAAATGAGTAGGCAAAGGTGTGAAGAGATATGTAATTTCTGTAAAAGGCAAGTAGGAGGAGAAGGAGAAAAAAATTATGTGGAGCTTAACAGAGAAGGTGAGAGAATGTAATTAGAGACAGTGGTATTTTCTGGGGTTAGTAAGTTTGTTCAAAGCTTTTATACTAGTTAGAAGAAAATTCCCAGGACGTAATTTTCCACCTGACACAGGACAGTTGGTTGTTTAAATTTGTTGCTATGTATTCATGTCTGCAGAAATAATGGCCTTTGTGTACACTTGAATAAGAATGTGACTCTTTCAGGATTCTTTGGAATCAGCTTAGTGTGAAGGACTTTCAAGGTATTGACTTTTGAAGGATTTGACTTGAAATTAAAAAAAAAAAATAATAGATGTATTATTTTAGATGTTTTTACTACTACATTTTAAGGAACATTTAATACGAATCTATTGACTGTCTATATTATGAGATGTATTTTCTTCATCAAAAATCAGTTGCAAGTGGAGATTTCTGAAACTATACAGTTATTGCTGTCAGTTCACTTAGAGATGGTGGATTGCTCTATTCTCAAGGATTACATAAATTTGTGCAGAGGACTTTCCCCTTTAAAAGCATTATAATTTTTATGGTATATACTTACACTTGTATTTCCCTTAGATATTTTGTGTTACAATTGATCCAAACATGAAACTTGCAGCTACAAATTCCACATATTGCTATCAAAAGTAGTTCTCTTGAGGATGACATGAATTATTTGCAAAGATGTTTCATAGGTAAGAAGCAATTCCTATCTTTAAGGAATCTAATAATACTGTTTAGACTAGAAAATTAACATGGTGATACAAGTCTTTGGGAGCACACCAAACCAAATATCCTGCATGACATTGATAACATTTGCTCTAGCCATGCATATACATCTTTTACCAGTTTGTGATCAGCACTCTAACATATTTCCTACACTTTCAAATAAACTGCAAAGCCTGAAGTTCACAAAAATTTGGGTTAAGGGCTCAAAAGAAATGAAACATCTCTGGCAGGGTGTTGTCTCTAGGATGAAGCAGAAGCTTTCTTTGTGTAGAGGTAGCACATGTTTTTTTCATTTGATGGATGGAAGTGATTGTGTTCCCTGGAAGAAGTGATACATCACCAAAGGCTTACCTGGAACATCAGCATATTTTTCCTTACACTTGCATATTCCATACAAAAACCTTCCCAAATTATACTGTACTGGACAGCAAACTATCAGTTCCCATCTGTATTTAGGGACGACATTACAAAATGAAAAATAATCAGAAATGAATTGTTAAAATACATTTGGACCAGTAGTTTTCTATTTTGCCAAGAATTAGGTGAAACAGCCACATATGTAGCAGGTAAATATGCCTCACATATTTATATGCATGTTATATATGTATATAGAATGTGTGTATATAGTTATATATACAGCATATTTATGTGTGTATATATACATATACGTTACATTTATATACATGCTATTTTGAATGGAATTTTTTTTCATTTCTGGCAGACTGAAAATCCGAAAAAAACAGAGGACATAAGTTAATAGAGTTCAGGATATAGGAAATCTAGTAGGTCTTTAATTCCTAGGCTGAGATTTAGTTGTTTAAGTAAATAATTTTTCTTTCTTTCCATTAATTCGCCAGATTAGTGATTGGCTTGCCATGATCAACTAAAAATTTATAGATTAGTACTTAAATGAGTGCTACAGGCTTTTGTCACGCAATAAGCATATTCTCACTAGATTATGTAGCTCTCACTGAAGTAAATTAACCATAGTTTATATTCATATGCAAAGTAAAGCTTTCTTTGAAGTCTGTAATTATTAATATGTTTGTGGTTAAGCAGTTATTTATATAAATTGCTGGATAAGGGCTAGCCTGTTCAAAATTTTGGAGAACCAAATTCAAATGTCCTGAATCACCTGCTACTGATTCAGTTTCCATGGCTGTGAAATCTGTCCCTGTGGACTGCAGGAAAAAGTAAAAAAAGAAGCAGCAGCTCTGATAGTAGTAATGAAGACCTCCTTCACTGGTGAATGCTTTAGCCCTAAAACTGAGTACTGTATGAGGAGTCACCTCTTCCACAAAAGACATATGAGAAGGTACAGAACAAAAGAGAAAGTGCACAGGAATACAGGTCTGGAAATAGTCTCCTGCATCATCAGGTCTAATTATTTGTAATTCTCAGCAATCATACCAACTTTGAAGGTTCCAGAGTATCATCTGTGCCACACACTCTTTATACATCTCATGGGCCGTGAAATATTTCTGCATCCCATTAAAAACATAAGCTCTGTAATAAAAGTCTTAGCTAAAATTTTCCACAGGAAGAGATCAGGAGACACTGTGGCCATTGTCACTGCACTAGCAGGATGTTTATTAAGTAACCTTTCCAGATCATCCCAGAAAAAACCACTCCATATGAACAAATATCTCAGTGGCTCTTGACTCTCTGATACAAGAAAGCTCTTCCTCAGTCCCACTTCTAGCGATCTTTCTGAGATTAATAATTACTGTAAATGGTGTGTTTATTATATATTTTATTATGTTTTAACTTCACAAAGTGGATTCAAGCCAGCTTCCAGTTTCCCATACGCACTGATGGATGTATTTTTATCTCTGTGAGCCTGTTGTTTTGCATCATGTAATACTTATCCTTACTTAGCATCTTCATTAGCATGTTCACAAAATAAATACATTAATCATCAGAAGGCTGGGCTCCTCTAAAGTACTCACACAGATGGTGTATGTACAAGTCCATTGTACTTCTAAGCCTTGCAATATTGCATTTACTTCAGCAAGCTGCTTCCTTGCAGAAAGAACTAGCAGATCAATTGTTTCCAGAGCTGCGAAGCAGCAAGGTCAGGCCTTTTGCTCAGCATCTGTGTTAAAAAAAAAGTTATTGTAACCTCTGTTGGCTAAAGAATACTTGAAGCATAAAAATAGTATTCTTTATAATTGCTTTCGTAAAGTAGTCTTAAACAAAGAAACTGGAGAGCTTTACAGGGTGAAGGCAGAACAATGAGAGCCAGGGAAAGCTGAACTGTTCTGAACACTGCAGTACAATGGAGCTTCCTTGAGTGTTTTGGTAGTCCTTCATCGGGCCAAGGAGACAGAGCTACAAGGTTTTCCCTAAAGCGTGGATTTTCATTTAGAGTAGAAAGGATTTTTTTTTTGGTGCAATTTTTGGAGTGTGACATGTATTTTGTTCAAGAAAGGAATGCAATATGAAAATCTCAAAGAGTCATCACAACCAGAGATGAGAAAAATAGTCATCTCAAGTCAATTGAAATGCTTTATTTAGTATCTTCAAATATTTCTCCTCTATTTGACTGTGGGGTTTTTTAAAACATTTTGTTTTGTTATTATCTAAACTTATTTTTAGTTCAGGAAAAGGAACTTTGAAATTTCAAAGCACCATGATGAAACGTTTTGATATTTTCTGAACTCTTTGCATGTCATTTTACAGGTTTTCCAAGGTCAGTTCTTTCCCAATTCAAATGAATGGGCATTTTCGGATGAAATATATATAACTGAAATATTACAATTGCTACTTTTAAAGGTTCTTTTTACAACAAGGACAGAACTACAATTATTTATACCCATATTGCATGTTTTCTAGTATCTGTAAATAAGGCAGAATGTTTTCGTTATCAGCTGAATTTTGGGACCTCCTAATGAATGTATTTTATTTCTTGTAAAGCTTAATTTTGTTACATGTTTCTAGTAGGATTTAGTATAGGTTGCCTGTGTTTTCTGCAGACCATTAATGCAACCACTGGCTATGCACTTAGCGTCTATAGTGTTTCCAATGGAGAAAAAAAGAAGCATATAAGAAAAAATCCTTAAAACTGCTTAGGCAGTGGTCTGTTATCAAAGTGTTTTGGAGCCACTGCTGCTGACACTTGCTGTGTTCCTTTATTCTTAGGAAGGAGCCACAGTTTAGTAGCAGAAAGATCGAGGGTAAATTATTCCATCGTTTAAGTGTTTGAGGCATTACAGCAGCTAAATGGATCCCGCTGCTGCTCTGGCATCCTGAAGCAGTTCTGCTGTGACTCACAGAGTTACTAACGAGGTTGTCTGGGTGCTTTGATCACGAGTGACTGTCCTTGGGAGTCACTGGCGGTTCCTGCCCTGCAGGACCCCAGCTCCTGACTGCTTCCAGGGTGATGTCCAGCTGACACAGGGCAGCTGGGGGCAGCACAAATGTGAGCCAGCTCTCACAGCACAGTGCCTTCAGGTTTACCTTCCTGTGTCTGAGGACAGATTTTGGCTCAGATTCCCCAGGATAATATATTAGGGTGACAGATGAAGGCAGAGCAAAAGTGAAAGGCCAGGAGGACTTGCAGAGCACTAAGACTTAGACCTGGGTGCCTCACTGCACATTCAGTGATGTGAGTGGGAATTACAAGAGAGGGAGGAATTGGCAAATGAAATATAATAGGAACAATAAGGTAGCTCTAATTTTTTGATACTCAATTATTACAGAGAATTAATGTAGCTAAGTGAAGGAATTTATTTTAAGTGAAAACAACACAAGTTAACATCTCAGAGAGTTGTGATGGTATCTTACTATACCAAAGTTCGTAATAAAATATGAAGAAATGCTTCAGTTTTGAAACTCACTGAGTCATTCTGGTAAAGTAAGTCCTATTTGATTAAAAGAAACACAGCTTGAAGGAGTGCAAATATTATCATCCTTAAATACAATTTTTAATGCTCAAGTTAGCTAACAGATCTTGGTGGGATTTTTCAGGCAATGTAGCAAAGGACAAGTTCTGGTAGTAATCATATACCCTCAAACTGAAGCCGTTTTCTCAATAAGTTTAAGTACAACTAGCTGATATGGTGCTGAACATGGTCCTCTGCTATATCAGCTGCAAAATCAGCATTATATTTGCAACTGTTAAAAATGGAATAGGATGAAAATGTCCTGTGTAAGCAGGACTCTTGAGCTATGGTGTAAATAAAGAGCTTTTATTACTATTTTACTGTACTCTCACACATAATGGAAAAAACTGTCACAATATCCACATTTAGCTCACTTTTCTAAAATAATTTTGAAAAATCATGTGAGAAATGTTAACAATTCAGCTTTTGGGTTTGCTCTTGAAGGAAATATATTATAAAATGACCAAAAATTAGAACTCCTTGGTCAATTTCTTAAGCAATATTCTGTCAGATTTTCCAGTCCCCCCATAAAGACTCAAAGAACATTCATAGGGCTGAGTCATATTCACACTTTACTAACTTCTACCTTAAAAAAGTAGCTTCCTCCTTCTTTGTGAATATTTAATAACAAACACTATACAGCAGTTAAATTCTAGATTATGAAGAAATAAATTGTATATGGAAAATATTTTAGAGGTCATTTACTGAAAAGAGTATTAAGGAACTAACTATAAACTCAAATGAATTAATGTTTTTTTTCCCCCTCTAACTGCTAATGAAATGGTTTAGGAAATAAATATGTAATTTTTGAAGTATGATAAAATATTTTAAGTTGGTTCCAATACACAGAGCAATGGAAATTCATTAATAGCAATGAGATCTCCTCCAAATAAAATTGAACAACACTCATTTTAATCTATGATAGAATATCATAAAATCCATAAAAATGAATAACAGACTTGGTTTTCAAAAGTACATGGTAAGTTTTGGTGACCCAATTTCTAATGACATCAGAAAACCCCATCAGGAAATATTTGCTTTGCAAAATCAGAATCAACATTTCAGCCCACTAAAATCTGTTCAAGACCATAGGAAGCACAGCATAACACTATAATCAGAAAGCTGGCTCAGGAATTTTTTCCCTCTTCCTTTTCTCACACTCTTTAAGCTCCAGCTGTCTTTACTTTTCCTCCTCTTCTCCTCCTCCCAAAGGGGAGAACCCTTCGTGCTCATTCCTTCTTGTATGTGAAGATCCTCAAACTGCTCCATCGTCTCTCAGCAGCTTTTTTGTCTTTTTCTTTTCTGCTCCCAGTCTCAAAATAAGATGGGTCTAACTCTTCTAGTACTGCTCTCAATACTGAGATAACTCTACGTATGTCTTTTTTTTACCTCTCAGCTCAAGATTCCCCCCTGCCTTTTTTTTTTTCTTTGGTTCATGTTTGATCTTCCAGTTCTGTATTTGTGGTCTTTGTTTAGGCCCCTTGGAATAAATGCAAATAGCTGGTTATGGCTGCTCATGCTTCAAAAGCAGAACAGCAGCACAAAATTAGCATATTTGCCTGTATGCATCATTACTGACACCCCCCTATCAGTCATGCTTTAGCACAGAGAGGTGGTATCTTAATGTATTCTATGAGTTTCTGCTCCTCAAGCAACTATTCAGGCTCCCTCTATGAAGTTCGTTCTTTTAGGGAGCTGTCAGGCTCTTTTACATGTGTATTGGGATTAGCTATGGCTCTGTGGATGTCATAACCTGACAGACAGTTTCCATGTTCCCTTTCAGCAGGGAACAAGCATCTATCCGAGGTCATGTCCGAGGTCCTTCCTCCTTGGCTCGGGAGCAGAGTAGGGATTACCCACGTAGAGCCTTCCAGACTGTAACAACAAAGAAATGAGCTACTGCAGTATTCGATGTTTTGATGTTAAAGCAATTGTTCCCTGCCAGGAGTTCAGTGCCTCATTCCTCTTCCTGGGGCCAACCTCCTCTGTAGTGCTCACGTCAGGCGCTGATGCCCTAGGCACTCTCATCACTTCCCCTGGAATTTGCCAAGTCTCCCACATTGTCTGTGTTCGTATTGGGAGTCATACCCGGTCAGTTTGAAGCCTTTAGGCACAGTTTGACTCCATAGATGTGCTATGGTGACCTTCTTTTCTCCATCAGCATAGCTGTTCTGTGTCTCCACAAACATAATCAATGTGCTGCTGCTTCATCTTTGCCTCCTCCCTCAGCTTCCACAAAGCACCCTGAAGGTCTGCAGGCAGTGAGATCTCCAAGTCAGAATAAGTGGTGGGTGTTCTGAGTGTGAGCTCTGTGACGCACTTTTAAACAGAGCAGCAGGTAAGCAGATACTCAGCAAACATGAGGAGGAATGTTCAGAAGGAAGATGCCTGCAGCTTAGTCAGGCTGTCTGCCAGTTAATATGCAAAAACAAGGCTTAAACTGAAATGTCTAACAGTTGCTACTTTTGCTGCAGGATGTTATCCTTGTTCAAAACAAAACCTAAAAGTACATTTAACCCTATTTCACAGGAGATTGTACTCCAGATAACTCCAGATATTCTGGAAAGATCCTTCTCTAGGTTTGTGTGGACAGAAAAGAGCTTTTGTGTCACTCCTGTTCATCACATCACCTTTAAGGCTCTATTCTTCCCTTACACGCAGTGTTATGACTGAAGTCTTCCTGACTTCAGCCTGATAATTCATAAGGCTTTTAGGGTTTCCATTTCCTGGTCATCTGCCAGTAAGAGTGGATCTAGAAAAACTTAGCTAAGCAATAGGGTTGAGCTAGCCTAAACTCAAGCGAGACAGTGGTGGGTTTCCTTGAAAACTATCTTGCTTCTTAAGCTGCATCTATCTTTAGCAGCCCCTCATCAGCGCTAAGACAACGCCAAGAAAAGCAAGAGAGGATTTCAGAAGTGTTCCTGTAGCTCTAACTTTTGATGAGACTGATCCAGTGACTTTTTGAGATGGATCAACAGATTCTGTGAGACGGATGTGACAGTGTCTGCAGAATTCAGGAGATATAGTATGAGGATAGGTGCTGGGTGTAAGGCAGGCTCCTGGTCAGAGGCACATCTGCTTTCCTAGGTGTCCTACAACAGTGAGCTGTGAATGAGTTAGTCATCAGGCAAGTGAAGATTCTTTTATAGATGGTGTTTTTCTTGACCCTGAGAGACACCAAAGGCCTGTAATCTGATAATGAGTATGTGTGTGTATGTCTGCTGCCAGATTTGCCGCTCCCAAGTGAGGACACAAGGAAATTAGCATCCCTGAGTAAGGCTTTTCCTTCAGCATAGTATGATCAACAGAAATGATGGGAAACTTTAGTTCACCTGTTGGAAAAGAGGGAAGGAGAGGTGTAGTAGCTCTCTACTCCTGTGCATAATGTGGCCTAGCATGGGTCCTCATGTTTAGGACTAGCTTGACTCTCTGAAGAAGTTGATTCGGTCTCAAAAAGAAGAATAAGGAGGAAGATGAGGAGCAAGAACAGTAAATGACTACTCTGATTCCTTTGTTTAGCTCTTACCCTCTGCTCTTCCCATTCCTCTGCGTGCACAGGTGCAATTGGTTGTGAGAACTGGGTCAGATAATGACTTTAAGGCTCTGCAAGTCTGTGATTTGCTATTCTGGTTTAAAGCTTAGCAATAAATAATTAAATTTATTGATTAATTTAGGTAATTAATCAATAAATTTAATTCATCTTCCTATATATTTCATAAGTATTGCTGGTTTGGAGTGACTTATTTCTTAACCCTATACCTTAATCATAAACTATACCCTTCATAAGGACTGCCCCAAAATTTCAGTTTCAAGTCTCCATTTTGCATACATATTTTCAGAATCAGAAGGTAGAAACAATTTTAAGTTTGTTTGAAAAAATGTAATTGTACATAACTAATTTTAAAATTGTTTTGTAGCATACTTTTGAATTTAATTCTGTCTCCCTTTCAAAACATTTGTCTTGAAAGAAAATCATAGCATTCTCATTAAGTTGGTTTTTTCTTTTTTGTGTGTGGGTGATTGACAGATATGTTAGAAGTATCTTAGCAGTTTTATTGCTTGGGATCCCTGTCAGCGTATGCTCCTATATTGAGTGTTTCACTTCAGAACAATAATAACTTGTGCTTTCAAGAATTAAACATCATATTCAGAGTTTGTTTCCTTCTTTTCTTATTGGTTTCCTTTGAAGAAATGGAACTGTTGTATTGGTCCAAGCTCAGAGTGATAGAGACCAGAGGACATTTTTTTTCGCCTTTGGATTACTTTTTGACAGCCTTGCTATTTTTTTCAGAATTGTTCAATATATCATTTTCCTCACGTGAGAGAAAGCAGTTATTAAGTTTTACTTGCCAACGGTGCAGAAAATGACACAAATGTTTTGCTTACTGAGCATTCTTAAAGTTCTTTTCAAGCATTAGGCATCCATAAAAACAGGGTATTACTTTTGATTAACACCAAGAATTAGTTTTGGTTGGGGTTTTTTTCCATTAAAATGCATCTATTTCAGGTACAAATAATTTAGAACAGTGTCATTAGTAAAATAGATGAGACATACTGTTGATCAGAGAGTCACATGCATTAAGTATTCTGGTGACAATAGGAGCCTAAGCTTGTTGCAGAATCTTGTTGGCAGGCTCATTTTTAAAAAGTCATTATTACAAATTGCTTCAACTAGTCAGATCATATAAAATCTACTTGTACTGTAATATTCCAGATGCTTGATTACTGTTCTTCAGTGTAGTGAGTTGCCAATTTCTTCCTCCTGAGAATGTGTGACAGATTGCAGTACAATCTGTTGATGGTCTCGATTGTAGCTAAAGTACATCATTGTCACCCATGCTGAAAAGCTGGGACATTTACTGTAAATATATAGTTTTGTGAAATGTATGCTAGTGTTTTGTGTTCCAGCAATTGCAAGTGGTACATGACAATATACTTGATCTGGTGAGGAGGAGAATCAGAGACAGAGGAAAACAAAGCAGATAATTAAACCAGCAAAATATAGTGGGTATGCTAATTCTATGAGCAGTACAGGTTGAATTGTCTTTGACATGTGTGCTGGTGTTTGGGGAAAGGGAGAGAAAAAGAAAGAGGAAACCATACTTGTGTCAGTCCTACTCTCCATTTTCTGCTCTGAAAAGTTTGGGCACAACAACCATCCCAGCACAAGGTTGTAAATGGTAAATGTTACAGCCATGTCAATGACTGGCAATAAATCAGGAAATTTGGGTTGTTTATTCCCTCTTTTCCCCTGTGGAGGAAGATCAGGGACAGAAAGCCTTTTTTCTTTTTTTTTTTTTTTTTTTTTTTTTTTTTTTTTTTTATTCTGCCAACATCATAATTTCTTTCTGCATCTTGCTGTCTCAACTTCCTTTCACAGCATAACCTTTCTTCTTTGAAGTTCATTAAGGCTGCAGCTCAGGGAAACATTTAAACATTAGGCACATTCCCACTCAGCAAATGACCCAGGTACCTAAAACACAGATGACTTGCTCTGCTTCTCTCACCCTCTCACAACTACGTATGTTGTTATTTCTTCTCCCAGCACTTAGGTCATGAGGCTGGAGAGCCAGACCCGTCCCAGCTTTGGGTACTGCTGCTATGTAGCACCCTGGTAAATCATATCTTATCATAGGTTTCACATCAAAAGGGATTGACTCTGAAAGCAGCAGTCCCTCTCCCGTGCCTGTCTTTGGTCCCTTCCCCTTGACTGGAAATTGCAGTTTTGCAGCTGCAGGGTCAGTTGGCTTCAGCTCATGCAGCAGAAGACTGCCCTACAAAACCGTATCTTATTTTTGTTGGCTACGTCACATGTGACTGCACAGCCAAGATCCCAGAAAGTGTTTAGAAACATACCCCTGAAGACAGGCAGGTGTTTTGGGAGTGGGATTGCTCACTCCAGGATTGCCAGTTCAGATAGTGTCCATAGAGCTGCAGAACAAAATTGTGCCCTCAGATTACCCAAGGGAGATAGTGGTACTTCCTTCTTGCACATAGTCCTTTTGTGTTCATGGATACAACACGACCCAAAGTCATGAGATATTAATGTTTGGTTCTACTGTGTTACAACAGCTAAGAGAGAGAACTTGTGTCTTCCACATTTTAAGTACATAAATATGGGTCTCTGTAGATCACACTTATACTTGAGGATGAGTACTGAGGTAAGAGAGAAAGGAATAAAATAAGATATATTGGTTTTAAACCTTTTAAAATTTTTTTCCCTTTAAACATAATTTCTGCTTCCCTGTTTTAGCTGATTGTTTTCCACTGTTTGAGGTCTTTTTTTTTTTTTTTTTTTTTTTATTTTTCCCTTTCCTTTTTATTTTTAAANTCCCATTCCATGTTAATTTTGAAATATCTGGATTAACAGAATGAGGAGAAAAGCTGAGGTGGTATTTTTATTGTTAGTCTTCTACTAAGTGTCTTGGAGAGATACAATAATTTGGCAAAATTGTGTCTCTTGGAATTTAGGTGTAAGATCAGGTCCTGACATAAGGAAGGGCACAAGACTGCTTTACTAAAACACTAAATAATATGCGCATGTTTGTAAACATAAATTGTTTATGGAATTCACTGGAAACAGCATATATTTATTTCAGGGTATAATTTGGTCTGAGGAAGGAAATAATGATCGTAATTCACAGCTCTATTAATTGCACTGCAAATGCTATTTTTTAAACATGTCACTTTGAAAACAGCCTTTGTTCTTGATTGTGTTTGATTCCAGTAGAGAACTTCTGTAATTTCCATGGTGTACGAGGTAGCTGTGATACACACTGGAACAAAAGGCTGACTTAGGAATGGTGGGTATATTTGGAACTACTGAGTTTTCTCTCTCCACATTTCAAAGGAACAATGAAGTCAAATAGATAGTCCTGCTTCCCTGGCAGTTAGTGAAGCCATTCAGGGGGAACAAGACCAACCTTTAGGTAAGCGTGTTGCTCAGGTCGTGTTCTCCTATCTTTTCTTATTCTGAATAATACAACCTGCTGGGAAGCCAAGCATTTCCATGTTGTGAAGCAAGTAAAACCAGTAATTGAAAGGTGGCAAAATTGGTAGGTTACTGTACTGGCAAATATTATTTAAATGATATTTTCAGTCTTAGGAGGACTAGGAGTGTTTTTAGTTTTAGGAGGATGGATATAGTTTTCTGGCTAGTATTCTAGAATAATACGTAGTTAAATTGGTGATTTAAAATATTACCTAAATTTCAGTAAATAGCTGTTTATTTGCTACCAGCAAATATTCAAATACATCCATAAATTCACTAGCTTATAGGCTTTCACCTTTTTGAACAGGACCTGAACATGAACAAGTCGTATCTGTGGACTGGTAACACAGATACCAGTACCAAGGGAAAGTATTTGCTGCACCTGAAAATTGGAAAAAGAACAGATATATGATTTCTTTTTTTAGTTTTTCTGGTACCAGATGGTGCTGAAAGATGTTCAAAGAGGTCATTATAGGATAATGTGGAGATCGAGAAAAATATTTATGACCAAAAATAAGTAGTATTCAGTAACATAGATTCTTGCTTTAAGGTGACATATTGATGATAGTTTAAATATTTTTTAGTTAATATTCTGTGGTGCCCAATATTCACACGTACAAGTAGGTCTGTTGATGTCAAAAGTTTCAGGTTAATGCCTTTTGTCTATTTATTAGTTTTATAACAGCTATTTGCTTTGAATTCCTCACAAGATGAGCTAGTGATAGTGTTAATAAAACCAAACAATGAAAAGAGAAAGCTGAGGGACAGTCAAACCATTTTCTGCAGCGTCTCTCCATAAGAGGTTATCTCTAATGCCCCAAGAAAATAGTGTAATAACTTTCCCTTGGATTCTTTTCAAAGCTTGGTCTGTTCTGACACCATGCTTAGATCCATCTGGCTTCTATGTATGCATTTCTGCTCAGACTGTGGGGAGTTTGGAGTCCCTGGCTGCTTTTTGGTGGGGGGCAACCCCTCCTTTGGCTACATCGGCTCACAGGGTTTTCCTGTAAGAGAACTCACACACTCATGAATAGATTTCTCTATAGAAGATAATCTCAGCATGCAAAAATTTTAAAGTGGTCTGAACTGCCATGGGAAATTATTAAGGAATTCTCCTCACTGAATGCTGTTGAGCCAGGCTGACCCATTTCCTGGTTCCTCTTCTTATAGGTTACTGGCCTGGGATAGAGTGTTCTCTGCAGCAATGTGGAATTGAGCCGTGAAGATGGCTGCTTAGAAGTGGGATGAACCCTAAAAATTAGAGAGCAAAACTCCCACAATGATGATAAAATATAATGCTGAATCAAGGGTGTCTGCAGTTACCCTTTATGTGGTCATGTAATATCACTTACAAAGTCTGAAAGATTTCTTCTGTTGTGTGAAACATTCATTTAAAACCCCTGCATAGAAACATTTTGGCTCTGTTATGATTTTTCATTATTTTCAACTAAGAAAACAAAATTAATAATGCCAGATTTTGTATATGTGCATATTCATGTGTGGGAAAAATTTTCTGTAACATAAACCATAGTTTACTGTGTGTTATGTCATATTCTCTTATATCACGACCATTCTTTTGTCCTACAACAGATAGATGTTTCTCTTTAAAGGTTAAGAAATGAGAATGATGGTGGTAAGTCATTGAGTAATATACACATTCTCTCACTTGTTTAAATTGCATTTCCTCTTTACACCATTGCTCAGCAGTGTCATGAGACTGTTGTTCTCTGGGCTAATGTAATCTTTCCATGCAAAAAGCTCTTGATCTGTGTCTTTTTTACACTCCAGTTGCTGGCACCAGTGTTTCATGTTTGGTGCTAAAAGGAACAAAAAGCAAATGCATGTAATTTCAGTGTTGAGGTATCCTTCCTCTAGAATCTTTAGCTTGGTTTATTTTCATTAAGCAATGTTTTTCCTGTCAGCAATATACATGCCCTTATGTCCTTCACCTGAGAGTGAGAACTGAAGAAAGGGAAAGGGTCTATGCAGATTCAAAACCAAAACTGTTAGAAACCATGCTGCGTTCCAAACAAAGATAATAAGATTTACTTAGTGCATGTGAGAACATACAGAATTGTTACATCTTTATTATTGCACATTGTTACACAGATGCATATACAAACATTCACTCATTTCACTTGCAACATGACAGCTATTAATAAGGGTGTTATTTAAAATAAATAAGAAAAAACCTGGTGCTGTTTGATGATAAAATCTTTTTTCTGCTATTAGCACCAATGAAAGTCCATGCTGCAAATTATCTAACAGAATTAGTTCAATTTCTTTTTTATTCTTGAGCTTTTATGAGGTTTTTATGGATGCTTATTTAAAAATGCACGTCTGCATAATAGATTGATTTTTTTCAGAAAAACAATGACTTTTCTGTTCTTGTTAACCTGAACTGATATGATTTGGGACCCAATATTTCTGAAAATCAAATTCACATCAATTATTACACTTTAACTTGTAGCATGACATTCTGAAATCTGGATTACCTCTTAAATCTCACACAAGTAAACTCAGAGATTATTTTATGACTATTGAAAATAAAAATATTGTCAAAATGTGTATTCTATTAAAACCAGATTTTCACGTGTTTAATTTTTTTTCCCAGTAAAACTCTACAGATCTCTCCACATCAGAGATGATTAAAAAAATTAAAAAATACAGAGGTCATGATCTGCCACAACACCTCAGCCATGCACATACACAAACTCTTCAATTAACAGATTACTGATAGAATAGAGAACTGTAAATAATAATGTTGAAAAATTTCAGTTACTTGCCACAAGAAAGGTACTGTATCAGTCAGAACAAAAAGAATGCAAGAAGGTACCAAAATTAATATTCATAATTTACTGATCAAGAACTAAAAAACTTAAATATTGTCATATCAAATTATAAGCTTTTATACAAATAATTTAATGAAAGATAGAATTTATAAGAACACAATTTTAATACAATAATAGATCTGAGTTTTCATAGATAGCTTTTTATTTCAGATGTTTGTTAATGATAAATATAAATATATTCAAGTACCTCTACATTTACTATCTAATTATCAATAATTTGTAATTTATTATCTTTGCATAGGCACTGTGTTTTGGTATTATAGTTACTTGTTTTTAATTAAAATTGATGCAAAATTTGGCATATGTAAAAACCCTAGCATTGTATAGAGATAATTATTTATATAGAAAGCTAAGTCTCATTACTGTGAGATAAAAGGGCCTCTAACAGTAGGAATGTTATCAGCCACTCGTGACCAACTGTCTTCTCCTCAATAATTAAAGCAGCAAGTAAATATACCCAAATTTAGCCTTTTTAACCTCTGCAGTTATGCAGACTCTGTGCTGACTGTAGACACTAGTGAAAGATATTGGCAGTATGCCAGGGACATTTCTCTCAGTCTTAAATAAATACCATAGAATTGTAATCAACATATTGTGTGAAGATCCTGCTGAGCTATATATATTTTCATAATGAGCATTTTTGAGCTTTTGAAATAGAAATCGAAATCATAAATTGTTTTTATAAAGGATCAAAAAAAAATAAAATAGTCCAATATTTGCCTCTGAAGGTTTGCTTTTGTAAACAACTGTAATCAAAATGAGCTTTCAGGATAAAGTTATTAATTCTTTCATTCTGCTGAATCTTCATAGGGTTTTGAATCAGTGGTCTAGTGACTAATGGTTCCAATTCCCTGAACTATTTCACTGTCTCCTTTATACTAGGAGACAGTCTTTGCAGCACCAGTCCCCAGGGAATGGGCATGAACTGAGTTTTAACCTTATTCTCTGAAGATGATTCAGACTTATTTATGCCTGGGTGGGGTCCCCGTTTGCAATTGCTCTGGAGCCCAATGATGTGCTAGGCTGCAAGGAGGTTTCTGCGAATAAGGCTACTGTGGTGAGTAGATGTCTTTATTTTCAAAACATGTCCTGTTTGTATAATTTTTGAAAGGTTAGTGAATATGCAGAACAACTTGAAATGAGTCTAGCTGGCCAGCTGGCCTAAAAGATATATCACCAGGAGGTTCATTAGCACCTCTATTTCAGTATTGCATCCAGTTCCCTCATATAGTTGCAACTACAAAAAAACCACAGCGCACTTGAGACTTAATTCCTCGAACAGAGCTCACTGTGAGTGGTGTTTAGTGACTTCAGCAAGCACATAGTCCAGATTTTTAAACGAATGTATAGATCTCAAGGTAATGAAAAGCTTCATGCTTTCTAGCAGACATTGACAATTACCTGTGTAAGTGCTTTGGAAAATTCTTTAAAGCTTGTATCTATGTTGCAAAGCATCTAAATACCTCTTCTCTTAAGTAAACAACTTATCATACCTGTATAAGCTACTATAAACTCCTGAAATCAAAGGCAAAAGAAGCATTAAGGGCAGCATTTGAACTGGCTGTGAATTAGAGATGCTTCTGCAAATCCAAGGGGTATAGAGCTGAGATACTCTGCAGAAGAGATTAGAATATGGCGTAGTTATATCTGATATATCTCCCCGCTTTCATCAGCTCATGGTTCGCTGTTCTCCTGGGGGCAGACAGCTTGTCACCTCAATTTAGGAGACAGCAAGGTGTCAGTATGATTTGGCTCACTGAGACTTGCCCTTGTCGATTCCGTTCTTGCTTTGGGGACTCTGTGTTTAAATGCTCATTAAGAAGATTTTACACATTTTTTTCTCTGCTTCAGATCTATTACAGAATTACAATACTGTTTAGGATTTAGTTCACTTAGTTAGTTATAATTTGTGAAGCTCTCCCTCCGCCCCCCCACACTTTTTTTCTACAGCTATTTAGACATGCCATTTTCCTTCATTGGCAGCAGACATGCTAAGGTTCCAAATTAATAACATTTAAAATGTTTTGTCATCTCACATATCTCTGTGAGTTTCTTTTAGGCGGTTGGGTGTTGACAGGATTCTGGTAGAATTGGTCAAACCCTCGCTTCCCGATGTCATGTTTATTAGATGATAATAATGGCAGCTGTTGGTTTTGAACAAAGGCTGCTGAAGTCAGCAGAAAGAATCCAATCCCCCTGAGAAAATGAATATTCAGAAAATGTTGTCTTACCAAAGATGCATCATTAATTTGTTAGAAGTGGAGTCAACATGCATTATCTGCTGTACGTAGGCCAAAACTGCTGTTTGAAATTTACCTGAGCAATAAAGGGAAGAAGATCTAGCTTGGAAAGTAAATCATTGAAAGTATTAGAGTGGGAGGATTCCTACCCTTCTAAGCTATCTAAGTGTTTTTCCCTAAATAAACATGTTGGAAATTGCCAGGAAAAACACTGAGTAGGAATTTCAATCACAGCAAGCCATGAAAACAATGGTAAAAACTTATTGCACTTGCAAGTCAGCACCAGTACCTTTCCTTTGTTTTGAGTGACACCGTGCTACAGTTGTTACCTGTACTAGACACTGTGCAGTGTTGGTCAAGGAAGTCTCCCTTCCCAGAAGGGCTGTGATGGAAATGAGTTTGGGCCTTCTCTGCTGACTGACATGGTTTTATGATCTGGTTATTAATATTTCTAGAGTGATGCCTCTGCCCGAGTTAAGGTGCAAATGAGACCATATGCCAAAGTCAGTAGTATGGGTTTTATTCAACAGTAAATGAGAGAGAGAGACAGAGAGAGAAAGAGAAAGAAATAGAAAAGAGGTGAGGGGAGAGAAAGAGAGTGACAGAGACTATGTAGAAAATATCACCACTCTGTGGATCCCAATGGCATCCCATTGATCCTCTCCATCTGATCTTCATGGTGGTGAGGGTCCCCCAAAAAACACAGAGTCTCATTGATTAGTATGTGTTTAAACCAGGTGGAAACACCGAGGTACCTCCCCTGGAATGGTGGCAAGTTTGACGAAATCTCTTGTCACAGTCTCTGCATCTGTTGCATCACTTTGCATCACGTGCTGTGCTCTGGTGCAAGGTTTCATGAACAAGTCTGGGGAGTGCTTTGGGGGTCTTTGATAGTTTATGACACTCCCTCAGCTGCTCCTCACATGAATGTCCTGTGAATGTGGCCTTTCGGGGGTGGGGGTTTTACAGCCGAGCCAGTTTGTGTAATGGAGGATGGGTGTTTGCTGCCTCTGAGCAGAGGTACACCAAAACTCAAAATTCCGCACACCCAAAATTCTCCTCCTTCCCCCTTGGCTGGTGGGGTGGATTCTGTGCAAACCTGGTCTCAGCAGATGAGCCTATGGGCTATGGCCTCCCCCACCCCGAACCAGAGCTGATTTTCAGGACAGCTGTTGGGTTTGGCTTGTGGATACATTCTTCTCCCTCAGCCTTGTTTATTTCTCCCTAGACCTGAGATAATTGAACAATGGCGTCCCCTTTATCTCAGGTTCCCTTTGGCTTAACTCACAATCCAAAGCTCTACTCAGGAGACATCTTCAGGGAGAGGTGAGTTTTGGTGGTTGCAGATTTTTTATACAGTTTTGCCATCATGGGCAGAAGGTCCTTCATAGCATTGTTTAAGGAATTAACCATAACATTTCAGTGTCTGACATGGTGACAGCAGCGCCAGCCACATGACACTGGCTCTGTTGAAGCTGGCTCTGTGGAGGAAGCCCATCTCCCTCCTTCTCCTTCATATCTCACACCCACCTATATAACACATGCTCCTTTCCCTACCTCCACAATGTGCCTGGACACAGAGACAGCCCCTGATGCAGGAATGTTCCTCTCCAAATCCCTCTGGGTACTGATGGTGCAATGGTGTGTCACTCCTCTGTGTGCCACATGCCGCTGTCCCTTTGGTTAGGAGGGTGGGGAGAGGTAACTCATGGTACTTTTTGCCACTGGTGAGACACAGCAGATACTCTAAGTCCTGTGTGGGCAAAATCTGCCCCCTGCCTTGCCTTTGCCTCGGATGAGGTAGCAGTAGGGTTCACACTAGTCCTTAGCAAGTACCTGCACAAGAGACACTTTCCTGGGGAGAAAAGGGACTGTGTGGGAGATGGAAGAATTTCTCAGGATGAATTTCTCTTGCAACAGCATGTTGGTTCAATCCTGCCTAAGTGAACAATAATAAAGCAGATCAAAAGGAAGCCCAAAGCAATGGAACAACTTATTTCAAAGTCTGAAGTTCAGTCCCTATTTAAATATAGATTTATTTTTCTTAAGGTGAAGATAACTGCCTGTGGGATCATCTAATAAAAATATCATGTGTTCTCCATTACCTATAGTTTCAAAATCAGGATATGAGGTCTTTCTAAAAGCCATTCTAGCTACACCATAAATTACACAAACATTGGACCTACAATCAAATTTGGAAGATTATTGCAAAACCTCTCTGTGGGGCTCTCAAAAACTACAGGTCTGTTATTTATGCAGTGTCACACAGATCCAGTTGTGAAGGAGAGAACAAACTTCACTTTGAATACCAAGTCTGGCTGATATTCTCAGTGCTAACCTACATACCCTGAACAGATCACTTGCATTTTACACAAGTACACCCTGAAAGAAATTACTAAAACCACTCTCAGATGGCAAATTCTATAAGTTAAACACATAGCCATGTAGACAAAAAGAGTTTTTCACAGTAATGGATCTTGCCTATCCTAAAAGTACCTGCTTATGACAATATGCTCTGATTTAACTTAGTAAAATACGGCATTTATCAAAAATTTTATCAGAAACATGTTTGTCTTTCTAGGTGAAAATAATGTTAACAGCTTTTGAATTATATACAGTATACGTAGCACGTTCTTTAGACCTCAGGAATAGAGAGGAGCAGCAGCTTTGGGTATGGGCACAAAAGCTGACATTCCACTATCAGTTTTGCTTGAAATTGCTAATTTCTTCTAAATGTTGATGTTTCAGCTCATTGAATATTATTTTGTTTTGTAAGTAATTTGTTGGAATTGTGAGAACTCTCTGAAGAACAAAATAATGTCCAGTGTGAAAAGAGGGGTATAAGTTGGACTCTACATTTTTCCAAAAACAAATTTTGAACTTTGGGTCCCTAACCTTGACCTACCTAGCCACGATCTACTCCCAACTTTGCTAGAGCTGTAGGATTTACACCTGTTACAGATTTGGAGCAGAATCTCTTAATTATTATCATTATTTAATGTCAAAGTTATTTCCATTTTGGCATAATCAAACACCTCAATTCTTTTGACTTGTCTTTCTATATAACTAAACTATCTTTTTTCCCCCAGAATACACACTGCTTCACTTTTTCAGAAAGTTCCTAGGAGTTGCTGTTGGCAGTTGATGTTTACACTGTTTTCCTGATGATTTTACAGTCAGTTTAATTGCCATTGAAAAAAACCCATCAGCTATATGCATGTTGGTCAGGTCTCATCTTTTTTAAAGTCTCATTTTTACTGTAGCATTTACAAATCCAGGCTACCTATCACAGAGATGGGTTTAAAATGATTACATGTTTACTAGTTCTTCCATCATTTAAAATACTAATATTTATTTCATCTATTCACGTGATACAGTCCCACATGAATTAGTTTAACTGAGCTAATGTATAATTAGTGTTTCTCTCCACCCCCATGTTTGCTGTCTTAACCAGATGGGAATTCTGCTTGCACTTTATGTTCCAGAGAAATAAGAGATTATCAGTTTTTGAACTATTTTATTACTTTATGTATTCTTTAGAAATTCCACTCATTTGTAAACCAGAATTCCAGAATCCCTTTTGTTTTTTAAATACTTTAATTCCTAACTTTTCCACACTCAAAGGTTTTTTGGTTTGTTTTGTACATGTAAAATGTAATAGTCTTTCCTAAGCATAGGATATCTTCCAGGAGCAGAACACTTTGCTTCAGAGATTATGAGGTTTTGTGTTTCTCAGGCATTCAAGATGTGTTACTAGTTCAGAGCCGGGATTTTGTCTGCCTAAGAGCTCACAAGGAGAAGAAAGCAAATGGCAGATGTATGACCAAATTGTGTATGCTAAGGGGATTTTCAAGAAAGGTAAATTCATTGCAAACATGATTTTTTGCCTGGTGAACCTGCATACTAATTCAGTGGGCCAAACCACTTGCTTATACACAGATGAATTATAATCTGCTCTGTAGGAACTTGTGGTGCTATTTTATAATTTTTCACATGAGATTGGTACCACAAAATGCTGCTTTATTTTCAACATTTTGAAAGTTTTTAGCTTTTAGCTAAGCTCTCCTTGTACTGCCCCTGTGTTCACAGCAGCTTGTTTTCCCTTAGGATGGGAGAGTGAGAGCTGGCTGTAATAACTGATCTTATTCCCTCTATCTTTTACTTCCTCTACCTCAAATATCTAAACTGCTATCAACAATTAAAGGGAATTTGCAATTCCCTGGATAATGTAAGCATTTGTAGTTAGTAATTACAGAGCCTTTTCACTCTCCTGGCCCTGAAGGAAATGAGCTGCTGAGAACTAATAAATACTATTTCTAATGTCTTGTGGTATCCTTCCAACTGCCAATTCCCTTTTAACCATTTTTCTGATACTTCCCCCAATGACGATCTACAAAATATCAATAGTGTTAGGTGTCAGTGAAGTAAGTGTGGTCTCTCTGTCAAACAAATCATTCTCTCTTAATAAACAAAAGGAGCATAATTCTCACATGTGAGGGAGTGTGACTTCCAACAGAGAGGCGGAGAAGGATTTGCTATTCCTGCCTCGGAATCCTTCAAGGGTCATTCTAAGTCCTTGTACATCTTGGAGGATCTTGCTCTAGACAAATTACCAGTCAGTGAAAACAGCTTCAGTGCCTAAAGTAGCAGTAGAGCAAGACAAAGGCACAGCACTGAACCCAGAGATAGGACCCATCATTCTTGGCACTGTGTCAAAACACAGAGGTCTAATTTATTCCGAGATTAATCCCTACCTCCAGCAGAAATCAAACTGCTGCATCTGAGCATGACCACTGGTTATTAGGGCAGACCAGCACACATTTCACATCTGAATACTCACATCCATGCCTTCAGAAGTAAAAAATTTGTCCAAGTTCTCCCTTGTAGGGCTACCATTAACATGTCAGCAGGCTTTGGAAAGTGAATTCCCAAAGCTCCGCATGGTCTCATGTGCCATCCTTGGGAGTCCGGAGGCAAAGCTGCACTTTATACTGACTCCAGTTGTCCCTTTCCACAGAGGTAAATATGCTGCAGAGGGCAGAGTGCAAACCTTTTAGCAGCTGATGAGAGATAGTGCTTATTGAAGCAATTGTTTTAAAATATTCCCAGAAAGGAAAATTCTCAGAGCTGCAACATGCACCTGGTAGGACTCAGAGCTGAAGGTGGGAAAACTTCTCTGGCATCAATAGCCAGGGACTGTGTGACCACAAGGTTTCCCAGTGTGTGGGGGTGAAAGACAATAATGATGATGGACAAAGGACCTGTGAGAAATCACCAAGCTCTCAACTCTCAGGTAAAACTGCTATTACTTTTGAGTGTATGCAATGTGTTACATTCTTCAGAGTTTCAAAGGAGCTTAAAACTGTTATTCTTTGAGGTGGACTCCCCTGAACATCTCAAAATCTGTTTTCACAGAAGCCAATCAATATTTTATTTGAAATTTGTATTTATTAAGTGGCTTATTGGCATTAAATATACAATATTTTTTCAGACTAGTTGCTGTTATTGGGGTTTTGAGATGGAGTATTCTGACTCACACCAGAGGAATAATGCTTTTATAATAAATATTTATTTTATATTTTTTTTCCCTCAAAACTAAGCAAAATCAGCAGGTATTTATTTCAGGGAGGGAAAAAAACAAAGCAAATGATGAACAGGTGTGTTATTTAAGGCCTTTATTGCAGGAAGGGGGGGCAATGGATCAGCATATTGGTAAATTGCAGGGACCTGTAGGGAGTTTCAATCTCCATTGCCACAAAGGTAGTTCATTCACTTGTGACTGAACTTTTGTTCATATTGAGAACATTTCTAATTCCTTATTTTGATCACTACTTCACTGAATTTTAGGATATTTACTTTTAGTTGGTGGTTTCAAGGTTTTTAGCCTCATTACTATGAAAAACTAGTTACTAGGGTGTTACCCATCATCTGTCAGTACACCCATCCACAGGTTCTCTTCTACATGGAACTTGATTTTTAATTTGCTACTTGATCTTGATAAACTTACTACTCTTCTAATATAATTATTTTTGTAATCCCATAGTTGCCCATTTATGCAGGTCAAGATCTCTAGGCCTATTACTCAAATTTCAGTTTTAACACTCATTAGCTCACAGCTTCCACTGAGAACATGCTGCATCATTGGTGTATTTTCAGATGTTAACCAGATATCGCACTGGAATATTGACAGCTATTTTCTCATTAAATCCAAAGAAAAGGAGAGGAAGAATCTAGTGATGAAGAAATAGAAAATCTTCTAAGAGTGATTGTTCATATTAACTAAAAAATCTTAGTAAAGGCTTAATATAGCCAACTAGTAGGGGATCATATTGAACCCAGTTTGGGGCATATGTTTTACAAGAGAGAGGCAAAATATTTGAAAGAACAATGAATTAAGACTTTGTAAGATGTTGAGGGATGTGGTGGGTTGACCCCGGCTGGACATCAGGCTCCCTCCAAGCTGCTCTATCACTCCCCTTCTTAGATTGACAGGGGTCAGAAATACGAGAGGTTCATGGGAGGGTAGGTAGACCAATTACTGTAAAGGGCAGAACAGACTCAGCTTGGGGAAATTAATCAAATTTCTCACTAATAAAATCAGAGTAGGATAATGAGAAATAAAACCAGATCTTAAAACACCTTCCTCTCACCCCTCCATCCTTCCAGGGATTAACCTTGCTTTAAATTTCTCTACCTCATCCCAGTGATTTGCACAGGAGGACAGGGAACAGGGGTTGCAGTCACTTTATCAAACATTGTCTCAGCTGCTCCTTCCTCCTCCATTTCTTCCCCTGGAATCCCTGTGGGGTCCCATCCACATGAGACAGTCCTTGAGCTTTTCCACTTTGGGACCTTCCTATGCGCTGCAGCTCTTTATGAACTGCAGTAGTATAGGATCTTTCTATGCAATGTTGTCCTTTACTATCGCATCAGCATGGATCCCCCATGGGGTCACAGGTCTGGTCAGCAAACCTGCTCCAGCACGGGATTCTTTCTCCATGAGTCCACAGGTCCTGCCAGGATCGTATTCCAGCACAGGCTTCCTATGGTGGGGGGAGGCTTCCTGTATTTCCCACTGCAGCATCGTTCAGGTATACCCACCTGCTCACCAGAGCAAGTCCTCCTCAGGTAGCAGGTGCTGCAGGGGTACAGCTGCTTCACCATGGTCTTCACCACGGGCTGCGGGGGAATCTCAGCTTGGGCACCTGGGCCATCCCCTCCCCTCTGTCCTTCAGCACTGACCTTGGTGTCTGCAGGGCTCTTCCTCTCACATGTTCTCTCTCCTCTCCCCAGCTGCAGCTGTGCAGTTGTTTCCCACCCCCCATTATCCCAGAGGCACTGCCCTCACTGCTGATGCACTCAGCCTTGGCTGGCAGCACATCTATCTTAGAGCCTGGTGGCACTGACTCTGTTGGACAGCAGGGTAACTTCTGGCATATTATAGAAGGCACTCAGCAGCACCCCCTCTGCCTCCCCAGCCCCTCCGCAGCCCCCACTGCTGAGACCGAGATGCTTTTAAGTGCATACGAGTGCGACACGTGAGGGAAGAGTCAATAATAATATGGGGATGTTTAGCCTGTTGAAGGCACTATGGAGTGATGTGGTAACAAACTTCTAGATGCATGAGGCTGCTGCAAAGAAGGGCTTTTCTGTGCTCTGTCCCCATGGTGGCAGAAACAAGATGAATCTCAAGCAAGAGAGGTTCAGGTGGGGTATTAGAATGAATATGCCAACGCCCTGAAATACTACAATGGAAGGGTGTGAATCTTTATCACTAGAAGATTTTAAGAGCAGGCTGGACAAACTGGTTAGGTGTGATAGATAATTGATTCTGGCTGAGGTCATAGACACTTTCTAAATGTCTGAGACTTCTTTCAACTCTATGATTAGATGTTTCCATCACAACTGATGCTGTACTTGATGCTCCTTTCCTTGGGATTGCATACATGCAGGCAAAATTTACCTTAAGATCCTGCCCTGGTTTGGGCTGGGCTGCCTTTTCTTAGTAGCTGGTACAATGCTGGGTTTTTTGGATTTAGTATGAGAGTAATGTTGATAGCACAGTGATGTTTTTGTTGTTGCTAAGAAATGTTTACCCTGAGTCAAGGGTTTTTCAGTGTCTCATGCTCTGCTAGTGAGGAGCTGCACAGAAAGCTGGCACTGAGTGTACCCAGGACAGGACGTCCCAAATTGGCCAAAGGGATATTCCACACCACAGAGCATCACACCCAGTATATAAACTGGGGGAGTTTGCTGGAAGAGGCTGATTGCTGTTTGAGGGCAGGCTGGGTCAGTGAGTGGTGAGCAGCTGTGATGCATGACACTTGCTTCTCTTGGAGTCTGTTGCTCTCTCTCCCTCTCTTTCTAATTACAGTCTTACTAATTATAATATTATTGGCATATTATCATCATCAAAAAGAACAGCATTTTATTTCAATTATTAAATTGCTCTTATCTTAATCCATAAGGTTTACCTTTTCTTTCTGATTCTCCTCCCCACAAGGGTGGGGCAAGTGAATGAGTGGCTGTGTGGTACTTAATTGCTTAATTTATTCCAGTGAACCTTTAAAACTAGAACTTACTTTAGGGGGTGTTAAATCCCCAGCAATTAACCTTACTGGCTTTGGTGAAAATAAAACAGGATCATTTCTTAAAGAGAAATTAATATTAATAGAATATAGCTACTGAATCTAAGTCAAATCATAGCACTGTTTGGCCTTGTAATTAATTTAACTGCCTTACAGTAGGATCATTTTTTTCCAAGGCTCTTACATTATCCTAATTCTTACGATAAATCCTCAATTACAATTGTAATTATAGGATAATTTACATTTCACTTAAGAAAATCATTTAAGTGCGATCAATGTAAGTATAGGCAATCCAGAAGTTCAAGTAATTATTTAAGATGCCAGTGTGTTAAATAAGCATCTGTCTTGATTTGGACAGTATGTCAATTAAAACTTAGTAAAAGTTACAGCATTGGTTTTAATTCTGTCAGATGTGGTAAGTAAAGGGAATAAGTTCACCTCCACTTTAAGCTTTCAGAAACCTGAATGGCTCAGGAGTGGGGATACACAAATGAATGCTCCTTGGACTGAAAATAAAGATACCATTCCATGCCATGACTGAGGGAAGGGGTGGCAGTGGAAATGAAATCTGTCATCACAAGCTGATTTATTTCTCAGTGGAGCAGGAGACCTTCCTGGCCCACAGAACTGCCATTTTATTTGCACCTGATTGAGCCAGCAAGGATGAAGCCAGCCAAAAATCACTAAAATATGTTTGCATAAGAAGAAAGAACTAAAAAGTGCTTCCAATACTTGAGTGGAACCCTAAAACTACCAGTAATAAGCACTATTTGTCTATTGCCATGGTAATACAATGACATTCCCACCTCTGTGCTGTCATTTTCCATTATGGCAACTGTAATGTCACAAACACCCTTTATTTTGCAGGCAAAATAGAAAAAGGAAAGGGAATGAAACATATAGAACTACTGTTCACATGCTTTGATGCTAAAGGGATGTGCAAAAATATGTATTGCATCCTAATTTTGGCTTTGTCAATAAAGTGTAAAGCTGTTCTCTATAAATAGAAAAATTTTAAAAGGTGGAAAAAATTGATGAAGAACAAGATATCTTTCTCACTCCATTAAAAAAGAAAAAAAAATTAAGAAAACACTCCACTTCCTCTTGGCTCCTGTGGCCTATTTGAACTACTGGAGGACAGATTTCCTTGGAAATTCTCAGAAGTGCAGATGCTAGAGGTGGAAAAGACTGATGAGATCACCTAAAGCATTACCTCACCAGCAAAAAAAGGTTTTTTGTTGTCAGGATTTTTTCCTGGAGAAAGTTATGTTCTTAGTTAGCTTTCTTCCTTCCTCAGGTTAGACATAAAGTTAATCTCTAAATAGGTGTTTATTTCCTTGAAGTTTCTGTAGAGGACACCTTCTCTCCAAAGCTAACATGTACTCCAGACACTTCTTATAAAGATGATTTTCTGATTTCAGTAACTTCCTCTTCAGAACAGGTAGATTTTGGGGGAGAATTTTCTTTTTTAATAGAGAAACCGTGTATAAAGAAATGTTATGACTAATCATCACTTTAGCTTTTGTATATAACAGCTGAATTCGCTTATGTAAATTAATACAAGTTCGCTAAGCTCAGTCCATAATTTTCTGTCTGCAGCACTGGAATCTGCTGGAAACTGCCTGTTTACTAAAAACATTCAATCACTTTTTTTTTTCAGTGGGCTTCCAGCAGCTTTCAAGTTGCTAGCCTAACAGAAAATGTATGGATGATAACTAAGAAGGTGACGTTTCTTTTCCTGTTCTCGTCCTCGGAGAATATCTCCTTCCCAAATGTTTTTGTTTCCTGTATGTAAAATGCAGATAATGGTAATCCTTTGTAAAGAGCTTTGAAATCTGTATTTGAAACGTGCTGTTCTTAGCAATAGCCTGCAGGCTATTACAACTTTCAAACGGCCTGCCACCCTGATAGGCTAGAGGAGGTGGTGTTAATCCTCAAGACTGTAGAACAAGGCTTCATTCAGACTCGGCTCCCCCACTCACCAGCCTTCCTTTTTGTGCAAAGATCATCTCTTTTTCTTAGGGCAGGCACAGTCTGAGATACTGAGCAGTGAGAGAGCCAATCTGGTTCTCAGTTTAGTGGTGCTAACAATAAATATTGTGATTGTTTTAAAAATAATTGTACTGACCTTTAAGAGAGCTGCCAGAATCTGGGCTGAGGCTTTTCCAATTAATGTATTCAATAAAGGACATTACAAAACAGTTGCATTTCCTCTCTACCCACAACCTAAATATAAACTGATTATACATTAAAGAGAGAATAATGTCATTTATCATCAATGCAATCATACAATTACATTGTGCACTTGAACTAAATTTGCCCACTTTTACTGTAATTTTACTGTAATTGCCAGGAATATTCTGGCTCTTGTCTATAAAAATCATTGTCTTTTCTTCTCTTCCTAATGTTTCTGAGGGAGGAATGCAGGGGGTCCTTAAGTCTGAGCAAGATATTGATGTTATTCCATAAGCCTCTGAATAAACAGCAGTGATTCTTTGCTCCATGAGTGTTTACAATTTTATTTGATTTTTTTTTTCAGTGGAAAAGTGATTTTATCTGTCTCTAAGTTGAACACATCTGAGATTCCAGATTCTTTATGGTCCATTTGAATATCAGAAAAGCTGAAGGAAGAATTAAACATTCACTTGGGTGCCTTTTCTTTTGCCTCTGTTACTCCCTGAGGACCACCTACTATACTGGCTGCCAGTGAGTTGCCATTTCAGAGGGTTATAATGGATTGAAACAGAATCACTTAGCCTTCCATAGGCTTTGTCTTTTTTTTTGGTGAAGGGATATTAGGGAGAGATTGCTGTGGAAATTGCTGTTTGAGTCTTTCTGCTTTTGACATTCCTTCCCTGCAAAGTAGAACTGCAGCAGTGCTGCAGAAGGAGGAGGATGGTGCCCAGTAGGCCTAATGTGAATTCAAAAGTATACCTGAAAGCTTAAAATAGATCCTTCTTCTCCCCTGCCCGGCCATCTCTGTTTTAATTGTGTTCCTTAAATGACTGGAGAACTGGTTACAGATGGAGAGGACTCTCCCACATGTACAGTGGCAAACTGTGTGCACAAGGGAGATGGTGCTGCCTCTCAGATTTTCTAGGTTCTCCCTGGATGCCAGTGGTCCAGGAAAACCTAACGTAATGGCAGAAAGGTGGTAGAGGTGGAACAATATGAAGTTCTAGAAAGCAGGGCTTGATTCTTATCCTGCAATTTTGGAAAAGGCTTAAAAAACCTCCTTCGGCCTAGCCAAAATGTAAACAAGCAGTGTATTTTGTTTCTGAGGTCTGGGCTCATGCTTTGTGACAGCTCTACACTTTTGATTATGCAATATAATTATTGGTCGCAAAACCTGGTGGAAAACAGAAAAGGACTGCTTGCTATAAATAGCTGTGTCACTTTCCATGTGCTGAGATGTATTGATAAAATGCAGCCTATGCTATTTTGTTTTCATTCATTCTCATCTTTGAGAGTCCTGTGGGTGCTATTCACTTTGTGGTTGGTTAGGTTTTTTTCCCTCTTGTTTCTCCTTCTGGCCTGCAGGTTTAGGAAAAGAAGAAGTGCTCCTTATTGAATTTCATACCACAGCACTTTTCACTAGTGATTTATTTGAGACCAGTTTTTCAATTTGTGGTCCACATAGGATGTAAGAAAATTATGTGTACAGTGGTCATGTTTAGACAAAAACCCCAAGTCCAAAAGCACTCTCATATACAAAGTGGAGCAGAACTGTAAAAAAGTTTCTTCTGAAATTTGCAGGGAAAGAAACTGGCTATATATTATTTTATGCTGAACCTACCTTGAAACATCCTTTTCCTTTACTGGGAAGAAGGGCAGACACGGTGAAAAGGTAATGTTGCTTGGTTTTAATACAAAAAAGTTTTTCTGCTTTAAGATCTATTTCTGAATGTAAGCATATGGAATTGCAACTTCTTTCATATTTCTATACCAAACTGTCAGGCAAAATTTATCAGAACAGAACAATAGATTTTGGGACTGAATTGTTCTCATTCTGCCTCCTAATGCTGTATTTGTTTTCTAAGAAATCGCATGGAAAGAAAAATTCTTACAGAAAAATGTTCACACAGTATACTCAGTGGTGGTAGAGACTTTGGGCTCCAGTGTAATCCTGCCCTTGTTCCTGAAACCTGTAAAATTTTGTAGAGTTTTGAAAGGCAAAATCTGTGTAAGGGTTCTGTACATTTAAAGTAAAGGTACTGAAAAGATAAGGTTCCTATACCTTTGTTTTAATGTAAAAGGCCACAAAGATGATCAGAAGGCTGGAGCCTCTGATCTTCTTTTTCTGTGGAGACAGGCTGAGAGAGCTGGGGTGTTCAGCCTGGAGAAGAAAGGCTCCAGGGAGACTCTGCTGCCAACTTTCAGAACGTAAAGGGAGCTTATTTAACAGAGAGAGCAACCTTTTACATGGGCAAATGTTGGTACAGCAAGGGGAATGTTTTTAAACTAAAAGAGGGTAGATTTAGGTTAGATATTAGGTAGAAATTCTTTGCTGTGAGAGTCGTGAGGCACTGGTACAAGTTGCCCAGAGAAGCTGCAATTGCCCTATCCTTGGAATTGTTCAAGGTTTGAACAATCTGGTCTAGTGGAAAGTGTCCCTGCTCATGGTGGAGGAGTTGGAACTAGATAATCTTTAAGGTCCCTTCCAAGCCAAGCCATTCTATTCTAGGAAAAAAATTTAAAAGCATGGCTTTTCACTTAGCCCAAATTAATTTGTCATTCTGATCACATGCACCCTTTTGTTAAATCAACCAGTCATTTATTGAGTCAGACATCCTTAGTGTTCTAAATTGTGCCCCATGGAGACCTTATTCAGTTTAGCTTACACTATCAGCGGAGAGCCAACAGTATTTAATACAAATTCTGAACAGCAGGATGATCATTTATAGTTTGGGAGATTCTGATGTAACCCTTTTACATCTTGAGATAAAAAATACCAGCAACATATCTACACAGAAACAAAAGATGACTCTTTCTATGGACCTCACAATTTTGTAACAGAATAAATTACATAGGACTGGCTACAAAGAAATTGAAAAAATGCATAAACTAGCAGTGATTTTAATAGGCTTCACCCCAGACTTAGTGTTTCAAATCTGGACTAAGTTTCTGTACATACATATGTGCCCACACTCACAAAACATTCTTATTTTTTTAGCGTATCCTACAGAACTTATTATGCTTTTCAAAAGCAGAATGATATGTGGAAAAAAATTTGCAGAACTGAGGAAATCACTCCCAATTCTCACATGAGTTAATTGATGTAACATGACAGTAGACAGCAGAGATGTTCTTTCCTATTAAGTAAAAATACAACTTATGTCGATTAAATAATTGACCAGGTGCCTCTAACAAACAGGTATATATCAGGGGAAATGTCATGTCAAGAACTTTCAGTTTGAATTAGTGAAAGCTTAGAAACAACTGAGGTAACAGAAAATGCAATGATATTAAAATGTAGTTATTACAGCTCTAGAAAACATCTTTAGTTGCTCAGATTCAATTTTACATTATCCAGAAGAACAGAAGAGCATGTACTAGTATTTATTAAGAGCTATAAGCACTAAACTACTTGTCCTAAAATAAAGTGCATTCAGATGTAAGATTTCGCATTAATCAACAATAAGGAGAGGATACAACTGGGGTTTTCAGATCACAGCTCAGATTCTCTTCTAAAATGTGGTTCCTCTCTTATTCCCACAGCACACAAGGCAGCCATTTTTGGAAAAGATTTTTTTTCTACTGGTAAATTTTTAAAAAAATATTATAGGTAAACCCTTTACATGAAGTTTTTAATAATACATTAAGGAATCGTTCCTTTGTTTTCTGCTAGTCCTTCTGAATCAGAGTCCTATTTACTTTCCTTAATAACTCTCATTCATTTTCCAGGAATACAAATATTCAACAGAAGAAAGATAAATTGACTTATATTTTCCTATAAACAGGGTCATAATTTAAAAAGTAATTGCCTAAGAGTCGATTGATTTGAACATGAGACTATCCCAAGCCTGTTTGGAAACGTGGATTTTAAAATTTTAGAATTTACATCTGCAGTCACATTAAGTTATTGATCCTCTATCAGCTGGGATGCTTTGGCTGCCACTCCAGGTAGTAAGCACCACTCTGAGTTGGAAGCAAGCTAGGAAATGACACTTCAGGAACAGCCTGAACTTTTCTCCTTCTCTTTCATCTGAAATAAAAACAAACAAACAAAAAAGGGAAAACACCCAAAGAAAGAAACAAACAAACAGCATTGTTTTGGAAAGTTCCTGCAGTTCTTACTCTGCTGAGACAGGCCTGGATAGAGTATGGCACAGACAAGTACTTCAAGGTTGGCTCTGACTTACTGAGTTATGGCAATTCATGTTCCTTCTTACTGCAGCAGCACATTTCTGTTACACATCATTCTGTCTTTAGCTTAACATCTGATGACAACTGGCAACAAGGCAATTAGGAAGAAGCTACTGCTGACTTGAATAATAGATACTCCATTAAATGCAAAAAATGTTATGTTCCCTGTTGAGCTTTCCTGTTGCTGTATTGTGCACTGAAAGCCAGGAAATGTCCAAGTTCAGTGTCCTTTACTCTGCCCTCTGGTGTATATGCATTACAATAGTCTTTAATGACATGATTTCAACAATTTCTCATATAATAGAGTGCCAAAACATCCGATAGTTTTGAATTCTAGCTACAAAACCAAAGCTTGCTGCAGTATTCCTCTTTTTCCTTCTTCTGTAGAAATTAAATGGCCATGACATTTCTAATGCTCTAAATACTGTTAAAAAAACTTCAGAAAAAAATATGATTAAAGCAAATATTTGTAGCAAATACCACATATATATGTGAAATAAACATCTTGTCAGAGTAAATTTTTCTTTTGTAATTTATATTTTAGACAGATTTTATTTAATTTTTTACAAACATGCTTAGGAATGGGAAAAAAAGATCTCATGTTCTTGAAGTGTCTCTGTATAAAAATGTTGTAATAAATTTTTGGATTAAATGGATTTTTGTAATAAATTGATATTTTTGAGCTTTATCACCATTATGTTATTACTGTAATTACTGGATTTCCTAATCTCTAATATTTTTTTTACATTTTCGTATTCAGAACATGCATTGAACAAGGGGAGTCCTACTCTCCTTTTGTGAGGTGAAGAAATAAAGAACAAAGACATAGGTCCCTGAGTGTCTTTAGTACTCACACTGCCTCCTGCACTGCTGTTGCTGACATAGCTGGAGCTCAGGAACACCTGTACGAGCTGCCTTCAAGAACTAGATTTGGTGGGCGCTGGTAGTGGGGAAAGCAGCCTGGGCTGTGCAAGTGGTCAGAGAAGAATCCTCTCTCAGGTGCTAGTTCACACTGAAGTCACCGCCACGGGGCCCATGCGAGCTGGCCATGCTTTGTTCTCTGATAGCTCATACACTCCAGGCTGCTGGAGAGCCACTAGGAGAGCCCACCTTGCCTAGTGGCTTGGCCACTTAACACAGATAAATCTATTTTAGCTTACACAAACTATTCAAAGCTCAGCAAAATCCTAAATTTTCAGCTCCATTTGCAGTCAGCTGGTATCACTGCAGGCTTCAGGAGTACAAGGTCAGTTAGTACCACTGCCTCCTCTCTTAGAAACCTCTTTCAGGACAAAATAAATTTCTCTCTGGAGATGCACATCTTTTTTTGCGCTGTTGGGAAGGAACCTTGATATCTGATATAGATTGGATACTTTGCAGCATCTGAAGTTGAACAAGATCAGTCTAGTTCAAAGAGTCTTGCTCAAAGTTAGGTTGTCAACCTACAGATGATCAGGATGCAAGACCAGGGATGTCTAATCCAAACAGTTAACCTTAGCAATGGGACACTCTTCTTGCTGTGCTGCAAAGTTGAAACACTGAGCATTAAACACGAAAAAAACATTCTCACCCTTTGTGGCCTACTAAAAATCCCCAGAATTGGAATTGAACAGTTCAATTCTTGTGCCCTTTTCAACTAAATAAAATATGATTTAGTAACATCCAACTGCATTACCTATAATGCTAGCCAGCATGCTTGACTGAAAATTATAGTGCATTGGCCGAGTATGTGAGATTATTGAGACAATGGGACTGCATAAATCTTGCCCACAGAGATGTTCAACAGCTACTAAACTTGCATGTAGTCATTAAATTATGAGATACCATTTTAGGGGCTACAATGGAATTTCACAGTTGAATTTCGTATTTGCTGCCCTTTAACTGACTGATGCTTTGTTATAGCTAGTAGATACTAAAATAAAAGGCTCAAAGAGTAGAAAACTTAAGTAGAGCTTGAAAAAGAGTGTGAAGTTGTTCATAATGTTGCTGAAGAATTTTTCATTCCAAAAGTCTTCTTTACAATATTTACATGATTAGATGTCTTAATGAGGAGAACAAACTTGCTAAAGAAATTTGTACCACAGAAGTGCATCAGAATTAACTGGGAGTCAAAGAGAGATAGTTTTAATTCTGTTGTGCTGTATTGGTTTTATATTATATATTTTTTAATTAGCTGCCAGAAATTGATCTTATTTGAGTACTGGAGTATTCTGCTCTGTTGAGGCAAAATTTCTTGTGCTTGTGATTAAGATTTCCTTCTCTAGTGAAAATGAGCTAAAATATCCTTTGTGTGCTTACAGCCCTCGAGAATTCTGTTTATTTTTGCTTTTGCCATCTGTGTTAATCACAACAGGAAAATCTAGCTTGTAGTCTTAATACAGCACACACAATCCTTTTGAATAATGATGAAGTGAAATACAAAAAAAATGAAGGGAAAACTAATTTTACTTCTGGAAACAAGAAGACATTTTAAAGGGAAGGCTATTATTCTCATCTACTTGTTGTAATTCCAGCATGCTTCTGCTAAATTCATTTCCACCTAAGAAACCTTGGTCAAGGATCACAATTCCAAATATACACAAAACTCCACCTACTGCTCTTCCTGGAGAGTACTGAAAACCTCCTCCAGGCTCAAATTTGTGTTTACATCTCTTCCTGATTCTCTGGTCACATAGATATTAATGATGTGTACAAATCAAATTAATCTAGCCCAACTACATGTTTATCCCTTTAAAATATTGTCTTGGTGGAATTTTTAAGCTCTGTTGAGATGGGAATTGCAGAGCCAATGCTAAACCCAACAAAATCAATTTATTATGAAAAAAAACCCCTTTGCATCATTTTTGTCATTGAGAACTGAAAGAAGGTAGAAAACAAACTTACTTTTGCCTTTTTCTAATGCCACAGGTTCTCATCTATATGTGACGACACAAATCTAATATGGCATAAGCATGTTGAAATGTTGTGGCCTTTACAGTTTTGCCAGCCTGAGGAAACAAAATGAGTTATTTAATCTCTTGTCTGGATCAGCCTCATTAGGAAGGCCTGCGACATGTCTTCCTTATTCACGAATGGCAAGCAGACACCTGATGTCTTGTTTCTCAAGGGCTCTTAGTTGTGTGGCATATTGTTTTCTCAGAATAATCTCTGCCTTGATTATTTGAGCAATGTCAAACTCCCTTCCTTCTGAACACATACATTATTACCTTTACTTGCATTGGCTCATGTATACTGGACAAAACCACCTTTGAAGACTGCTCAGCTTCTGATTATATAAAGTCAAACTACTTGGTACAGTTTTTTGGTGACATCCCTGGTTTCTTTATTGAGAGGCTCAATAAAATTTTCCTTGAAACTAATTAAGATGTATCTTAACGGCAGGCTTTGCTCTTCAGCTTAGGATGATTAGATATAGACAGTCATCCAATGATCAGATTTTCAAATTATACAAAATTTTACCTTTCTCTCTGAAAAAAAATGATGTGAATCTTAAATTTTGTTTATTACAAAATAACCAAAGATAGAGGTTGGTATTGAACAAGATATTAGATAAAGTATCTTAGGAAACAAAACATCACCTGTCTTCTAGGATGTGAGTTAATAACACAGATCAAATCCCTAGCAGTGATAGATCTTGACATACCTTTCCTGCCAATTAATTATCTCAGAAAAATTGGCAACATACACATCTCTAAACTGAAATTATTGAGCAGACTACCACTCAACTCTTTGGATAACTGGAAGACACACATGCACATGTGCATGCATGTGTCCATTTAACTTAATATACGCTGTGAAAATGCCACAGGAAAACAAGTCTTGCTTCCCAAATTTGTGATGAGTGTTAGCCAGATTTGTGGTTTGTTTTATTGGGGTAGATCATGGAGTAAATTATTACTCAGTGTGAGTAAGGATACCAGAAGGAGCCCCTAACTAATTATGTAGATGTATTATGATTAATAAATAATAACTGCAATTATTGAGGAATGGCTTAACCGATAAGGTCTTCAATAAATGTTTAATAGTTAAAATACATGATAAACAAAACCAGATGGCAATATAGCATATTGCCAAGTCCCACTTGTGCAGCATAGGCTATACTGCCTTATTAGATTTGAAAGCCCCAATGAAATATATCTCGAATGTAAAGAAAAAGTAATTGGAAGCTATTTTCATTCTTTGGGACTTTGTGTGACTGTGTAATGCCCACATACCTCTAGAGCAGAAGTGCCTTTTTTTGCGTTATTGATTGGTTTATTGAAATTATCCATATGCTTTAGAGAAGTTACTTATTTCTTTTGTATGCTAGATTCAGAATAAAACTCAATAGCAGAATAGGAATGAATATGTCTTATGCTTATATTGAACGTTTTAATAGCACATATCTTTTAGATGAAGTCCATAGCTATCCTACTACTCAGTGGTCCTGTACAAAATAGAAAGATCTGTTTTATTTTCATTGGAGCTATGATTAATCTGGCCCTGTGCAGTTGATCTTGGTCTGGATTCCATGTTTTCAATGCACCACATTGAATGAGATTTGGGACATTTTCAAATGAGATACAGAAGGTCAACACTTGGATCAAATTCTTGAGTCTCTAGTTAGTCATACGTAAAGTTGTGATCCATAAATGACTGAAATTAGTTGGCGACTTTCCATTGACCAAATGGCTTTGAGGTTGCCTTTCTCCCTAGAATGTCCTGTGATCATGACACGGCTGATCATTGACAGCTTGGTAGCGGGGTTCTCAATGTTCTTGCTAAGTTAACTTAATTAACTCCTTCTCCAGTTCTTACTGACATTATTTTCCTTTTGTTAGGTTTGTTAGGTTCTGCCCATCATTTCTGTCAGTTTTAAGGTCGGCATTTAATCTATGAGAGTAATGTTAGATCTTTATGATGAAGGAATTAGAGAGGATTCAGTTTCATTCCGAGTATTACCTGTAACATATCAATTTTTCCCATGTAACACATCAAAATAGACTCAGACTTTTCCTTTAGAGACAGCAAATGATTAGAATATGTATGATTTAATATATATGCATTGACACAACATCAATAGCCCAGTGACTAGGGTACTAGGCCCAGATTTCAGTCTAACTACTGATTCACCTAAGCTAGATTTTGCCCTTGCTTTTAAGAAAACAGGAAAGGGGTACCCTTAACTTGAATTTACTTTTAGCCAAGACCTGAATAAAACCAAGGAAATCTGTAATTATTATGAGTTAAAAACTTTGTGGCATAGGCTGGCATTGCTTCCCGCTAGCCAGCTCACCAAATAATAGAGCTTTTGATGTTTATAATTGAAAAATTTATCTTTCCAGCAAAAAAGAGGAATGGAGCAACTCAGGTCTGCTCTGTTAACCTCAGCAAAAGCAAGGAACTTCATGTGACTCCAGCCAAAGCACTTAAGGATCTTCTGAAGGAAGTAGCTTCTCTCACTTCAACCACTCAACCTTCCTATACTGGGATGCTTTTAAACCAGGGATAAAGGAATAACATTCTCTCACTGTTTCCCAGCCAATTGTCTTGATTGCACCCATTTTAGCAATTACATCCAGCTGCACTTTTTTTCTTGCAGGGCTCATGCCCCTTGTCTCAAGGGAAAGACAGATCTTTTCTTAAAAACAGCAACAAACTGCTTTTCATCCTTTGTTCTCTCATTTTACCTTTCTTGCAATGGTAGTCTTGGATAAAATCATGTCCTTCTGTCTAAGTGAAGATCAGAACCTATTCTCTTCACCTAATCATGTATGAGCAAACTTTAGACAGGTCAAGGCCAAAAAAATATCATTTAACTCATGGTAATGTTCAAGTCTTCCTTTTCGTGCTTTTGTTTGGGGCTAACTGGCATCTTTCTAAACAGTTCTGAGGTTTGGCTTGGGAGCAAGTACAGGCAGAGACCATTTCTAAAAATCAGCTTTTGTGGGACCTCTGTTTAAAAATACAAGCACAAACTGTTTTGGTCTACAAGTCTCCACTGCCAGAGAATGGTTGCAAATATGTTCAGCTTCCTGACATGGATTGACGTGGTGAGGACATAAACTTGGTTCTGCTGTTGTAAATAAAGATAAAAGTACTTCCACACATAACACTTCCAGGAGCTTAGCAGAAAATACTGTAAGGATGATGAAGCTTATTTATGAAGCTGCTCATAGTGACATAAATATCCCAATTAGAGGCCACAAATTACTGGATTTATATAACAGTGTGGATTAGCATTTCTGTGCAGAGCATAGCATTGTTACAGAACAAAAAAGGAACATATTCAGTGCCAATAAAAAAGACTATAAAAATAAGCCTGATAGAAAATAGCTATTTGTGTGGCATAAAATTAGCCCATGGAACTAATTGTTAAAAGTTTAATTAAGACATTTTGCTCAGTACAATTCAAACATGATTAGGATTTATATGAATAAATAACTAACTAGAACTAGGTTACCTTGGTTATAATGTGGCTTTAAATCATCACAGAGTTAATAAGTAAGTTTATAAATAGTCCCTAAGGGCTTCATACATCTTGTGCTACTGAATGTTTGCAGCTGATATGAGCATAAAGTGCCTTGGAAAGAGATGTGAACTCCCAAACAAGAAAAACCCCAAACAACAGAATATTCTTTTCAATCTCTTAGTCTTAGTTCTTAACAGTAGCAAAAAGATATAGCCATTTTTGTACTGTCTTGTGGAAAACTGTGGAAGGCATGAAAATGCCTAATTCTGTTTACCTTTGAGTCGCAGACAGAGTGGGCGAAAGGTGAAGAAAAATGGAATGGGAAAAGGGTGATGTCCAAATGCAAATCCTCAGAGACATGAGGTGCTTTGAAAATAATTTACTGAATCATTAAATGCAGGGATTAAGTATTGGATAGTAATGATAAGTATTATATACTAAAATGAAGAGCTAATTTAAATATAAAACTACTTGTATTTCCTTCCTATCTAGAAATGAATATATTTTTAATCAGTATTTTTAATGTGTTTTGCAGAAAACTGATTATGATCTGAAGGAAAATGTTTGAAAGCAGAATTTTTTAGTATATTAGTGATACTTCATTCTTTTTGCCAGCTTCCTAACCAAATGTAAAAAAAAAAAAAAAAAAATCTGAATTAACTGAGACTGGAAGGTAATTTATTTTCAGCAACTAGAAGTTTGGCTAAGTGTTTGGGTAACAGAATTAAAGAGAGAGTACAGAATACATGGAAAAGGACAGAAAATATGTCTTCCCTTCTTTCTTATTTTTTAATGTAATTTTACAACTAGCTGCATTATCTTTTCCTTTTATAAATATAATTTTTCTCCTTCTTTTTAATTCTTCCTCCTCCTATTTTGTCTGTCACAATCCATTTTTATGCTCACTGGTTCCCCCACAACTAGCTCTTGCTCATCTTACTCCCAGTTTGAATTTCTCTCTTTCTCTCTGTTTTTTAACTCTTCCCACTTCCCTCAAGCAAAAAAAAAAGTTTTCCTGTGACTCCTAAATTTTCTTCCTTGGGGAGGTGGCAGTGATGCATCGCAAGCAGGACTGACCTTAGCAACTGAGGTTTCTTCTGAGTAATTCCAGACAGACTAATTGGACACATTGAGATCCTCATGGGTTAAGAGAGAAGATAGTATCTCCGTCCACTAAGAGGATTTTGACTCGCAGAACAGATGGCAGGTACAAGTGGACTCTCTCATTTCCATTTATGAGGTCCTGTGTGGAAATGTGTGGAAATTTTTCTTGTGGTGCTTAGAGAGGCATTAAATTCTTCTTGAGTGAAGTGGCAGACTAATAAAATGCTGCCCAATACATGTATTATTTCTTTTTTATAAAACATTTATCATTCTAATTCTTAAGAGATGATGAAACTACAGTTCAAATACATAGAATCAAACAGTAAATGCTAATCTTACAATTAAAATGAAAATGGATTATAAATCTCTTCAGAAAAGTGCTCTAGAAATGTAATTCATGCTGTAACAGCTGGATTTAAACTGTCAGCATTTGTCTGAGATTTTTACAAACTATGCTGCATTTTACTAATTGTAATCATGAATTTATACTTTTGCAACTGTACCTGCACCACATAATTGTAGAAACAGCAGCAAGAAACTAAACACACAGATGTATTTATTCCTGTTGCCAATATATTCTCTGTATTACATTGTGACTTTATGGAAGACATTCTGTTTTTTGAGAGCAATTTGTTGTCACCATATGAACTAAGGTGAAATCAGTTAGTCTCACTGTCCCCACTATGCAGCTTTTGTAATGTTGGCTATAGAATATTCCCTTCTGGTAGGAGTTGAGAAGTCTATAAGAATGCAAAATATTGTCAAAACCATTTGTATACAATTTCAGAATATTTAGAATGGGAAAAAATGCCAAAAATGCATTCAATTAAATCTCAGATTCCGTATTGTGGCATAAAAACATTTTAAAATAATTTTTTTTTGTCAAATTTCTCCCTGTTTAGAATAAGAATGAAATGTGACTTCTCAAAACTCGATCTTTATGAAACTAAAAAATCCCCCAACAAGTAGATGTCTATTTCATAAGAAGCTATTCTACCACTGTATCATATCAGTGGTCTATGTTAACAACACACCTTTCAGGAGTTTGGCATAAAGTGTCCTAGATGTGCAAAATACTGTATTAAAAAATCACATATACAGTCTCTGCTCCAAATAGTTTATCTTCCAGTCTTGACACAGTGTGCCTAAAACTGGGAGAGATGATACAGAATGTAATTCTAAAACAGAGTATTATAAGTACCTTTTTTCTGCAATCTCATTTAAAAAACCTGTAGGATAAATGAGGGGATTACTGGAGAGGTCTGAGGAACAGATTTAGAGAATTCGAGATGTGGGAGCAGAGTGGACGCTGGGCAGAGCCAAAGGCTGTTTGGCAGGAGTTGTAATGTCGAGGTGCTGCCCTCCTTTCCTGCAGGCTGGAGTGTATTCCTTAACACACTGCCCTGAAACTGAAGTCACCCCTTTTCTGCACAACACTTGACTCTTCAGCTGCATCTTGATGGACGTCAGAGTAAGAGGGGCTTGAAGTAAAATCTAGTATCGCACACACACACACTAGTTATAAAAAGCAATATAGAGGCACAAATGTGTCTGCCACAGAGCCATCCAAAACAGTCTCTGAGTTTCAGTGTCTTTTATCTTCCACAGTGCTTCCACATTAGTCCTGTTTTCAAGGTCACTGTGACATTTTTACAGCCATCATTCAAAGAAATAACACAGAAACTAGCTGTGGTTACAACAGCTTTGGTAGCAATTCAGCTGCTTAAAGGAGATAAAATAATCAGAAAGTTCAATTGGTGAATTTATCTTGTGATTCAGACATCATTTGAAGATAATGTTTCCTGGAATTGATGCGTATCTGTGTATGTTCTGAATCCAGGAGAGATCTTTTGCGTTGCGTAAGAGGGCAATCAACTAAGCACTTCACTTTTTCTATCTGATCTGTTATCTAAAACATTCTGCGGAATAAAATAAGTTGCTTTTCTCATTCAGTTACTTTCTGAAATCTTATGAATTAAATAGCTGACATTCCATTGCTTGTCATTCATGAGACCTCAGTTAATAAGGACTTCTCCCCATGGTTTTACTCAGTGGAAGGTTTCTACATGAGTAGTATTTAGTCACATGTAGATGTGCCTTAATAAACCTCAGTATTTTAGTTCCCAAAGCTGATCCAACACTTCACTGAAGCCAGTCAGCCCAGGGCAAAATGATGAAAAACTGCACATGCTACAAATACTATCATGACACTATTTTAGATTCCCTTTATACTTCTGTGAATGACTTAATGAAGTGCAAAGAGAGACGGGATCATTAGCGAAATGGGAAATAGGTTTCCCCACCTGCAAAATGGGGATAATCATTCTTACTTTTCCTGGAGAGTATTAATAGCAGCTAGAAAAATGTGCTCTGGTTTTGTAATTATTACTGCTAGAAGACAAGAAAAATGAAATGATTTATGATATGCTTTTAAATGGCTGCCCAGACTATGGAACAAATACTTTTTAGGGCTGTCTGAGCATAGTTTGCATATTAATTAACTGAATTAAGATCTAATTTAATTAAATTCTCTTTGTATGGAAAAAGTCTTTTGGATGAATAATACTCTATTCATTCGTTTTTTGGTGATTTTTATTTAGTGGTTAAACAAAACTGAAAAGAGGAATAGTGAATTCAAAGTAAGAATGCTTGTGGGAGGAATACATAAAGTTAAATTAAATTGGTCTCTGGACCAATACAAGCTGTAAAATTAAGGTCATTTACATCTGTTACCTAGGTGTTGTCTGAACTATGAATGTTTATGTGCATATACCCATGTAGAAAATAGAGTGGACTACTCAGCCTAGGTTACTGTCAATCTCTTCCATAAAGACTGGGTTGTTAAAATAAGGAAGATTTTGAGCAGAATGAAGATCCTAATTTCAGTAAATTGTAGAGGATTGTTCACATGCTGGAAAAAGCTAGAGGATCTATACATTAAACTTTATGTAAGCTAATATGTATTCTCCAATTTATATATGTAATGTCTTTACTTGGCCTGTGCTACAACGCAGCTCACTTTGGCCTTGGAATCTGTTTAACCATGGTGTCTTGATGGTATGCCCAAAAAAGTAACTCCCCTGAGCGGCAGAAGGTCTCATGGAGTTCAGATATGGCTGCATCCCCTTGGACACGAGGCACTCTGAGGAAGCTGGTGGGTCACTTCTGCATTAGGCAACTTCACATCCGCCCAACTTCTGACTCTCTCTAGTGATGTTTAGATGAGATGTGCCCTTAAGTGTTTCATGACCAAAAAACACGCACTGCAACTGCTCACATTCATCATGGTATTTACCATGTGTTATTTACAACCTCCTGTTACACAGACAACCTGAGCATTTCTCAGGGTCCTAAAAGCTCCCCCAAAACATCTAAAAATGCTTTCAGGTTTCTCTGTTGCTTTCTAATATTTGAAGTACCCTATGAACAAAAAAGGGTGTGACTCTTCATTTTTTGTGGCTGCAGTAGTCTTTGAAGTGTTCACGTCCTCCTCTGAAATGTGTAAATTCCCTCCTCCACTGACTTCCCCTGCAGCTGAAAATGCTCTGCATCTACAGTGCCCTAAGACCTTATAGTCATAGGACCTGCTTACTCACTGTTTTATGTCAGCTCAGGTATTTAGATAGCTTTAAAAAGTCTTGTATGAGTATGAATCTGTGTGTATGCATATGTAAACATGCAGTCATAGATGTAAGATGTTCTGTATTGCTTTCTTAATTTGGGATTTTGAAAAATAATCTTTAAATTGGTTTTTATTTTGGACGCACACAGAAGATAAAGTGATAATGCATATGATCTGAAGAATTACAGGGGCATTTTGAACAGCTGTTTTTACCATATAAGGCCTGTGATTTACAGTGTTCTAATCACAAAGTGCATTTCCAAATTATAGAAGGCTTTAGGGGGAGATGAGAGGGATTGAAATAAAAATGAAGCTGCAAAAATACAGTGTTTTACTTAGTTTAGGTAATTTCCCTGTGTGTTTGAAATATATTGTAATGTTCAAATCCAAATAGCATTTGTGAATGTTATTATGTGTTAATTCTCCTCATAGCTGTTTGTGTAATTATATTTACCAGCTTTGTAGTAAATTACATTAGGAGCCATCTAGTGATTAAAATATACTTCCTAAAATCACTGTTCATTAAGTTTAGTAAATATTCTGGATGTGCTGACTTTGACTGAGTAACTAGTCACCTGTATCACAGGACAAAGGACTTTTATTTGAAACTGCTTACAGAATACTCAGCTTGTGGTGTGCTAACCATTGACCCCTAAGAGACACCCAAAATAATATTTTAAAAAGGCATGAATAATGATGAAAGATCTTATGTCATGTAGCTATAAGTAGAAATATTGCCCTTGCTTTATGTAAAAATACAATGCTCTGAACATTATAATTTGTGCTACAATGCTCATTTACTGTACATTTTCATTTATAGAAAACCAGGTGTGGCTGAGTTTGCCCTCTGACAGTCATACTGAATTAAGTGGAAACTCTGGAATTACATAGTAGAGGTAAGAGGGACAGGGTAACAGTGAATCTTGGCGAGGAAGAATACAGTACATCTGTATGGCTGTGGGCCCTGCTGTAAGCACAATGACCTGGCTCCAGGCTATTCTCATGAAAGATTGGACTTTCCTCTGGTTAGAGACCATGGGGATGTGAGGTCCTGGGGAAGCCAGGGGCCCTAGACAAGAGCTAAAGGGGACCTGCTCGGACCTGGTCTTCTGAAGAGTCTTGTGCTCAAAGCAAGAAAGAAGAGTCCTCCAGGAGACCTGGCACTGCACAATGGTCAGACAGACTGGGCTGGCTCAGTGCAATGACCTGCTGTGGCGACCTTCTGCTTTTGAGTAGTCTCAAAGGCCACATCTATATCAGCAAATGAAGCACAGCTGAGAACACCCCTGCATGCAGTGGCCAAGGGGAGAGGGAAAACCTGCATCCCTGTAGCTAAGCAGCTCCCTGGTGCCACCTGGGAATGGCTCTGGGAAAGCTCTGTCTCTTGAACTGTGCTGAGGAACTATTTGGGAAATCATTAGCTGGCAAAGAAGTAGTATGCCAAGGACATTTATTAGTATTTATTTGCAATTTATTAGCACATGTAATTGTGTACCTGTGACTGGGAAACGATCTGGACTTTAGATGACCTAACAAGCATAGGCCCAGTTTACTTTCTTAGCAAAGGTGCTGCTTCCTAGGAGCAGCTAAGTAGAGAAAAGGAGGTGCTTTTGCTCATTTTCTGTACCTGCACCTCAAATACAAAGTAGACCATGGATATGTTTAATTAAGCTTTTGCAAACACTGTCCTTTGTGGGACTGTTTTCTGAGAACATAATTCAATTCTGATTCAAAAGCAATGCAGGCATACTTACTGAGCTGCTAGATCTAGGTTAATAAATTCTGCTTATTGGGAGGAATGTCTATAAAACATGGAGATGTGGAGGTAAAGAACTTTACTGAAATGTGTTTGTCTGATGCTCATGGAAAAATGTTGGTCCCTCTAAAGCCATTTTAACTCCGGTGGAAGTGGAGTTTGGCCCTGCCTCAACTCACTGTGATTAAACCTCCAATCTTCTGCTGAAAGTAGTTGAAGACAAAGGCTTTTATGTAAAGTGCTGGTTTTTTTGGGTTTTTTTTGTAACTGTAGTTTATTGCTGTGAGGGTTCTGCAATTTAATTTAAGCATGAACTACCTCAACCCTTTCTGAAATAGCAGTTTGTCTGCAGTTTAGCTCTGGAATCCCTGCAGATAAGGCTCCCAGGAGAAAAGGCCTGAAATATCTTGAGGAATGATTAAAAGCTTCAGTAATGTTCCATTAAACCCTGCTGCTTTTAAAATAAATGGACACTTCATTGCTGTAAGACATTTTACCTGTAGACATTCATTTGGTGTCTCATGTTTTTAAATGACTTTGCCCCCATATTGCAGTCAAACCTCAAGATATTACAGGAAAGAAGGATTAAGGAGAAATACCTATAATGACTGGTAGATTAGTAATGATAAGCAGACTCAAGCTCAAATTTTAATTTCATATGATGCTTGATGTGGTTTCAGGATGTTATTGTTGCTGCTTTTCGAGGTATCAATTCATTAAAATAAGTAAATGTGGCCTGGAAGCTAAAAAGATCCCACCTATGTCTTTCAGAGATGGTCAGATTGAAGTATGTGGGTTTTTTAATAAGCACAAATGGATATGTGCTAAGTATTTTAATGGAAACCTGAAACCACAAACCTTTTTCCTGCCTGTATGTTTTATAAGCAAACTAGAAGTTAGAATAGATTTAAAACTCTCAGATCTTTTGTTCTAACTTGATTGCCATTTTAAATTAATATAAGACTTTGACCTCAGGAATACATCTGCTACAGTAACCCACAATTTCATCAATATTTGTGTTAATTATTAGCAGTGAGTACCTCTATAAGAAGGGATGGGAACTCGACTCCACAAAATGTAAAAGTATGTTGGTTTAGCACTTTTAGTAGTATGGAAAATAAGTAAGTTATTTCCGTAAGTTGTGGAAAATAAATTCCACTTCAGCTGTTGCTCTGAAGCTTTGGACTCGTGATCGTGACATTGAGAAACAGAGAAGATTGAAATCACAACAGAAATTTTGCAGATTATTATAGTGTGCACATGTATTAATGACTGTGTAGGCTCTCTTACAAAGGCCTGTATGTTTGAGCCACCCAGGGAATATTCAGGATTAATTTTTTTTCTCTGTCTATATTGCTGTTTCCACAGACAGAGATCAATTATTTTTTTAAATTGGGAAATGTAGAAGGCACTATTATTTCTGCAAGCAGTTGAGGTCCTGTGGCTGCTTTAATTTTCTTTAGAAATTATTTCCAAAGTCTTACCTAGTATTCCAAAAAATCTTGTCCTCATTGTGGCAATTTTGTGCCTGTCAACCATTGACTTGTGTTTCCAGTGGGAAGAAGCAGCTACAGAAAGCAGGAGTCACGGACAGAGAGGTGATCTCAGATTCTAAAGGTCAGTCCTGTGACAGAGTCCAATTAACTGGGATGGCACCGTGCACTTGCCTATTTTTAGTGGGGAATCAGTGCAGAGATTGGAGCCATGCTGTGATATTCTCATGGTGCCTCAGCTGGTGGGCAGTTGCACTTGCATTAGGTGGAAGTTTCTCAGGAACACACAGTTTATTTCTTTGCTTACATGTTGCAGTAATTCAGCACAAGAATCAAGTACTGGCTATTCACATCAGTCAAACTACTTCTCAAACTGCCCAGCAAAGAGCTCTGGTCAGCCCACGAATGGGAAAGAGCCATGTGTTTGGATATACAGTTACAAATGGACTTGAAAAGCTTTTAGGAGAAGCTCTTAATAGAAAGGGGCATTGTGCAGAAGGTAGTTGGAACCAGGTGTTTTCCACTTTTTTCATTCCCTTTGCTGTTACAGCTACTGACCCCTGCTAGGCACTGTGCAACCTGAGAGATAGCTCTGCTTTTATATGATAAGAAAGCTGCTGGCCACAGGTGGGTATGGACACTCAGTGATAAGAGAAAAAAGTATTTTTGCTAGTTGAGAAGAACCTGCCTCCAGATACCTGGTGAAAGTTCAGCGATGAATAACCAATCGGATAAAATCTTAATGGGAATAGCTGATGGACTCTGACAGGGCTCTGTGGGTAGGTGCTATATCTAAAATTGTACACATATCTGCACTAATTTTTAATTTATTTTTATCTTTATTTTATCTTTATTTTTATCTTTATTTTTATGTTTTATTTTTATATTTTATTTGGACAGGGGATGTAAAATGGGCTCACAGTAAACTTTCCGAAGTCAGCCTTTCATTTGGCCTTTCATTTTCCTATGTTTTTCTTTTCTCCTAAAACTAAGACAAAATGTCGGAAGTGGAAATATTTATGAGAGCCATTTAGAAATATAAAAGAATTCAGCTGAAATTAGTTGTGATTGATTAGTCTTCACAATTGCTGTAGCAGGGAAACTTAATATAGAGTTGCCATGGAAACTGGTTCTTTGGCCACTGGTCTAACACATTAAAGCCCTTTAGTTCTGCAATATGCTATTTGCAGATGATGCCATACATGATATTAACAAGTGGTTTGCCTCCATTAAGAGGAAGATAGCTCTAAAATTACTGCACTTCTCATTAAAACAGAAATATGCAAAACTCCTTGAAGTTACTTCAATAATCAGTGACGTGCACGGTATCAGTTCCCATAGGAGCAAAACATGTTTATTGCATCAAAACTTGGGCAGACATCCCAGTCAGAGCTATTGGAATGTGAGTTTGAATGGAGGCTGTCAAGGTGGAAGAGGCAAACCAACTTCTTCCAAGTGAACGCTTTGCTCAGTTTTGGGGTGAGGTTACCTTTTCTCCCATTAGCCTTTTTCAAAGTAAGTCTCTTGAGTGCAGGGGTGTTTTGGCTACCAGTCTTGCACTGTACCATGAAGACACCAGTTCCTTTTCCCTTGAAAGATTTATATTTATTGCTGTTTAATGACATCTCGTTTATGTAAATGGCATGCTGTATTTTTACCATGTGGCCATCGCACAGAGATCTGTAGAGTACCTTTGATGAAATAAATGGAAGCACACACTAAACAGAATACAGAAACTCAAGCAGAGGTAAACCACTTAATAGCAGTGCCTGTAATGAATTTCCTAACTAACTGGTCCATTTCATAAACTGATAACACAGACAGAGAACTAGCTTTAAAGGCCCTTGATCACGCAATAGACAGAAACAAAATGAGAGACAGAGCTGTAGCTATCAAAACCCATTCTGGACAGGCAAAAGCCTGGGGCACTCCCTGTAATGGCCTGTTTGCTGGCTAAGCCAATATTTCATTCCTGCAGTCCAGCTGGACTGGAATGCTAAAATACTGAGTTCCTCAGTCTACCACTGGTGTGTCAAATAGAGCCTGAATAACATCAGGATTCTATAATTTTGGCAGTGATTTAGCTTTCCGCAGAACAATTGTCAGGCACAGAGGTGACCCAGAGAGGCCAGAGGCTGGATCAGGACACACTGTTGTGACACTGTGCCATCATTTCACTCTATCTTGTACTGGCTGTTTCTGCCAGAGTGCAACAGCATCCACACATCACACATAGTTTGTAAATTTTTGTGTAACATCCATGCTTGTTTGTAATCTTTTAGGAAGGATGATTTATCCTCACAGAAATTGGGTCTCCAAATGCTAGTATTTTGATATTTTTAGAAATATCCTGTGGTTCCCACCATGGATTTTTTGTTCAAGCGCTTGGGAAAACACGTCAGTATCAGTATGAAATTTATTTATATTCCAGTATTCACAGGCGTTGCAACTGTTACAGGACAAAACTCATAATGCAGTAAATGATCCAGCTATATCTTCCGGTTTGATCAGTCAGTTTATTAAGGTTGTGTTTGGCACAAGAAGTCTGTGGCTTAAGGATGTATAGCAATGCCTTTGGAACTTCTCTTTGCCGAAGGACATCATCTTCCCTCTGTGGGAGAAATGTGGATCACCCCACCCTTCTTCCCACTATGCAAAATGCCCCATTTTACTTTCCATTTTTTAATTTTTCTGCAGTTCCTTTAAAACTCAGCAAAATGTATAAATAAATCAAAATGTTCATTTCAATTTGTCCTACACTGCACTGATTAATAGAACTAGTTGATATATTTTCGGTTTGTCAGAATATGTCATTTTGCTGAAGTTGAACAGGTGTGGGAATCTTAAACTGCCCTCCATGAGGATTAACAAATTAATAATGTGAAACACCTGTACTCAAATCTAGACGTTAGGGGTGATGTAGGGTGTAAAATTTGATACAGAATAAACACTGCATATAAGGATGATTTTTAATAAGTATGAAAAATAGAATTTTTCCAGAAATTATTTTTTTCTTACTATTGTTTGTTTTTGAAGAAAGGAAAACTTTCTAAATCTTTAAATCCAGGGAAAAACCCTGGAGCTCTCATATTCTACTGCTCTCTTGTAATCAACCATGAATTCCTTTGCCGTACTGGTTTCTATTTTGCTGGTTGCATGAACTTTCTTTGAAATTCTCAGAAATGTTCCTTTAAATTCCATAATATAAACATAATTTATATCTACTGGGATATACTCCCAGTAAGCAAAATATGCTGCTACTCTGGGGTTTAAGTGGGGCCTCAAAATGTGGAAAGAGATCATTTTTTTTCAATGACTCCTGCTCCTAAAAAATTCCCAGAAAAATAATCTGTTACTGCTATTGTGAGACACAAATAGCAAAAAAATGTCACTTTTCCTCTGATACCCTGGTTCTTGTCTGAAGTCTTTGATTGTAATAATGGTGATACACTCATACTCAGTTAAATATTGCTGCCTTAGACACAATGTCTTAAAAGGATATTATACTTTGTATTTGTTGGCTTATTAGGGCTGTGACCCGAAGCTTGCTGGATCAGCAAAGATTTTAGTAACATGTGAAGATAAATGAAGTTCGTGGTTGTAATTCGGCATGAAGTGAATGGGAAAGATGCCTGGAAGGTGGGTGGGCAAGGTGAGGGCAAGATCAGAAACTATGTGTTGCAGGTCCTGGAGAAGGGTGGGGAGGCTCTGCCACTACTGCTGAATTGCCCCAGACGATCCCAGGGCCTCAGGAGAGAGATTTTGTCTTATTGCTGAACACATGCAAACAGCAGAGGGCACTTCTGCTTCCCGCTGTCACCCCAACTGACAGCTGAAAAAGAAGGTGGGCTTCAAAACTGGTAATTGGCTTTGGCTGCTTCTTATACAGCACTTGCTGCTGCCAGTATCTGTGACAGCCAGGAGGGATGTCTCTGGTATCTCAATCAAAGAGATGTAACACAAACACCCAACCCTTTGGATATCTGGGTCCAATCCTGCAAATTGCTGTGCACTTCCTTGGAGGCACTCAGCATTTCCCTTGCAACAGGCATCAATGACAGTCAGAACAGGAGGACCTCAGCAGCCCCAGGAGGTGCTGAGCATCTGGCTGCATGGCTGCCTCTGTCCTCATGCCCAAGGGAGTGTTGAACACCTCAAACTACTGCAGGAAAGAACAAAACCTTCAGGTAGAGTAGAGGAAATTATTCATCTGCGTAGGAAAAAAGACAATCTTGAATGATTAAGAACCATGTGAGAGATATTAATAATCACAACTGAGCATAGTATGCAATACAATACATAATTCATGAACTCACAGCAGAGAATGATTCACATCGCCTTGAAAATTAATTAAGAAAGATGCCTGGTAATGCTAAAGATTCACCAAGGTCCATAATTCCGAAAAAGAATGAAAACAAGCCCGTGTTTTTATTCTACAAAAGCATTACAAAATTCTGATATAAGAGGGAATGAAACATGATGTTTCAAATAACTATCAGACTTCCATGTAATCATCAGAAAATCAGTTTCCAAAAAATCTGAAATAAGCATCAAGAGAAATAATACATCCATAAAGCAATATAGAATTCAGACAAGAAAAATTCACCAAATTTTCATGAAATAAAACTTAGAGTTTTTGTTTTTAAACAGGAGTTGCAGAGTTTCCATTTCCTGTCAGGAATGGTTGGCTAGTGCTGTGTTCTTTGTACTAAATTGCTTTGCCTCTTCTCTGAAAGACAGGAAACTTTTTTCCTTAAGAGGTTATAAAACAATACTGGAAAATTTGCAATTGTAATTAGTGGTGGCTGAGGTCAGCAGTGTGAAAAGCCAAATTTGTGAGGTGTAGGAAGCATTTTGCAATTCACTTGCTTTTTTTTTTTTTTTTTTTTTTA
>VZRS01009494.1:293497-424487 GCA_013398055.1 Ifrita kowaldi
GAGTTGTAGGATGCATTTTTTAATTCCCTTTTTTTTTTTTTTTTTTTTTTTTTGTCAACAAAATTAATCTGGGAAAAATCTCTCCAGGGGCTGAATGAAATACTTAATTCAGAAGTGTAAGGGATAAACCCCACCATTTTTCTTACTAGCTAAAACATTTCTTCTGTCCTGAATTTCAGTGTAAATTACACCCTATTTCAGAAAGCAAAACATACCAGTGCAATTCCACGGTGTTTGCAAGAGCCACACAAAAGAGAATTGCACAGAGCAGTCCAAACCACACAGTCCTGGGAGAAGAGTCTTCATCTCCTTTCTTTGTAAACCATAATTGCTACCAGTGAGAATTCTGTGGCATTTTGCACCTGGTCAGGCTTGTGTTACTTGGAAGAGAGGGACTGTCTGTGCACCAGTACATCTGTCAGGACATTTCAAGTGGGACTGTGCTGGGAGTGCAGTAGTTACCGTCTGTAGGATGATGTTCTGAGAGGTGCCTTTAAAGGCTTGTATAAGGTGATAAAGTTACTGTGTGGGGGAAGTCCTTCCACAGCCAGTGAAATATCTCTCTACAGCTCTGGAGGCACACTTATTAAGTGGCAAGAAAGCTTTCATGTAATTAGCTCTATTCTCGCCAGTTACCATCATAGGGGACAGGAGATTTTATGCAGTATATTGTTCGGGTAAGGGAGAGAGTTATTTCACTTGCATGAAATTAAAATTCCCAAGGTTTTTTTTTTTTGCTAATATTTGTTGCATTAACATTATTTGAATGAGTTTGTGCATGTGTGTTACTATTATTTCACAATAATAGTGGAGACTTGGTTATAGCAGTCATGCAGTTTATTTCCTATGGTACCAGATTAAATAGCTGCTTCATTAAGAATCAACAGATGAAGATCCCCTTATCAATATCATGCAGATGAGATACTTAGGTGCACATAGATAATACTCACAGACGCATTGTGCTAAAGGCAGGTGTTTTTCTTCAAATTTATGGTTAGTGAGAGACATCAAACATATGATGTTTGCCCTACTAAGCATTGTTTGCCAAGAAAGAAAAAGGTTTCTAAGCATTCACGCATGCTCTAGCCTATCTGAAGTCAAGACTGTTGTCTTAACAAAAGAGCACATCTCTTGTGGAGAGCAAAGACTGGCTCTAATATTGTTGTATTTTTTTCTGATAATGGTAATTGCTTTGCTTTGTCTGCCTTGCATTGCTTTTATGAATTTAACTAGATGAAAGCCTCCAGCCAGTAATGATAGCCAGCTTTCCTTTGGATCTCTGCCAGCAACCTATAATTAAAGTGTTTTCTTGAGAGAGGACCACTGTATCGTACCTATTGTGCATTCTGTCCTTGGAACTTGACTGCAGTAATTAAAAAAAAATCTCCAATTTATATCATGGCATATTTCCATGGCACATGGAAAAGAAAGAAGTGATTGGTGATGGTCACCATGGCTTCACTGAGGGCAAATTGTGCCTGACAAATTTGGGGGCCTTCTATGATGACCTTACAGCATTACTGGATAAGAGAAGAGAGACTGATGTAATCTATTGGACTTGTGCAAAGCATTTGACACTGTTCTAAAAGGCATCCTTCTCTCTAAACCAGAGAGACATGGATTTGATGGATGGAATTCTCTCTGGATAAGGAATTGGCTGGATGTTTGTACTCTAAAGAATTGTGTTCAATGGCTCAATGTCTGAACAGAGCCCAGTGACAAGTGGAGTTCCTCTGGGTCTGGTATTGGGACTGGCGCTATTTAACACCTCTGTCGGTGACATGGACTGAGTGCAGTCTTAGCAAGGTTGCTGATGACACTGAGCTGTGCAGTGCGGTCAAAATGCTAAGGGGAAGGGATGCCATCCAGAGGGACCTTGGAAGGCTTGGGAGTTGGGCCCATGTTAACCTCATAAAATACAACAAGGCCAAGTGCAGGGTCCTGCACCTGGCTCTGGGCAACCCAAGCATAAATAGGCTGGGCAGAGAAAGCACTGAGAGCAGCCTGGGGAAGAAGGACTTGGGGATGTTGGTTGACAACAAGCCCAACATGACCTGGCAATGTACACTCATAGACCAGAACGCCAACCATGACCTGGGCTGCATCAAAAGCAGAGTCTACTCTGCTCTGCTGAGACCTCACCTGGGGTGCTGTGCCTGATTCTGGGGCCCCAACACAAGAAAAAACATGGACCTGTTGGAATGAGTCCAGAGAAGGACCATGAAGATGATCAGAGGGATGGAGCTCCTTTCCCACGAAGACAGGCTGAGGGAGTTGGGGCTGTTCAGCCTGGACATGAGAAGGCTCTGGCGAGGCCTTATAACAGCCTTCCAGTACCCTAAAGGGGGTCTCCAATATGGCTGGAAAAGGGCTTTTTACTAGGGCCTGTTGTGACTGGACAAGAGGTAAGGGCTCTAAACAGACAGAGGATAGGTTTAGATTAAAATTTGTAAAGAAATTCTTTACTGTGAGGGTGGTGAGACACTGGAACAGGTTGCTCAGAGAAGTTGTGAATTACCCATTCCTGGAAGTGTTCAAGGCCAGGCTGGATGGGATTTTGAACAATCTGATCTAGTGGAAGATGTCCCTGCCCCTGGCAGGTGAGTTGGAAATACAGTATCCTTAATGTCCCTTCCAATCCACACCATTGGATGATCATATTACCTCTTTCTGTAGCTAGTTACCTCAGGGGACTGTTGCAAGTGAAACTGTATTTCGTGGGAATGTAAAAACCATAGAATTACAGAATCATAGAGTGATAGGGACGTACTAAAAATGGATATAATAAAATATCTTACAATGAATTAAGCAAATTAGAATGAAGGCACTGGTCCCAGAAGATTAGTGTTTGCAGACGGAATTATTGGGAGCGCCTACTGAACTTTAAGTACACACCAACACTACTCTTTTAAGTTTCCTGGCATAGAGAAGATCTAAACATTCAAGTCTTGTTTGCCACATAAGCTAATATTGCTAAACAAAATGACTTCATCGTGGCTTTAGTCAGAGACCTTTGAGAAACTGCTGCATATGCTTAGAGCCGTCAGGCAGATGGAATGGCTTTTTGTTTATTGAGAGACGAACCAGAAGAAACCGTTATCCAAAGCCTGGGCTGTCATGGTAAAGGTGGAAAGATTTCCATGACTGGCATTGTGTGTAGGTTTTTGATGGCCTCTATCTTCTGCCTAAATGAGATAATAACCAGAAGTCAAGAACCAACCAGCAGAAATCATTGTTATTTGCACTTATTATGAGTGCTTCTCAGGTACACTGGTTACAAAAAAAATGTGAAGACTATGAATAAGAAAGTTGTCTTTTACATCAGCAGTTTTACTGTTGGTATTTTAAATTTTGCATATGTCAAACAACACTGTTTGTATAGTTCAAGGGTACATGGATTGGTTTTCACTACTTGTGCCAAAGAAATATCTGTTATTTATAACAACAATTAAGTTAGGATTCCTACTTGAAAAATTTTCAGCAAGTTCTGAACATTCTCTAAATTGCTGAGGTCAAGGGCCAAAAATATCTATAGAATATTGCTTCATACTTGGAATGCCTCAGTAAAGATGCAGCTATTATTCACTGCTACTGAAGCAGAAACTACTAAGTATTCCCGATTTTGTTATTTTCCAAATAAAAGCTGGGAAATTTGATGATGACTTTGTTAAAAGATTTCAATTTTTGTTTTTGTTGTTGGCTTTTTATCTAAACAAAGAACCTTAAAGCAAATCTATCAAGTTACGGGATGTGTGCTTTAGATTTATGTTCATATTATGTCAGTCAAACATCTATGGTAAAACAGGTTAAACACTTTGCTCCTGATGGCTTTCTGATCTTCTTCATATCAAAGGCACCTGCAGAAATATGAAGTCACACTATTCTTCAGGAACTGCAAGGAAAGAAATTACTTTTAAAATGGACAGAAGTATTCAGAAGCTTTCTAAACATTTTCTAAGGTCAGCAAGATTTTGAAAGAAGCACATTTTGATAATGTTCTTGGAAAAAAATCTGGCTCAGTTTGGATTAACAAAGTTCAGCTTTTTATATGGAATTTAAAAACTGTTCCTTGCACTGTGTCTTGCAATGTTATTACTGAAATGAACCTCAGTATACTGACCACCTACACCAAGTTTATACAATTAGTTGTTTGGGAATTTCTTAATATATACATAGAAACTGTGCTGTGAATACCGTGCTTGTCTTAATTTGCTTTAGTTTCTTTACTGTGTCACATTAAAATTCCAAATGATTGTGACATATGAATCTTAAACTCTGGGGACTTTTTATTCGCAAGGAAGCTGCTTTAAGAATTGATTATTCTCTTGAGTAAATCAGAATTTCAAGTGCCATTGTGCTGGAAACATCTGTTTATACACAAGATCTGCCAACATCCCATTTCTTTCCAGCAGCAATGCCAAATAATCATAAATAATGGCAGAAATCTTCAGTCTATAAAGAAAAAAGTATCCAGAAATTAGTTTAAGACCTGTGTAATTAATATCTCCTGCATAATCCTCAGTAGGATGTTGTGCATTCCAGATTATGTTGTCATCTAAGGAATCGCTAGATCCAATAGTCTGGTTCCTTTGCCCAGAAGAAAATGGATCCAGGAAACTAGAATTTTGGAAGCAAAGCAGGAGAAGAAAGACACTTTGGAATCTGTTAAAAAAACCCCAAACACGAAAATCTTCAGTTGTTTATACAATTTGGAGTACATTATGAATTTATTCCTTCCATGTACCCAAATATATGGTAGATAACTTGCAGACAGCTAAAGTCCTTAGTTATATGAGGCCTCTAACTTGCAGACAGCTAAAGTCCTTGGTTATATGAGGCCTCTAAGATCAGCAAATTTAGTTTTACAGGAGACTTTTCCTTGAGATTCTTCCCTTTGCCAATTAGAAATTCTGCAAGGCCAGCCTGTTCAATACACCACAATCAGATGAGCTCACTGTCTTAACTTCCAGCATTGTCCAAAACACAACAGAATGCTGCCAGGCACAGTCAAGCCTAAAAGAACTTTGTTTCATAGGAAGGACTGGGGACTCCTGGATGGTTTCTTTAAGTATGGATATTCATCTTCTTATCAAGTGCTATCCCCTTTATTATGACTGGTACAACGGGAGAGAAGACCAGAGATTTTCGACTGCAACTGTAGATGAGTGGTTTGGGTTGAAAGGATCTCTCCGACCTTTTTGAAGATTGAAAAATGGTGCCTTTTCCACTGTCTTATCTAATACAATTCAATTCTGTATTTTAACCAGCTGCTTATAGATTTCTGTTGTGGTTATCAGTTTTAGACTTCTATATTATAGTAACATAGAGGCCATTTCAGACAGATTTTTCGTGCACTTTTTCCAGCTAATAACTACTTGTGTCTGTTTCTTATTCACTTTTCCCCTGTGTTTGTTTTACAGTTCATGTAACTGGTTTTTGCTTTTTGTTTTTTTTTTTTCCTATTGTCCACTGTCAGATGCAGTTTGGAATGCTTAAATAAGTTTTGCCCTCAGGAAAAAAATTGAAACAATTTCCTGACAATCAGACATCAATACAAAGGTTTCTTTAACCCAGAGATATTAAGGACACATGAGTTCAAGTAAGCAAGTTTGGAAGTCTAAGATTCCCTCTGGAGATTACTATTTCAAAATTTTTCTGACTTGATATTACTCATCCATTGGAATTTGGAATTGAAGTTTGTAAGTTCTTTTATTGTAGATTCAAATGAATGTAATATAGGAATCAGATAACATTTGCAAAATATAATTTTGATCCTGTTCCAAGCAGAACATCTTGTTGTGCTACAGATGTGCCTCAATACTAATTGATCATTTCTTTAGCAGAAAAGCTATTTAGAATTGTTCCAAGATGCAAAACTGACACTGCAACTGCCTGTATGGCAGCAAGTTATACTGTGTTTTCTCTTCTTTCATCTTCCTAAAATTGAGTATGGCCAGAAGGAGTGATACAGCTTCACTGAATCTTATGCTAATGCTTTCCCAGAAAATGTTTTCTTTTCTTCCTAAATTATTCATTGAGCTATTAGAGATCTGAAATAAAACTTTAATTAGTTGTTAGAGGCTTCACAAAGTATGACCTGCTGGAACGTATGAATGGAGTTGAAAGAGAGCCATCTGACTACAGGAATTGCAGCCAGCGGAACAAGACATGGGCAGAAACTTAACATCTGTTGCAGATTTCTAGTGTTTTGGGCAATGTGATTTTTAGCTGAAAGCTGAATGATGGTTTTTAGTTGACTGCATTATGAAGTACAATAAAATATACAAAACGCTGTCTTAAATCACATACACTGTCATTTTCAACTGGTAATTTCACATTGGAATGTCCTTGCCTGTCCACAAGCTGAAATTCGTCAGTCTAAGGGCATGTATCATGTTAAACAGTGCCCTGCGTTGTCTGCTCCTGCGAATGTTCTTTTCAGATGCCCTCCACTCTGTACTCTGTAGCTTTTTGCTTGAGATAGAGACAGAAAAGTGGACTGGAGTTTTGAAAGCAACAGAAGGAACTTATGTACCTACCTGTCACTGAAAAACACCCCAGTAATATACTTGAAATAGAAAAAAAAATTCCTACCTATGTGAATTCAGATGACAGTGAGGCTCAATAATTCCTTCTTGGCTGTCTGCTTAGACAGAAACATCTCTTTGCTTTGTTCTATGTAAGTTTGTCATAGCTGCACACCCATCTCAGGCTGCAGCATTGTTCTGGTGATTTCATTTCAGGATAAAATCTTGGACTTAAGTATCAGTATAAATGTTTCAGGAAAAATGACTTTCAGCAGAGTGGAAAATAACAGCATTTATTATTATTTTATTGCAGGATTTGCAAAGTTTGACAAGGTTTAATAACAATTCTGAAGTCAGATATACTATCATATCTAAAACATCCACCTCATTACTATGGTCATTGAGACTCAATATTTCCTCAGGTAGGTATAGGGATAAAAAAAAAACAACCCTGTGAAATGCTGAGAGCACGAAATACCGTGTTATAGTAATAAACTTTATGACAAGTGAGAAAGGGCTTCTGTGACACTTCAGTAAAGAGTGATGTGGGCTGCTTTTCTCAGCAGGGAAAGGATGGCATAAAAATAAAGCAATCCTCACTACTGATCTTGCAGTCCTCTCCTGCCCAGTGAAGTTGAGGTTCATTTACAAAATACATGACACCAACAAAGAATAAGGGCAGAGGGAGTGGTTAAGGGAGTAGATAACTGCCTAATACAAAGCTTCAAGAGCATTAAGAGGAGAGAAAGTCTTGCTGAATGAGACAGGAAGACTCAAGGGAAAAAGAATAGGAATCAGAACATGGTGTCACTAGAATATTTGGAAAAAAGCAGTTTGCTACAGCACTAGGACTGGCTGAATAGCTGGCTTCACAGTTCACAGATTTTTAGATGTTTTTCTTTTTAATTTGGCTTAGTTTCAAATTGGAACAAATCCATTTTTTTAAGAAAAATTTCTTCGGAAAAAAAATTCCAGGAAAATGTTTTGGAAACACTGACATACTGTGTTTCCAAAACCACACATTTCCCCCTAACCCTACAGCTGCCTAATGGAACTGGCATTCATAGAGCAGCTCCATGGGAAGGCGAGGTCTGTGGCTTGACTTTGGGTTTTCTGTTTTCAGGTCAGCCACCATGGGCAGGCAACAAGTAAGTAATGGGTTTAAACTGAACTATGAGATGCCTTTTTTAAACTGAACTATGAGATTTTTTTTATTGTTTATTTTTTTTATTGTTATATGTATTTCACATATGTTTATATAGCTGTTATATATATATATATATGTGTGTGTGTATATATATATAAAAAAATATCTATTTTTCTGTAAAAGTGTCCAGAAAGAATTGTGGAACTGCTTGTAAAAGGTTTGTATGTGGTTTTTAGCTTTCCACATCCCCACACAGCAATTCTAAGCATAATCCATTTTAAAAGAAATCCATAGGTGATCAAATATTTTTAATCCTAAGAGTAATAGAACTGAAGTAGATAGATGAAGATCTGCAATCTCTTCCATTCATATTTATTGCAATTGTTTGATCTGCCTATGCCAATGTAACCTGGAAAGATAACAGTTAATTTTTTTGTAATGTTCCCTTTATCCTAATTTTTTCCCAATCTTTCTCTAAACACTTCCTTTTCCAAAAAGTCTGGCTTCTTCAAGCCAGCGCATTTTTATACTTTTAAGATCCAAGAATAGAAACAAAAGCCTTTTTCTTTCTTTCCTGTGGCATAGCAACACAGTTTCAATTTTGAAATGTTAAGTGTCCAATGCTCACATTTTTGTGATCTGCTTGTATAGAAAAAAATCCCTGAAAACTGAAAAATGCAACTTGCAAAAACATGGCTATTTTAAAATGACAAATAAATTACAATATGTTGGTGCATACCAGCATGCAGCAGAAGTATGAATAGCTCATGCCCTTTGCAATGAATCATCCACTCAAACTAAGAGTGAGGAAAAAAAGAGCGAAAGAATTGAGTGAGGAAACCACAGAAATTAGAGAAAATACAGAAGACTAAATTCTTGTCTAGATATGAAATAATTTAGAGCTCATACATATATGGGCATGCTTATTTTTGATCAAAAACTTTCCTGTCATTCGATATCTGAAAAACTATCTGAATTCTTTAACTAGCAAAGAATTTTTTGCACAGAAAATTTGCAGTTCTTAGCTGATCAGTGTTTCTGAAGCATCTCCTAACACTTTCACATCATGTCCAGAGTATTTGTTTTGTGATTTGAAGTCTGAACTGGTAAAATTATTGTGAATTATAGGAAGTTAAAATTTTGATACAACTTGGTGTATTTAGGAAAACTTTACCAACTTTGTTGCTGTTTCCTATAATTAATAAGGTTCTTTCTGAGTATTTCAGTGATTAGATGAGGTAACCAAAATAAGTTATATATCAGCTTTTCCAATGAGTTATCTGTAACACACACTCTTGATAGTGACAGAGATATGTTTCCCTTGACCAGAGATGTCTTTGCTGGTAGTAAAGGCCCAAACACAAATGGAAGGTGCTTCACAGTTCTCTCTGAAATGGGATGAAATTTTTTTTTGTAATTAAAAAATTACAACATGAAGATGAATTCCAAACTACTACATTTTAAAATCTGCAAAATATTTCAACACACAGCTGAACCCACATTTTAGATCCTTTCATTTAGATATTTATGGTTGTCTTTATGTTTAGAAGGAGAACTTATTTTAAAAGAAATTTTCTAGATTTGATACATTCCTTGCAAACAAATTTCTGAGGTGAACAAGTATGCATTACTCACAGGATTTCATCTCCCATTTAAAAAAATGTGTGAACAGTCATTATTTGTAATTGTGTTTTTATGTATTTATGTGTGTGTGTGTGTGTGTGTGTTTATGTATGAATGTATTTAATAGCTGGCTCTCACAGTTTCAATAAGTTTGGCTTACTGCTTGAACTTCAAGGTCTGTTTTTTCATTACAGGTCTGGTCATGGCAGTCACAATTTATTTCGCTGGACTTCTGGTGAGATAGATGTAAATCTTACAGTCCACTTTATGCTGAGTAAGTCCATAGTAAAAGAACACTACACTTATTTTACATGTTTGTGAATACGTTGAACGAGGATTCACTTTTACTGAGCATTTATACTGAGAACTCATGAAAATTTTTGAAAGCCCATAAGAAATTAAAATGTATTTGAGACAGTTAATCTAAGAGATCAACTGAAAGATTTCTTTGCTTTTAGCAGCAAGTTGGTAACATAACTGGGAGCAGAATTCTGGTGATTTAACATGTTTATGCCAAGTTTAAATGAAGTTTAAATGAATACCTAATGCCAACTACCAAATATAATTGTATTAAAATAACTTAAATGACCAAATACAAGATTTCTTGTATTTCTGTGCTTCTATAAAAGTATGTAAATATGTATATCAAGGAGCTGAATATAGATTAGTTTTCAGGGTTTGATTCTACTTTTAACTTGCCTTAATATTCACTTTATAATAGATGATTCTTCTCTACTTGGGGAACTGACCACAGTTTCAAGGTTTATAAACTCTTAGAGTCATACAGTCATAGAATGGTTTGGGTTGGAAGGGACCTTAAAAATCATCTCATTCCAACCCTCCTGATGTGGGCAAGAACACCTTTCACAAGATCAGGTTGCTCAGAGCTGCATTCCAGCTTGAATACTTCCAGGCACGGGGCTTCCACAGCTTCTCTGGACAATCAGTTCCAGGGCCCTACCGTCCTCACAGTAAAGAAATTCTACCTAATATCTAATAAAAACCTACCCTCTTTCAGTTTGAAGCCATTTCCCCTTGTCATGTCACTGGAGGCTCTTGTAAAGCCTCTCTACAACCCACTTTGCTCTGTATTCTGAGAGACATTTTCAGCAGTTGGCTCTTTGCAGTTTTTGCTTACTGAAATATAAAACTGAACAGTTAATCTTGTATAAATATTTGTAGATAACAGGCATATAATTTGATACTTTTCTCAATTTAAAGGAAAACGTTTGAACTCTTGGTTGTATTAATTGTGAGTAACCTGGAAGTGTTCCCATTTTTTAAGGTGTCAGTTTACAGCTGCATTGTAACATAATCTTATCTGAACCCTGTACAATCTGTTCCAAGGCCAGGGACATTAAAAAACAGAAAAAAGAAAGGGACAAATGTGTTTTTAATCAATAGCTAACATATGTGTACAAGAGATATTATTTTAGTTTTAAATGTGTGTTACTATATTTGGAAATACTTAGCTTAAAATGAAATGTTAGAGTGTAAGAACACGCAAAGGTATCTCATTATATTAAACAGAAATACTCTTCAAAGCTGTAATTTTCAGTGTTTGCCTTTCCTATACTTTCTCTCATCTTGTTCTGAAAAGTCCCTTGGTAGCACCTATTGTAACAAGCTGGATTTTTGAGAATCCATTCAGGAAACTCTAATAGGGTTATTTTACCCTAATATCCCCAAGTACTATGTAGTATAATAAACACCAATGTGATTAGGAGATGGTTGCAGAGCTTGTGCTGTAATGCAGCTCGACAGTAGTCTTACTGCCCTCTCCCTGATCAGAGATCCATGGCCTGGGACACAGTGATTAAAACTAAGGAAGAGCCTTCAACTTCAAATGATGGATGAAATTCTGGGATAATTAATAGATAAAAAAACCTCTTAGTTAATTGGTTCAGTTTTCTTAATTTGAATCTTTAGGATGTCTTGTCTAGATGCCTACACATTTTCAAATATTTGATTTTCTTTTTAGTGCAGTCTTAACTCAGAATTTTTTGGTATCAGCAAATAAACGTGGGAAGCAACCTTCCATTTTATATGGATGGAAAAATCAAGTTGCATCTCAAGTTTTGTACTCCTTGGGTCTCAGAATAGTAATCCCTTTAAAAATCAATATTGAGTTGGGAATATTAATGAAATACAATTCTTTTTATGCTCTTTTGAATTTCTGCTTTTGTATACAGCTTTACAGTACTAGCTCTACTGAACCTATAACATATTGTGTTAAAACAAATACCCAGTGCTAACCTTCCTTTCCCCCCTCAGCTCCTCCCAAGCTTTCACGTAGCTAGCTGCTGATAAATCTTGTTTCTAGGTTACCAGTGAACCAGATGGTAACACACAGGAAAAAAAAAAAGAAAATAAAAACATGCTTTTCTTTGCATTTATTTAATTATGTTTTCATATAGTTCATTAGCTAAGTTAATTTGTGCTAAAAACATGTTTTGTTCTGGGAAAAAGATGCTGCTTTTTGAAATGTGACTAAAATAACTAGGAGTTTTGAGATGTAAGTTCCTAACTGTTAAAACATGCTGTCATGCAATATAACAACATTTAATACATGCAACCATGTAATTATGCATAATAACTAGTGATCATTGTGTATGCTGATAGGAAGGATAAGGGGGGGCTGTTGTGTATTTAGCTGGTCCTCTGCACCTGCAGAAAGCAGACAACTCTTCTCACTGTGGAGGAAACAAGATAATGACAGTATGATATTAAATGCAAACATTAATTTTTTGCAATAAAATACCAGGAAGAAGTCTATCAATTAAGGTTTGTTATTGTGAACAGCAAAATTATGTTGTTTGTCAGCTTAAAGACAAATAAAAGACTTGTGGAATGAAATCCTTAATTCTGTTTACCACATAGCTGCTGAATCCATTATTACTACTTTGAAGAAGATTTATGTTCACTATTTAAGCTTCTATTTGGGATAAACTCTCCCTATACATATTAAACTCTGCTTCGGTTCTGAAGTAAATAATGAAATCGTCAGCCTGTGTGATCTGATATTTTACTAAAAGAAAAACAAGCTGCTGTGACAACGTAATTGTACTAATACAGGGGCTCTCAGCAGGCCTTATTAGCTCAGGCATAGTCCTGCATTAATGTAGCTAAATGGCTTTTGGACAGGCGGTGGCTTGCTTCCAGATGATTTGGACTGCGGGTGTGGGGCCAGCCCACGGCTTTCTGCATCCAACAGCATAAGCACACACTGAGCTGATCGGTTATTTATAAAAAGCAACTTAATGTGTTTGGGATAGATTAAATTCTGCTGAAATATTTGTGCTAGCATAGGAATGTGGCTACCTGCCATCTGGGGCTGATGAAAGTGGGTAAAACTGCTCCTGGAGATAAAACCCAGTGCTTTCAGAGAGTGAAGCATCCCATAAAGCTGAAGCTATCAAAAAACCAGTACGTGTTATCATGTTTTCTTCATTACTTTCTGCAAGAAAGGTCTTTGGAAGAAGAGCGGTTGGAAACTGTTTTCTCTCTTTGACAAGATTTATCGGATCTTTAAATTATTAAGAGCATTGTGTCACATCCTTTGTGTTCTGAGCCTTGGACCAGGATTTTAAGTAGAAATGATTCAACAGTGCTGGTGGGCAAGTTCCTTGTGGCATCTCAGAGGCCACTTCTGTTGGTTTCACAAGCAGAGCTGTCACACAGTTATATCAATATGTAGAAGGTGCAAACATGAGACGGAGAAAGCCAGTCTTCCTAGCTGTATTTCAGTCAGTCGTGATGGCTTGTCTTTCCTGTTTGAGGGAAACATCTACCTGGGATTTGTTAATAAATTAAGTACTCTCAGTAGTTAGTTTGGGTTCCTTATGTACCAAACTTTTTTTAAAGTAAAATGGAACCGGCACTGTACCACTGGCAAGGGATAGTGCTAGCAAGTATTTGTAGTGGTTGGTATGAACAATGTCACCCAGCAGTCACAGGAACTATCTGAACAGACTTCCATTTTGGCACAGTACAGATAAGGAGTCAATGAACTTAAATGCACAGGTTAAAGACATGTTTTGGAAGTAAGGTCAGATGAAATTGACTCCAGAAAAACATTGATACTATAATGTTAGACTGGAGCAGAGGGTCTTACTGTAATTACTGTTTAACTTTTAGTCTGCTGAATATATACCAGTAAGTGCATCAATAACATAATTTCTTGTTTGCTCTTCAGTTCTTGGAACATTCTTGCAAATCCAGAATTCCCCCACTGTCACCAGCCATGTTACATTGGATTTAAATCAGTAACTACGTGCAGAGCCTCAACAATGCAATCCTAACTCACTGTTGTAGTTTGGATGGCTGTGATAGGTGCAGGGGCACAGTATAAGGATGCTTCTATTGAACAGCCCATCTGCTTCTAATAAAGAATATACTGACAATAATTAAATACAGTAGAATCAAGAGGGAGAACACAACTCATTCATAGCATACTAGAAGAACATTACTATACACTTAGCACTAATGTGCAATAATCACATTCACAAACTGACAATTCCAATCAGCATTGTAGAACTATACAATTAAAGCATCAGCATAATTAAGAGCAAAGCTTTCTGATAGCCCACATTACTAACAAATGACTATAAATTCGAATACTGTGCTCATCATGAAATTGGCCGTTAATCAGATCATAATCAGCATTATTGCCAATCATAAAAGAAATGGATTAGCTGGTTTAAGACAGTGCCCTTGAGCTCATCTACAGTTCCAGGTTACGTATGTGTGTTACGTATTTTATCTCAAAACCCTTGTTTTCTGAGCTTCTGATTTCCTCTGTCTACAGTTTTGTGAGTTTTGTCTGCAGTTCAGGTAACACATGTCAGAATGGGTAAACGGAAGTGAGAAACAAGTTAGCCACTCTGAATTAATCAAAATGATGAAAATGTAAAGAAGTACAAATGAAGGCTATTGACACTGCTTATATGTCCCCTCAGGAAAGCCGTTTTCAACTGTGCCGATTTCCATTAGCATAAACAGAGTAATCTGTGAGATCAATTTCAAGCTTACTGTTAACAGAATATTTTCACAAATATCTTGAGAGACATGAGTGTTAGAGATGACTTCTAAGCCTGTATTACTCCCAAGATGAGTGTGGACACACCTGCCTACTTTTTTCTTGGCATTGACTTCAGGAGGTGTTTGTTTTTTCGGTTTTTTTGATCTGACTGGAAGCTGATCTTAACAGCAAACTCTTTTCATTTGGACAAATCAGCTGAACTGGTTAGTGCCAGAACCAACACAGACCAAACAGTGCACCCAAACAGGGAGGCAAGATGGGGCCAGAGGTTTAGAGCAGTTTAAGCAAACCTGGAAACTCACTTTGAAGGTGGTCATTCTGTCTTGGACCAAAGCATCAGAAAACAATAGGCTTTGAATGGAAACAAACACAGGCAGTTTCTCTGAGAGCTTTCAGTTACTAGTATAAAAGAAGATTGCAATGCTTGCAACTCCAAATACTATTTTCTTACAAATAAATGAAATATTATTGATGTAAAAATTATAATGATGACAGAGTTTGACTGCCTATTTATAACTAATAGCCTAAAGACTTGTTAACAATCTGGAAACTAATTCTCTCAGCTTCAAACTCTGAATTACTGCTTCTTTGTATTTATATATTAATAGTATTGTTTTTTTACTAGTGATAATAAAATAAATAACATTAATTTTGTAAAACAAAGATATGTCTTTATTAGACGCACTTGATACTGCTGTAAGAGGCTTTATTACTCATGTAAATCTTTCTTCCAAGTCTGAATTTGAAGCAAAACTCTTCAAGCTAAATATAGTTGGAGAATAATTGCATTTAGTAATTCCATTAAATAATTAGACCATCTGAGAGAAAAATTTATTGGATTGGTACCTATGAAGCAAAGGGTCGTATTTTCAAGCAGAGAAGTGATAAGACTATTGGCTGGAATAGGACAGTAACCTAATTGGTCAAGGTGATTATGTTATTATTATATTAGAGCAATTCTGAGGCCCTAAAAAATCATTCCTTGGGAAAGTCATGCAGCTATTGGAATTCAGTCCCAAGTGAAGGGCAAAAACTGAATCAAGAAACTCAACGCAGATTTGCCAGGGCATATTATACTTGACCAAGCTGATTGCCTTCTCTATTGATATGACTGGTTCTTTGCATGAGAGGAGAGTGGTGAATGTGATAGATCTTGACTTTCGAGAGGTTTTGGACACCATATCCCATAGCATTTTTCTTTCTAAGTTGAGAAGTGTGGCCTGGGTAATGGGATTGTTAGAAGAATATTAGCTGGACCAACAAGTCTGAAGTGCAATAATCCATGCTTTGAGATCTGGTGTGTAGTCAGTAATGACTGTAATACCCTGGGCTTGATATCAGACTCATATTGTTCAGTGACCTTCAGCGATGTTACAAACGGTGACATAGAGTGTACCCTCAGCACATCATTAATGGGAAAGCAGCTGACCGAGAGTAGCAACACCTTAGTCTGGAGACACTTGAATAGGAGGATTGTGTCTGGAGGAATCTTGCAAGGTTCAGCATGGAAAAGTGGGAAGTTCTTTTTCGCTGTGCAGAATTACCCTGTGCAGACCTGGAAGTGACTGGCTGTGAGATCTGCAGAACAGAGCTGGGATGATACAGGTGATGACAGGCTGAAGGAGCAAACAACATGCTCTTGCTGGGAATAAATTGTGCTGTGCACCAGGCTGAATTTTGAGGAGATGGGCCCCAGTCCAAAAAACTCCCTATCCCCTTTACTTGTTGCTGGCAAGGTCACTCAGGAAAATTTCATTCAATTTGAGGCCCTGACATTCAAAATATACATAAAGAAATAGGAGAGGATCCATCTGGGCTAGCAAGATGCTCTGGTACCTGCAGAACATCTCCAAAGAGAGGCTGAAGGACCTGGGCTTGTTACTCCGGTGGAAAGGAGAACAAGAGCCCATCTAACTTCTGCTTACAACTATTTCAAGGGTAGCTGTGAAGATGACAGGGCCAGGTTCTTCTTGGTAGGACAGATTATGCAGCAAGGGCAATATATATCAGACATTATGAAGTTGTCACTAGCAGAGAGATGAAGGACTGGAACATGTTTACCAGACCAATTATGGGACCTCCATCTCTGGATATATTTGAGATTTGCCTACGCCAAGCCTTGTGGTAGCTACACCAGGCCCACTCGATCAAGTCCTGACTGTAGTTCTGCTTGAAGCAGGATGTTGTACTAGATGATAACCAGAGTCCCTGCCCACCAAGACAATTCTGTGCTTCTCAGCTTTGAAGCCTGATACTTCTATTTCAGGCTTAAAGGAGTTGTGAGCTGCAAAACTTTGTTTCTTAACCGATCAGGTGAGCAAATTAACATACCAATTCCATGGTCTTTCCTTTAGTGATAAAGCCTGGCTTGCACCTGGTATCATCAGCATCATGTAACACTCTTCCAACAGTTTTGTTTTTGATTTCTGTCTTCTTTTGGATTTCAAGTCTATCAGACTGTTGTAAATGGTTATGAAACTCCTGTGGTTTCCTCTGGTGGTTTATTCAGTTGCTTCTGGTTTATTCTGATGTAGATGATAATTATAGAGATTTGACCCATGTTAATGAGAACTCAGTGGATATAAAATCAGTACTAATGTGTCAACTGCTGCATAGATTTTATGATCATTCTTTCTATTACATATGATTGCATGATTATCATGATGTCTGAATTGAAGATTTTTGCTTTTTATACTCTTGTGATAAAGAACAAGTGCTATTTTAGGAATACTGGTAGAAATAGTTCCCCTGTGTAAGCAATAGATATATTTCTTCTTAAATTTTGACAGTCAACACATATTTAGAACTCCTAGTTGAAAAAGAAGATGAACTCTCACCCTGTGCTCCTGTTCTACTGAATACCTGTTCTAAGCAATTAAATTTTTTTGTAGAGACAGTATGTGATATATATCAAACATAAGGTATGTTAAGTTTAACAGGCAATCAATATAAGTGACAGGAATATACACTATGATAGCACAAGGATGTATCTCATGGAAAAGAGAGAAGAGTATTTGAATGATCTCTTCTATAAACCTTTAAAAAAATAGATATATAATTGTGGAAAACAGCAAACTTTTTTCCTTCCTAGATAGTTGTGTACTTTCACAGCAATAAAAAGAAGCATAATAAGAACATATGGAACATGGACTTTCAAAAAGAAACAGTTGGCAAAACTGTGCTTCAGATTGCTGTCAGAATATCAGCCTTTCGGCAAGCTTGGAGTAGAACAGATGGCAAAAGTCAAAACTGGTAATAGTTTTCCACAGTTAACACAGGAGAGCAAGTTAGCAGTCTAATTCATCCTCGGCATAAGATAATTTTCATCTTTTCTTTTAATGCTATTTGTGTCTAGGATCTTGTTGTTCTCTCTATTTCTATGCTAAGGTCAGAGAGTCACTATAGAATACATGTGTGTGCTGGGGCTTATGCACAAGATTGTGACAACTGAGAGAGGACATGAGGTTTACCTGTCACTGGGGCACTGGGCTCCATTTCATCCACACTGCCTGAAATGCAAAGCCATGTGATAAATGGGAATGGGATGAATGGCTGTGCCAGGTCCTGTTTCCACAGGGTGCCTAGCTGTGACAGGCTTCATTATAGCAACTTGGATTTCAGAAGCCTTTTTTCTCAGAACTTCAGTGGGACTTCCAATGGACTTAAAGAATGTGCATATGCTTCCGTTCCTTGAGGCTTGTGCATCATTGGAATGATGATGCATCTCTGTATTAAAGTGATTTCACAGGTTTTTCAGCACTCTACAAATACAACTCTAATATATTGAACCTTAAAAATGGTCATAATAATACAGTTTCTACTTGCTGTGATATAGTTAATATGATCCCATATGTACATAGGACTAGGTTCTTGGTTCTTGGAGTAGGGGAAAAATCTATGCTCTTGCACATGTTGGAAGGCTAAAACAAAGATCCACCTCTGCAGTGATGTCAATGGAAGCTTGGCATAATAAATATTATATAAAATTAGGTGTTCTTGAATAGATGGAAGCTTTCTGGGATAGAGATAGCTTTGAGGATAGGGGGTATTATAATAATCAGTGAGCAATCAGGGTCATATGCTAACTTGTGGGAGAGGTCTATACGCTATGTAATTTTAACAATCAAAACATCTAATTTGAACTAGTAAATAATAGGGCAGTTCAATGCATAACATCTTCTGCATTGCCTTCTGTAACATTGCTTACGTTCTTATGTGAAAGGCCTGTGGAATCAGCAGGCATGCTGTGGTTGCCATGAATATTGTGGCGCAACTTGGAAGAATAAAGAACATATCCTCTTCCTTCTCTACCTTTCTCTGGTCTGTGCTACATGGCTTTTAAAGTTGTCCTATCAGAGTGATGCTATGTGGCCAATTATAAATGTACTTCCGAGGAAATAACAGTGGACTAGGCTTTATTTAAGTCTACATATTTTTCAGAGTAATTTCTGCTAAATAGGTTGAATTTAAGAAAGCCATTTAGGAGGTAAATATCAGAAGATTTTATGAGAAATCGGTCATTTTAAAAACATGAGTAATTGTAATGTCGTCACAAAGAAATAAGGCCATGTGGCAATATGTGAACTGAAGAATGAAACTCAGAAGATGATAGCTTTGTGATAACTAAGAACATATTACAGCATGCTCTTAAGGAGGGTTCACAATCTGAGCTTGACCTTGAAAAAAAAGTAATTCAAACTGTTTCAGCATTTCTAAAAGACGTAAAAGGAAATCACAGATCAGTAAGAGCCCAAATAGTCTTAAATATCTAAGTTTATAATGCTATATTTATTTAATATTTTACATTATGCTTGGTTCTTTTGGGAACTTTATTTACTGTTCTATTACTGTGTAGACTATTTTTCAATAATTTATTTAAGTGAGAATCTTTTAAAAAGTACATGAGGAATGATTTGCTAAACAGTCCCAGAAAAATAATTTTCAAAATATTTCAGTGCCCAAAGTGCTGTTGCTGAGATGGATGTAGGAACAAAAGTAATTCTCTGATTTCAGGCATCAGTCAGACTTGAGGTGTGGAAAGAAATCTAAATACTCTGCATGACATACTTAAATGATAGGAATTGTTTTTCCTTTTGCAGTCTGAAGATAAAAATACCTTTAATTCATACTGAAAACAACTCTAATAGCAACTGTGCACATAGTGTAGTTCATAAATTTATACCTTCCTGTTATATTTCAAACTCTTGAATTTTAACTCAGTTTCTTGCACAAATTGAAATGAACAGATCTCAAAGGAAATGAAACATGAATGGAAAAGTAGATCTGTGCCAAATCTGGTCCAACTGCAAAACTGGCTCAAGCAATGATCTGGAATGGTCAGCTGAGTCCAGGCATTGAAATTGGGAGATTTCTGTCTCACTCTGCTGTCAAGCAGTTCAGGGTAGCTCCTTGATTTTTATGTGTTTGAGACAAAAGATCTGATGGGAAAAGTGATGAGAGCAAGGAGCTTAATGATGCTGGAAGGAGAGTCTGAGATGAGAGCAAGCCTGAGAATCAATTAGCTGCCCATGTGGGACCGGGGGCTAGAACAGTGGGGAGAAGAGACAGAGTGACACGCTCTTCTGGTCCCCACAGCGTGGCGTGCTGAGAAAGGACTAGGCAGAAATAATACATTATCAAGTACTTAAACTCTCTATTAATGCCTATTGAAAAGGGAGGTGAAATCATTTTTTTCAGATTAATCTAATTCTGCAATTTCTAGTTGTTTTCTAGATGCCAGAGCTTTGTTTTTCTTTTAACATATTTTATGTGCATGTCTCATGTGAATTATTTTTCAATATATGGAAAGGTTATTTTAAATTGTTTTTAATTCAAATTACAGCAGAGCTGGGTTGACTGTGTGGTTTCAATTGAAGGGGAGTAAAAGATAGTAAACGGATCAAATTTAAATATGCATTTTGGTGAAATAGCTTTCATAGTAAGGTTTATTTCACACATTACCATTCCCCTGAACTTTTTAAAATAGCATAAACAGACAAGCCACAGAGTAAGGGAATTTTGCCCTTAAAAATAAGCAAAAAATATTTTCTCAGCAGGCTTGGAAAAATGGTATTTAAAAACCTCACTTCTTTCCTGTTATTTTAAAGGCTAAAGCACCGGGCATGGATTTGTTTCTGATCATTTATGAGCTAATTACTGCACTTTGTACTGAAATAGCTCTCTGGGATTAAAAATTCTAGTTGCAGCTGTGGAAAGAGAAATTCAGAATATTAATGAAGCAAAGATTTTTGTTGTCTTGAGTATTTTTATTTAGATTTTTGTATTCTATCCTTTTCCAGTATAAACTGCAAGAGAAATAGAGAATGGCAACAAAAATGAAGAACTTCTATTTGATTATTTTTTAAACTTTCATAACACAAACAGAGAAGAAAAATATATACATTACTATTATTGCACATTAAATACAACTTCACCACTTTAAATTCACTGGAATAACTGGAAGATATGAGTGGGGAACAGCAGAAGACAAAAGCTCTGTAAAGCTGAGGCCAACTTTTCATGAGGGGGATTTTGTCCTTTTTAAGTATAATACGTAATGCAAATTAAGCAATTATTTGGAAAGATATGCAAAAAGTGTTAAACTAATTTCCTTTTGTTCTGCAAAGTAATTCTTGGTCAACACTGCTTACCTAAAATCTCTGGACCTCTGTATGTTTTGTGTGTGTGTGTGAGCCTTAGCAGGCACTTGAGGCTTCCAGTGCTACACTTCAGCCTCAGCAGCCATCCATGTGCAAACTAACCATCTGCCTTCAACTGGAAATAATGCTGCTGCTCCTGCTAAGGACATTTTGGTTAAAACTGGTGGAACCTGGCTAAGCTACCTTGCAGGAAGAAGCAAACCCCGAAATCTAGTATTTCCTCTGAATCTTATTCCCGTGGCAGAGGAAATTCTTCCTCTCAGCACCATGACTTGTCCCTGAGGCGTTTGATTTACTGGTGATTTATGAATCTGCAGATTATTACATGTGCAGTCTGACCAGTCACTTCTCCAAGGTGCTCCTCACATCCACGCAGGAGCAGCCAGGAGCAGTCTCTCCTACCAGTGTAGGCCCTACCAGGGGCAAAAGGTTTTCCTGGGGCCTCCTCAGACCAGGGCAGGAGCAGGTTCTGAGATGACTGACCTTGGCATTCTGCATCCTGCAGACAACACGCTACTTCCTAAAACATTTTTCCCTTAAAAGTGGAATGAAACAGCCACTTTTTATTTGTCACTTCACTTAAAAGAAAACTTTCTGAAAACGTATTTTTCAAAGTATAACATACTTTTCAAAGGATAAAAATGAAAAAGAACATTATTTCAAATTTGTGACTCAGTGCTATTGGTGTGAGACTTCAGTTGCCAATATACGGGCTGACAAAATAGTTCTGCATGCACCGATAGTGGACAGTCCTGTAAAATATTCCTTGAGTAAACAAACATATCTGAAAGGCAATTATTTTTTTCTCTTCAATGTAGTCTTAAAAAGAAAATGAAGAAATAGCTAAGTGGCATTAACCATAATAGTTTTGCTTCGGAATCACAGCTTTTCCTGTAGGAAGAGGCTTCCATGAGGCACAGTGATTTGTCTGCTGAACGCATATAACTTCTCTGGATGCCTTTGGGTGTTTAATATTGACAGAAATGAGTTTGGCTGAGCCAGGGCTGTGTAATCGAATGCAACAGAATATCATGACTAGCTCACGAAAACTGTAGTGGGCAGCTGGACCACATGCTTGCAGAAAGTTTCCCCATTGTGCAGAGGCCGAGTGCTGCACATCAAAAGTTACAAAATAGAGGCCTTTTCTGTCCACACAGTCATTAGGAAAATCACAGAAACAGTTTAAGCATAGCACTCGGTTCATGAATTAAGCAAAACGGTTTAAATCTACTTTGGAATGCCATTTTTCTGTAGTAAAGCACTTTTTGCATGCATTTAATTTTACTATGAATACTCCCATTGATTCCAACGGGATTTTCAGATGCAAAAGCCTGTAGAAGTTTGCAAGATTAGCCCTTTCCCAGTAGAATTATTTTTGAATATATATTGGCTCAATAAGGATGGGAGAAGGTCTAATTTATCCAAGAAGTATTTATCAGATAAGGTGATATATAGTACCATATTTCCAGGCATATTGTTCTAAGACTCTAAACTTCAGCCTAAAATTGGAATAGGTGTGTGCCACACTGCGCCTCAAAGACTCCACAGGTCTGGTTATGTGAATGTTGTAATGATCCACATCCTCATTGATTTAAGATGTAGTGATGTTTGCCTTGGAAACAATGCTCTTTTAAGGAGGATCTGTCTCCCTACATCATATCAGTGTGTGTATATGCATGGGTATCTCTCTCTCCCTGTGTAAATATAGATCAATAGATAGATGCATGGATTCATTCATTTTTTTTGATTCAGTGAATAACTCTCTCTACAAACAGCTGTACCGGCACAACACAGATGTGCTGTGGTGGGAACTCCTTAAGACAGAAGTGCAACCATAGCTTCTCCATTACAGAAATACTGTGGTTATCTTTAAGGGGCCTGAGCCCAGGGATGATACTCTGATGTTTAGTGAAGAGCCTCAAGCCTCGAGAAGGTGAAAGAGTTGGATGGTTAGGACTGTAATGTCTAACACCCACTGATGACATCGGATCATACCAAGATCACCCACTGGGAAATGGAAAGGAGAAGAGTTTCTACATTTTGTTGGAGCCAAATCTTTTAATGAAACAGTAGTATCAGACATGCAATGCCAAAAGAGAAAGTAAATTGGTTCAGGGCAAAATGATTAATATCTGAACACAGAGCAGATTATCAAGTAATAATAAATTATTTTTTACTTTTAATAAATAAATTTAAAATATAAATAAGTAAAAGAGAAAAAGTGAGTGTGATTTCAAGGGTTTTATGGAAATACATGAAAGGATATTAGAAAGAAAATGAACAAGCAGAAGACAAAAGTTCCCACACACTGCAATTGGCTTTTAAGAAGAAAAGAAAAGCAAAAGTGGCATGGTAGTAACTAAAAACATATTGTATCATCTTTCTTTGTAAAGCATTGTCATCAGTTGCTGAAAGTCGGTTACAGGGATCAGTGACAATTTGTAACTTTTGAGTAACAAAGAATATCCATTTAAATATTCCATTGCTGCTGATAAAAATCAGATATAGGGATCCTTGGAAATTAGTACCTGTTCTCTTTCCTTGCAGACAGAGAGGCAGAATTTCTCATACCTATGTGCTGTCAGTTTGATTGATATAACTGTGGAGAGGGAGTTCATGCTTAGTTTGCTTAGCAGTTGTTGTTTATTCAGAATTGATAATGGTACTCCATGACAGGTCTAGCTCTATTGTGGTAGTTGCAGTTCTTTCCAAAGAGCTGACACTTACAGAGTAAGAAATAACTATAAACAATCAACAACTATTGTATGGCAGGAACTTAGAGACTATTTATTGTTTGCTTCTTCTCTGGAATATCTTGGTCCTTCTGTGCTTGTGACTTTCCCAGGTATGATATTTTGCACTTAGTTCAAAGAAACCGTTTCAAGACAGCAACTGCTTCAAAGCCATTGTGCTACTAACTTAGGAAATTGAATCTTCAGAATATTATTAAACTGTTGTTTTCAGTAGTTAACTTAGCTTGGTTCTGTTTTTAGCTTGCTGTTATGAACAACTTAGTATCACAAAAGAAAATGTTTGGCAAAAAATGACAGCCTGAGTAGATTTCTGGATGGCTTTCTTTTTCTGTTGCTAACCTAAACTTAAAAAATTGTAAGCTGCAACATAAAACAAAGGGAATCAAAGAACCTAAAGTGTATTTTAACGTAAAGCATAAACATTAAAAGAAAGGATAACAAATAGCAAATATCTATTCACTATTGCATGTGTAACAGATCTAGCATGAAGTGACTGATCATACTCTCACACACTCACTCTCACACATACTTGTTCACATTATAAATTAATGTGGAAGCCTTTCATTGGTGAAATAGGAGAGCCAGTTGTTTCCAAGCACATGCACAAGCAAAAGCATGGGTGTAACTAATTATGCAGTCACTTGTGTCTCAGATGGAAAACGGATTAACTCTCCATGTGCCACCTTTTTCCTCTCCAGTAGGGTCAAATAACACTTTAAGCATTGAGATACATAACAAAAGATTTTTAAACTAGAAATGTGGAAGAAAAGGCCTGTGAAATGTTATTTTTTTAGTGCAGTTACAGAATGAATGGATTTCTTTGTTGTAAATTCAGGCAATCCACTGGATTAGATTAATGCAAAAAGAAGCATTTTAGAATGCTCTGTAAATATATTTATATGTATTTGTATAATCATAAACTTGATCTTGCAAATGTTGTTCATGTAGCTTGTTGTATGTGGTTTCCTTAGCAATGTATAAACACTACAGATAAAAATCTGAGCTCTCTTTTCTTCTTTCAGTGTGAGTTCAGTTTGGAATGAGTCCTTTCACTGTGTGGGTTTTTTTCATATTTAGTAAGGTTTTACTTAATAAGCAGCTGTATTTTAATTTGAATAGTAATTTATTTTAAATTTCAGTTCAACCATAATTGAATTTGCTTCAATGTGTCTTAATTTCTTCATATATTATAGTCATATTTCTTTATATAAAGAATATATAATGAAATTATTTTGCACAGGTAATTAAATATGGTGTGAATATTTTCTGTGAAATTATTTGATTCAAATCAGATAATTTCTATTTATTTGAGTGGTCATGACTCAAAAACCCACACACTGTGTGGTATATGCTGCTACACAACTAAATAAAGAGACTGGAATTTCTTTTTGTATCAAATGTTATATTTGCCAAAATGTAGTATTTTGTTAGATAAACTGCTAAGAAAAACAAAAAATTAAACTCCAGTTAACACAGATTATATTGGTTACTCCCATTCAGTGTCTCCACTAATTTGAGAAAGTAAGTGTAAACTGGAAGTGAATTTGAATGTGCTTTCTCATGTAAGAGTTGTAGTTGTTGGGCTACAGTAGATCAACAATATGATTCCTCAAGTCTCTCCCATGTGGTACTTGATCGTTTTGCACACAATGTTTTCATGTTCATTAAAACAGACAGTGTGAGATTTGAATAGCTCTTTAGCCTGTGGGTTCCAGTCCCTGGTATGGAAAATGTTTAATAACTTATGCAAAGGGAACAGTTTCTAAAGGTAATACTGAGGAAGTCCATTGAAGGGGCTTTGCAGCTTCTGGTTCCACAGGGAACAGGTATCTTTGTATGGACATTTCGTGTGGCAGCTGTAAGTACCGCTTGCTCCTGAAAATCAGGTCTCTAGAGCTATGAGAAGATCTCCAGAAATTCATACACAGTTACTGAAGCTCTTCAGTCTTGATCTGAGAGGAGGAAAGAGTATATGCTTCTTATGCTTATGCACTTTGTGAGATAACTGTACTCTCTCTGTTTTGGGTTTTTTTTTCATGGTAAAGGAAAGAAGAGTAAGAGATACTTCTTTCTAAGGTGATCTGGAACGTGAATCTAAAGCAGATGTACTGATTTTTCTCATTGGAGCTGCCTGTCTTTACGAAATAACAATCTGATTCTTGAGAATTTGTGCCTCAAGTTAGGCAGTATGACTACCCCTGCTGTTGTAGCAACCAGCCTTTCCAATGCACAACTGTAGTGTGGGAAGGGGTTGCATATTTAGTTCCCTAAGAACTGAGCAGAATAAATGTCCAGTGGGCACCTACAGTATGTACAGGATGCTTCTATGCTTTTGAAAAGTATCTCCTATTAAGCAATTTTTTACCCCTAGCCCTAACGAAATCATTCACTTTTCTTTGCATGAATATAAATACTTAAAAAAACTCCTGATACAAAACCAAACCAGCCAACAAAAAACCCCCAAAAAACCAAAAACCAAACCAAACCAAACCAAACCAAAAGAACCCAACAAAAACCAAACAAAACCAACCAACCAAACAAAACAACAACAAAAACAAAAAAAACCCCAAAAAACAGAAACCAAAAAACAAAAGGCAGAAGAGACAGAGGGAAAGGGAGAGAGAGATCACCTTTCTACATTCCTGAGTCTGCCTGTATTGGAAATCCACAGGGCTATTTACTGATAACCTTGATCTCTTGGCTACAGTAAAATCTTTCTGATACTTCTATTTCCATGGTTTTTGTTAAAGCAGAGTTTGTGACTGAACTTTTCAGAGAAATCCTGAACATAAGACTGAACAGAGCAGTAAGAACATGACAGACTGAACTTTTCAGAGAAATCATGAACATAAGACTAGAAAAAAACAGTAAGAACACAGGAGAGGACAAAAGTATTTCATGGTGAGCATGTTTCTCCGATGTTACTTTCAAAGTATTTAAGGAAAGGCTTTCCTTTTTAACTACTTAACTGCTGCAATGAACTGTGAGAAACTGCTATGACAGACACCAAAACATATTTAGGGGATTAGAAGAAGGCAGACATTGTACGAACAGCATCACTTCCCGTACCCATTCCCTCTGAAGAGCCCGGCAGTTCTCGAGTGGCAATTGCTTTGGCCTTGCTGTTTCAGGAAGAATTGGAAAACACCGCTCTCTTGTGGCCGAAGGGCGAACAACAACCGGAAAATTATGTGCTCACCTGCCTGTTAGGTCAGGTTTTGTATCAAAAATACTAATAAAAATATCTTGCATGAAAACTGGAATCTTAAAAAAATGGGATTTAAAAAAATCTCATAGGACCTGGGATGACTGAAGAACTCCTCCAGATAAACTGAGTTTACCTCTGGGTATGACTTTTATGTTGCAATACTGAATTCAAAGTATCACTGTCGAGTTTTCAAATCTGGAGTTTACAAACCCATCTGGCTTCATACAGTTTGAACCTGCTGACTAGACAAAAAAATGCCTCTGGGGCACGTTATCTGGAATTTTCTGAGAATATTTGTGAATGCTAGTTCATTGCAGGCTTTAGCTAAGACAATGTTGGAGACCACCCTAGGCCTTAGGACTAGCTGCGCACATTTTGTGCTCTAGTACTGCACAGCAGAGCTCTTGGTTAAAGTCTGTCTGCTCTTCTAAAAGTCATGCAACTGCTTTGCTTTCTTCCTCATTCCCCAGTATCTAAAATATACCAAACCTGACCTTCCGATCTTAATTTCTTTCATATCCCTTGATTCTTAACTGGTCATTCTGGGTGCTGGACGCTGTGATGTGGATGACTCAACAGTGGGGCTTTAGTCAGTCCTCTCGAGCAAAATCAGTTAATGACAGGTTTTGGCCAAGGTTAGTGTTCTTGGCGTGTGGATATGGCACTTGGGGACATGATTTAGTGGTAATCAGTGCAGTGCTGGGTTAACAGTTGGACCCGATGATCTTAGGGGTCTTTTCCACCCTTAATGATTCTATGATTATGAGCTATGCAATATATCACAACAGGTACAAACATAATTTCCTAAAAGAAATGTTGTCAGCTCTTTCTTATGAATTATACTTACACTCTATTTAAATGGAAGTCATAAAATAGGATTTACTAAGGGTTGAATTCCCCATTTAACATAGGCCAACATATTCTTTTGGCCTGTTTAATTTTTGTAAAATAGATTAACAACATGTTAATTTTTTGCCTCTGGACTCCTCAGTCAGAATGTTTTTATTTCAGGCTTCTTTCTTCTAAAACNACATTTTGTGCTCTAGTACTGCACAGCAGAGCTCTTGGTTAAAGTCTGTCTGCTCTTCTAAAAGTCATGCAACTGCTTTGCTTTCTTCCTCATTCCCCAGTATCTAAAATATACCAAACCTGACCTTCCGATCTTAATTTCTTTCATATCCCTTGATTCTTAACTGGTCATTCTGGGTGCTGGACGCTGTGATGTGGATGACTCAACAGTGGGGCTTTAGTCAGTCCTCTCGAGCAAAATCAGTTAATGACAGGTTTTGGCCAAGGTTAGTGTTCTTGGCGTGTGGATATGGCACTTGGGGACATGATTTAGTGGTAATCAGTGCAGTGCTGGGTTAACAGTTGGACCCGATGATCTTAGGGGTCTTTTCCACCCTTAATGATTCTATGATTATGAACTATGCAATATATCACAACAGGTACAAACATAATTTCCTAAAAGAAATGTTGTCAGCTCTTTCTTATGAATTATACTTACACTCTATTTAAATGGAAGTCATAAAATAGGATTTACTAAGGGTTGAATTCCCCATTTAACATAGGCCAACATATTCTTTTGGCCTGTTTAATTTTTGTAAAATAGATTAACAACATGTTAATTTTTTGCCTCTGGACTCCTCAGTCAGAATGTTTTTATTTCAGGCTTCTTTCTTCTAAAACTTAGCTGCCTCAGTGTACTGCACTTCAGATTAAGTTTTCTCTAAATTTGTCTCTGTCCAAGGGAGCAAGCTCAAAGTGCCAAGTCACCGGTACAATACTTTGTAAGAATTTAAGAGATCTCTAGGTAACATTTACTGTCTGTGGTACAGTTTCTATGGTAGCAGCCTTTCGGCTGTTTCATTGCTGCTTTCCAGACTAGATCTGTATAAAGCAGATGGCAAGTGGGTTGCCATTTCAGTTTGAGTCGTGCCAATTGAAATTGACAACCTCATGTTAAGTATGCTAATCCTTAATTGGAAAGTATATCCCATTTGGAGTACTGAATTTGCTGAGCTTCCATTGAAGAAGACTCTCTGCAAATCTGTTGTAATCTACTAGGATAAAGCAGGCTATAGAAGCAGGGCAAATACCATTTTCTCTTGAAAAAGATTCATTGGGAGGAACTGCTACGATACTTAAGATTAGACAGGAGTTGGTTTTTGTTTTGTTGGGTGGTATTCGTTGTGTGGGGTTCTTTTGTTTTGTGTGGGTTTTTAAATTATTATTTTTGTTTATTTTTGTTTTGGTTTTTTGCTGTTTTAAGGAAGAATGCCTTTTTGGACTTGAGGACAGTGTTTAATGAGGCCATAAGCATGCTGGATGAACTTCAAAATCCTGAAAGTTTGGCTTATGTTGAGATTTATGTTGAGTTACCCTGAGATTTTGAACGTGGGCTCAAGGCCACACATCCAGAAGGCTAAGGAATCCTATAGGGGCTACTCCCGCTGCTCAGAGAACTGATAATTCTGAATAGTAGGTTGCATCCTATCTTCACATATTATCAGTAAGGAAAATTAATACTTGTTTAAGTTGAAGACACTGAATCCTGTGCACAGATGTTAGACGCAAAAACCATAGAGCAGGATTTTTTTCCCCAGTTTTTTCCTATGAAGACTTTTGAAGGACAGATAGGATAAATTGACTCAAATGTTTGGGGAAGGATGGAAAAATTAATTGCAAGGAACTTTCTTTTTTGCAGTTTGAATGAGAAATTGAAGCAGAAGTTGAGGTGTTCTTTTTTAAGGAATAACCTTAAAGGATCAGGTGATCTTCTGCAGTTTAATCTTCTTAAGTTCTTCTCCTTTACTCCCCACACTTAGCATCTTGTTCAAATGAGAGGTTAGAGAAGATAAGTGCTTTCACAGCACTTGAATTTTCTCATTTGAAATGAAATATTTATTTTGAAAGTTCAATGAATTTCATAAGGTACATGGTAAAATTCAAGAGTTTAAATCTCTGAAATAATTCATGGGGGGAGGATAGGAATGCTGGAAAGAATACGAGCCATGTTTTAGCTAAAGATGGAACAAGGTCTTTATTGAAGAAGTTTTACATTGTTCTAGGAGCTTTGTGTAATCAACACTCCGTTTTCTACAGATCTCTGCTAACCCAGCTACAGAGAGGGTGGCACATAGCTGACATGCCTAAGGCATAAAAAACTCTTTGCTAAAATACTGTGGCAAAATTTGACTTGCTGCTTGTGCAGACTTAGCAAAACATTTAAAAGGTCTACCACTCTCCATTTACACCTTCTGCTCTGGAGTGGGTATTTTCTGATTTTTTGTGATGCTGTGATTGCTGCATGTCTGGCAAATTTTTCTCATCCATACTTTGGTTGTATCCATGCTGGCTCTGCATAGTGTTTCTCTTCTCTGTGGCTAGAATAAGCCATATGGATTAAAGTCTGTGGTTTGGCAGATAAAACCTATGAAAACCTATGTCTTTTGCCAATGCTATATAATACGTCTATTAAATACTCCTGGTGTTAGATAAAAAGACAGTGTAATACCCCTTTCATCTCAGACTGTGTAATGAAGGAACACTCCAAGTTTGCTCTGGTTCCTGTAACTGCTACATGGAAGCCAGGAGTCAGAGAAGTCATGATGTCACACAGAGACCATTTGAATTCCCAATTTTCAGGCAATCCAACAGTTGATGGGTCTATAGATAAAAGGTCAGGAGGCCTAGATGCCTCTTGTCATTTATCCTATGGTGTCTGCCACTGTAGGCAGCCTTGAAGATTATGACTAGATTATTCAAGGATACCATCCTGCCATAGTCTGGCTAACAGACACGAATGTCTGAGTGTGGACAGGGATAGTTGATAGTTTGATGAGAAACAGCAAAGATACAAATCAAAAGACATGCACTTTTTATTAAGCAAATGAAGCTTGGGCCTCTGTGACTACCTTTCTTGAGTTCAATCTCTACATTTAACCATCCACAAAAGAGAATTAAATTACATTATGTGCTATGCATCACTTACAGATGAGCAGAATGAGTTGTGTACAAAAAGATTTACCATTGTGACTGCAGCTGCAGAATTGGGCACATTTTCAGCTTTCAGATGAGAAGAAACATGGCTGAAAAAATAAATGAAACCTGGCTGAAGCCCCTTTGCAGAAAAATGCTACAATAAGCTGGTATGGTTTATATTTTGTTCTACTTTGTCAGACACTTGCTGGAGAAGAACTTAACAATTCCATATTTACAGAAAGATTTGGTATCATATTTCAGTCTGTTTTAATTGTTTTGAGTGCAGTCTTGTCCTACAGGTGCTATGTGAACAAAAATGTGAACTTAAGCAGTAAGCAGTATTACTAAAGTCCCTGAAATGGCAAACTCTTTTACTTAACCTTGTTGCATAACAAAGAAATAAATTATTTAAATATTTTAATTGATATAGATTTGTAGACCAGACAATATTTAAGCTTTCAGAGGGTTTCTATTTTTGATGAATCAGTATTATGTGTTAAACTAGTTCTGAATACAAATTGTTCTATTCACATAAAAATATAGTAGCTACATAATTTGTAGCTTGTGGGAGTGTTAGGGATCTGAAGGAATCATGGAATCTCAGGGAATCTCATTACTTATTTTGAATTTCATCCCCACCTTTGATCATATTTTTAGTCTTGTAATTGTTATTTAGGTTATAGTCCAGTAGATTCTAAGAAATATTCAGTGGGTTAACTATTATCTGTGAAGGGGCATAATTTTACCTCTCTAGAACAAGTTTTGAAACAGAACAATGACTCCTATGCAGTAAAAACTGGAATCTGAAATCTGCTCGCAAAAACACAAAAGACTTAAGCAACACATGAAAAAATATTTTAAAACATTGCATATATTAGATTTGATTTACCCATTTTGTTCAGTAAGAGTTACTGTTACTTTTAAAATCGTCATGAAGTAAATGCATTTTTTTATATCCTAAAGTGAAATTTAGAAATTAAGGCACACATCTTAGTTCAGAGGTGCAAGTCCATAAAGACCTCAGTATATTGAAGCTGCAGCTAGAGGATGGAAAGTGCCCAGTGGATGTGATGACACATTTGTATAAAGAACAGAAAAAACTACAGAAGATGACAAGAACAAAAGTTCAAGGATTACTTTGAACTTCTTAACACTTTGAACTTAAAGGAACTGATTCTTCATGGCCCCTGAAGAGACCAGTACTCTCAGAACATGGACTGTGAGGTTCTGTTACTAGCACACCACTGCTCAGAATTCCCTAGCTGTATATACACTTAGCAAAGCTCATCTGTTAGAAGGCAGCTTATATTTGTCTTGCTTGCTGAATATTCAGTTGTCCAGTATCCTGATGTAGGACTTTAGCAGTAGCCAGAAGTCTGTTCCAGCTTTAATTTAAAGTAAGTATATTAAAAGATGTCAAATACAGGTATCTGAACTTCAAGGGAGAAATATCTTATATGAAAGACAGATTGCATCTGTTGAGTGGAAAAGTTTAAAACAAAGGTTTTGAAAACAGATCCCTTCTCTGCTCTGCTCACTCCTGGTAGAGATTTTTTTTCCTTCATGTCTGAATTCATAGGTGAGGAACTTTCTCCGACTTCCATGGTTGCAACAAATTATATACAGCCCTGTCTCTGATCTTCGGAAAATTTCCTTATTTCTGTCTTCTTTTGACTCTGGGTTTGCTCTATTTACAAGCATGTTCCGTGGTTTGCTCAGAGAAACTACAAGTTTTGCCCTCAGCCTATTTCTGTCTGCCAACACAGAAATGTCTCTCACCTTAGCGTGTTTAGCAGTTTGTGGGGCTAGACCCCTCTAGAGGGTCTGTCTGACTTGTGATGAAGTAATCAAAATAACTTCTTCCTTGTTCTCCTGTTTTATATTTTAAACAAAATATAAAACACGAATTGCAAATAAACTAAGACACTAGGTTTTGCACCCCTCAACATTTACTGCCAGACACACAGATTTGAACTGAGGAGCAATTGGTATCATTCGGTCAAGTTCCAGTCAAGGAGTATGCATTTTCTCCTTGCAGTGTATTGTTTCATTATAAATACAAATATATTTATAACTTTTGAACAATTATAACCACTGAAAAATCGTTTTTGGTGTCAGTCTGCTCAACAACAGCACCTGGAATTTAATCTCTCAGTCATGCATGGCTTGCCACTGCTACACTCCCGTGTGACCCTGCTGAGGGGAAGTATGGCTCCCCAGAAGTGTACTATGGCTGAGAGGGAAAGTAAGGTGTTATTTAGAAAGCTTTAGTTTAGCATGTTACAGAATACTGACATGGTTCATGGTTTCATCCCTTGTCCCACATTTCAAAAACTGGCATACTTTTGTACATATGTTTGAGTGTGTGCCTGGTTTTAGCAATTCTTCGCAAATCCCTGGCCAGGACTTCCCACAGTCTGCCCATGGCCCAGGATTCCATTTCAGTCCCCTAAACCTGACAGTCCCTGCCCCAGTGCCACTGCAAGAGCATTGGTCTCCCAGCCCTGCCTGCCCATGAGTCCTGCTGAATCCAGGTGCCATTGCCGTGGGCTTGTCCGAGGCCCAGGTCACAGCCTCCAGGGTGCCCAGCTTCCTGCTGGTGAAGTGGGGTGGGTGCTGGAGAGGAAAATACCACGTTGACAGGCATAATGTGGATTGCTTTGCAGAGTTTGTGTGAGTTATTTAATGTGTTTAATGACTAGGCCTAACTTTTGTGAAAGCGCACAAGAATTATCCATGGCTAATGATATCTTGGTTATATTATATTATTTTGTGTGTGCTTCTGTATGTGCATGTGTATTTTTCGGCATTTTTTAGTAGTCATCATATCTTTAACCAACCCGAATGTTTAAACAACAGTAAACCCTACTATTTAGAGTATTAACGGATGTTGTTTCCACATGCAGCTCAAATACTGGGACATACTTCAATACTTTGGGTATTTCTGTGTGTCAGCACATGGAACAATACTCCTAAGAATATTTATTGTCTGGTCAAAAGCCGCAGCTTCAACAACTAAAACTGAATAGTAATTAAGACAATTCATTCTGGTGGTGGAAACATTTTGCGCTGTAGCTGTAGCATTTTACAAATGCTTCCTCAATACTTTGTCTATTCCTGCCATGTAGAAGTTGGATAGCTCCACCAGGAATATACTGGAATTGAAATCCATATGGAAGAAACATTGCCTTGTATGGGAAAAAGAATTCTGATAGGAAAAAAAAAATCAGTGGTTTATTTTCCAGCCAGGAAGTTGGTTTCATACTAGGGAGATTCTCCCTGTGCCAATTACTTCTAAAGAAATGTCTTAAGTCTCCTGCTGCTTCATTGTCATTCTTGGATTTGATTAAACTTATGCAAATAAAGGCACCATGGATTATTATATTAGCTGCAAAACAATACAGTAATGTCAAAGATCTTTTGTCACAGTGGAAAGGATGGAAATCAACGAGAGCATTAAACAGAACATGATCTAGGGGAGAAAGTCATAATGTATGAGTTGTAGAAAACATATGAGGAACCTAACTGGAATAAAAGCTTGTCACCAGGGAAAAAATGCTCACCATAACAAATTTTTTCTATGGCTGTTTATGCTTTCAAGGTTATTTCCTTAGTCCATTGTTCAGGTTTGTGTCAGTAAACATTATTTACTTTCATATCCATTTATCTTTAACTTCTGAAGAAATGTTTATTTAAATAACAGCCCTGCTATTGAAATTGTGTATGTGCACTTCACAAAGAAGACATGGAAGAAGATGACCCCTGATCTTTCAAATGTTTTATTTCCACAAGCTTTCAGGCAGAATATGGGAGAAAGGAAGGGGAAGATGCTTAGATTGAAAAATTTATTTAGAATTGAAAATACAATTCAGAGTAAAATATATTACTGCACATTTGGCTTCATCTTTGACTAAGATCATAAATCTAAGAAACTTCAGAGCAGAGTGTTCACATTCTGAGTATCATCAAGACTGATGTTTTAGTTTAAATTTCTTACATTATTAAAGTTGACTGATGACAAAGCCAAGCATTGCTGCAAAATAGATTTGGCATTTTGGATAAACTGTTTCCTCAAAAGAATCTAAACCCTGATTGTCCCCTAAAGCTTGTACTGCCATTAGGGTGAACACTCTCTCTGACTATATTTTATCATAATAAGGCTTTAATTCTGCAGTTAGTGAAACAATGAAACATCTATAGAGGATTTATAGAGCACTTCCTCTTTAATCCCCTTCCCTGTGTCTTTCAGGCAAAATTTTCAGGATAAAGTGGGGGTATTTTTTTTACATGTTCTTTGAGGTGACTGTATTTGAGTATATGAGTAGAGTTTATGAATATGAGTAGAACATTCTCTCTATTGTTTGGACTGTCTCTAGGATAGAATCTTCACCTAAAAGGAGATTTGGTTCTGAGTGAAGCAGTTGGACTCTATATCAGTACAAAGTACTGCTTTAGTTTCCTCTTACATTGTGTTTTCAGAATTTTAAATAGGAAAAAGCATTCTCATTTTAAACTAAACTTGTCCACAAATGAAAATTATATATTTATCATTATCTATCTATTTGACTGTGCTGGCATTTTTAAGTGGCAGTAATGTCCTTTTTAAGTAATAGCTATTCAACATAAACCTGAAGAGTGAGGGTTGCCCAGTAGTATTGGAACAACTTCTATTCTCCATCCACATATATGGAGGCAGGCAAATATCTTCTCTTTGACAAGGTCTTGTTTTTGAAATGGTCACTCCTATCTGATAAATACCTGGTGCTATGAATGAGATCAGGTAATTTGTTTTTTTATCAAAACATCTAAGTCATAGCAGGATTCTCTGATGTCTTCAATTTTTCTCGCAAAAAACCCCAAAAAAGTTCTGCTTTATGTGGTGTTTTAGGGAAATCAATTATCTGCAGTCTCTTAAACTTTGTCACAATTTCAACTGGCGGTAGTAATGAGCTTGAGGCTTCTTATAGAACAGGCTTCTGCAGGGAATCAGCAGGCTGGTTTTCGGATTACCTCCACTGAGATTTTGGAGTTTGAAATGGTCCTTCAGGTCCCACTGTGGCTCATTCTTTGCTTGGCAACTGCTGAGGCTCTGTCCATGTAGAGTTCAGGAGCGGTAGTGGCCTTCCTCCTGCACCCCAGTTAATCTTGCCTTTCACAGCCTGAACAATTACTGGCCAGTATGCACCACTGTGTCTCCTGGTGCCATGGAGTTAAAATAGCTCCAAGTTCTTAAGGACCCCTCTTGCCTGTCCACATCCAAGCCATCTGGCTAGGCAAAACTGAAAGATTGGGAGGTCAGCATAGATGTTCAAATTGCCCTTACTGAGTCTTTGGAGCCTCTCAGGTCCCAGCTGTTTGGGATCTCAGCCAGTGCAGAACCCCTCTGGGAATTTTCTGCCCAGTGTAAAAGCCAAAGGCAGAGACATGTTTTGTCCTGACTGATCTCCTGATAATTCAAAAGGTAGATGAAAACACCAAATTACTTATATATGTAAAAGAAAAAAAGCACTGGTTTCTAGATTAGTCATTGCTCATGGGAGGTCTGACTCATGAACACTTAAGGCTTGGGGATGGTAATACTGCAGTGTGCTTTCCATTTCATACATAAAACTTGTATTCATGCAAAGTAATAATTGAAAAGTTATCCATCTTAAAGTCCAAATTTAGTCACAGTTGAAAGCTCAGACTGAACACTGGCAATTGTGTTATGGCTTTAAATGAAGTGTTAGAGACTACAGGGTAACAAAAACTCTGCTATTACCCTACTCAGAACATGACAATCTGGTTAATCTCTGCAGTTCCCATCTAAGATTTCTCAAATGTGGGGGACAAAGTGGGGTGCTATGAAGCTGCAAAGGGTGCAGTGAACAGACCAGAGGGATACAAGCCAGCACCATAATGCCAGGTGTTAAGTAGCGCTGTTAAACCTGATAGGCTAGGGTGAACCTGTTTGTATGACTTTGAGCTACCAAAGACTGGCTCTCAGCCTTGCCACACTGCCCCTTCTGTATTGTCTGTGTGACCTTTGCAGAGCTCACCACACCCACAGTGTCCTCTGTTGCGCAGTACTGGTGTATGCAGACTCTCCCCTGCAAAGCTGCTACTGAAATCTTCCTCTGTGAGGATGTGTGGAAAGAGCTGAGGGATCAGACACCGGTTTTCCTGATTTTAACATCTTTCAGTCTCCTTTCGAGTTCTCATGGCATCAGTGTATTTATTGGAGGCTGTTCACAGTTTGCAACATGGTGCCATTTAAACACAGAGATGTCTCAGAGTACCTGAAGCCTGGAACAGTGAGAGGCTGACACCGTTCAGAGGAGCTCTCCACGGGAGCTTGAGAGATGCTCTGATGATGCATTTCACCATTTCCAAGACCCATGCTTTACAGCTGGACATGGGATCTTGATTTTTTTGTCATATCTATTGTTGCTCCTCAACCTTTTGGCTCTAAGTGATAGAGCACTAGAGCTGAAGACAGCATGCCTTCTTGTTGTCAGCCTCTTCAAAGGAGAATTGCCCCACCTATGTTCTTAAATATACTCAAAGGTATTTGACTATAGTGCCTCTGAATTTACTCGGTTAAAAACATGTATGCACAAAAGTTGGTGTATCTTTAGCACCTTTCTTAGTATGAGACAGAGTGTCTTTTAGAAGCACCCACCTCTCTTTATTAATTTCAGAGGTAAGACTATTAGCTGTGAGTAACTGTCTCAACTTTAGTACAAGAGCTGAAACCAGACCTGAACTGGGAGATGAAAAGCAGTGAAAGTATGTGATATTTCTAGAATACAGAATTACTTTCATCACAAAAACAACACCCCCCCAAAAAACACAAGCCCCCCCCAAACCCCAACAAACAAACAAACAAACAAGTTTAATTTCCTCAAAATTTGCTAGTAAGCTAAAGAGTGCACAACTGTGAATGATGCCCACAGCAGATTGTTTTCTGGCCATGTAAATCATCAAAGTGATACTGAACTTCTAGAACAGGCAGACAAATGACAGCTTGATATCCAGTAAGCCTAGTGAAATTTCTTTTGTTTTGTCTTGGTTTGGGGTTTTTTTTAGCTCTTGCGTTCCTCCTCACTTCATTAGTAGAGACAGCAATTCTATGAAAAATTTGCAAGTGTGAAAGCAAAAAAGAAAACTACTAGTGCAAGAGAGCATGAACAATTGATCCATATAGGTCATTAATCTTGACATTCATTTGATCTCTTTCTTTATGCAAATTCACTACAACTTGAGGAAATATTACTTGTAAATAAATTATTCAGGAAGATAGAAGCCTATCTGAACTACATGGGATATTGCAATATGCCTAGTTACTTAAGCTGTTGTTTCTTTAAACAAAAAATAACCCCTGGATATTCATAATCATTATAATACAACCATTGTTAGCTTAATATCTGGCGCGTTAGTTTTCTGCTTTTCTCTTTCTTTTTTAAAAAAAAATTTCCCAAGTGTATCCAGTACCAAATATTTCCATTTATTTAGTGATGTGAAAAGAATTAAAGACCTATGTTATTTTTGTACTAAAATATTTGAGCTGAAGAAAAGACTGACTCTAATGCTAACCTTCAGCTTTAACTATTTTTATCTTTAATTAATGGCTTTGTTTTCTAATGCTTGCAAAATTTATTCTATACTTGAAAAAAGAAAGCACTATTCTTTGGGTACAATACAATGCAATTTTAAAAGAAATCCCGAAGTCTGAATTTCTGCTTTAGTTGCTGAATACAATTTTAATTTGACTGGGCAGCTTCGAAGCGCAGTTAGTGTATGAAGAAGTAATGAAACAGTAGATGGCGCTCAATAATCTGCAGGATTTTTTATCACTTTTTAGAAACAGTAAAACCTGTTCTCTTCAAACCAAAGTATGGGTAAATTTAGTGGCATCAGTGCCATAAATTACGTAATTCTAATCTCCAGTGAAGGAGTCTGCTACACAAATAGCAGGTTGATTAGAGATTAGAAGCCCACTCAAACTGTGAATTTTTCTTTTTTTTGCAGTGCAAATGCTGTTGAGATGTACATTTGTCAGGTTACTGTTAAATATCCTCAGTTATATTATTGTTTGTTAATTTGTTCAGCTTTGGACTTACTTATTGTTATTCATTTTTGTTATCAACAACCATGATAGTCTCAACTACTAAATTTTTATAAAATAAATTAAATGTTTATAAACCTACAGAATGGTATCTAATTTTGACTTACTGTGTTTAAATGTGGAAACATTAATTTTTAAGACTTAAAAAAAAATTCTTGTAAAGTAAGTTTCTGCTGGTCAATCTATAATATGGGGTGTCTCTATAAAATGAAATAAGGAGAGATAAAATCTATCTCTCCCAGTATTTTCCAGTGACAAAAGAATTCTCACACACAGTCTACTGTGGTCTTATAGAGAAAGTCCCTTTTGTGACATGGAGGATTAGGTGCTACTCTGCTTTACAACTCTTAATATGACTGTTTGTTAAAACTTCGGAGCTGAAAGTCAGTTCTTAAGTGGGAAGATGGATGAAATGAATTCTAGCCTGGACTTCAGAAGCTCAAGTTCAGTCCCTTTCTTCCCTTAAAGATGTCCTGTGTGGCCTTGGATAACTTTTAAATACTCAGAGAGTACAGTGCCAACAGCCAGGCATCTCAGCCTGTGCTGAAGGTATGTACCTTAATCCCTCTGTGCCCAAATACTCCATTTATAAAATGGAAAGACTAAGACAGCTCTACTTGCAAGGATAAATGTTACATAGTACAGCTGTTACTGTACTGCGGGGTAGGAGGTAGAGAAAAGTACCTAAAATTGACATTTAATCAATCCATTTGAGGGACTGGTGATGGAGGGAAGCTCTGTCCTGTAAAGCACAATGATTGCACTTCTATGTGTATTCTAATCAACCTCCCTAAAATACCAGAAATATGGACAAAAATACTGAGTTGTTCTCTTTTGTAAGATGTATTTTTTTGAAAGAGACTATATAAAGTCATAGTTCACTGAAATTCAGGGGGAGCTAAATTCTGCTACTGTCCTTTGAAAATTCTCTGAACATGTAAAGAATCAACAAAAAACTGGTAGTCAGAATTTGATTTTATGCATGACTATATTTTTATTTATTCAAAAGCTTATTAATTGTAATCAGTGAAGAGAAATCTTGATGAAATCTGTGTTGGAATACTGATGGCTACTTACGTAACTGTGCATCCAGTCTAATGTGTTACAATAGGTTTTCTGGCTGTCCTAATTTCTGCTTAAGACTAGCCTGTTTCCCTTTCATTTTTAATATTCCACCCAATTTTCAGTTTCAGTGTATAATTTTAGATGGCTACCAAATTCAGAATGATTTAACCTTATGCATGGTTAATGCCAGTTCTTCCTCCTCTGAGATACCATGAATCACCTCACCATATTCTGTAATGGTGTCATTTTCTGGGTTATTTCTCATGTAAGGTGTCTGCTTTTCAGGCTCCTGTTAATGTCCAAGATATCTGTTTTCTTTCTTCAATCAATGGTTTCATTGCAAAAACATCTGGGCTGGCCCACTGGTTCAGCTTCTAGCTAGAAGCACTGGAAACATGACTGTCAGACCTGCCATAAACTGGAAATGCTCCTGTCTTTATGTTGACATTGGCACTGAAACTGCTGCACTGAAACAATAAAAACTGAACCCAAAGGAAACAGGAAGTAAAACCGAGTTTTAGAGCAAAATGAGAAAAACTTGTTTCTAAGAAACAGAGAATTTGTAATAAAATGTCTACAGTTGTGATTTTTTGGGGAGAAGAAAGAAACTCTTGAAACTCTTCTCTCAGTGCAAAGCCTTGCCAGCCTTGTCAGAGAGCAGAATATCAAAATGTGTGGTGAGTTTCCCTTCTCTAAAAGTCAAACCACTGTATTTCTAGACACTGAATTACCACAACAGGCCCTGTCACCTCCTGGACCGCTCTGCATCTTCTTTCTTACCTCACATCTGTGTTGTCCTTTTTAGGTTAGGAAGTATCTTTTCTTTTTGCACATTTCTGATGCCCAACTCCTTCTGGGTAGTACTAGAAAACAACAGTAAAAAATGTTCTGGCATAAAAACAAGAAAAAAATATCTGTTGTTGTAGTGGCAGTATCAGTTGAGGAATGTTAACTGGTACTCCCTTGGTGCAATTCAGTAGAATAAAACAAGTAATGTTTTGACAAATACACAGAAGCAAGTTTGGACAGTTTTCCTTGTAGCTCTGAGGGTGTATTTTGCAGAAAAAACAAGACAAGCATGGCTGAAATATTTTCAAACCTATTCATAGGGGAATATTAATCTCCAGGAAGCACAATAAACACAGACTTTGATTTCCTTTTCCTTCCTTTTATAGACAACCCAAGAAATGCTGCAGAAAATGAGGAAACCAGAAGCCAGACAGGAAGCAATATACAGAAACTGAAGCACTGCAGGTCTTGTTAGCATTAGATAACCATATGGCTCTACAGAAACCATAGAATAACAGCCATCCTAATTATAGATAAGTGATGAAAGGAAGCTTAACATTAACCCCATAAGAACAGCAGCTGAAGAGATCTCATCACAATGGAAAAATGCAGTAGGAGTGGAAAGGATGTCCTAAGAATTATACCTAAAGACCGTGGAAATCTGTATTTGGTCTTACAATAGTTGTGTTAGCTTGATTAGATTTTAAGGTACACTAGCTTTGTTGCAACTCTTGTCACAGTAATGTCCTGGTCCCTTGCCATGGGTAGCATTTTTCAAACAGCTGCAAGTTTTGCTACATGCTGTTCATGTCTGATGATGTGTGCTATATATTTGGGGTTTTTCTGCAATTACATTAGCCAGCTTATTGAAATGCTAGATATTTCAATTTTAAGCTTTGCATACTTTTATGTGGGAGGCAATTCACTTCTCTTTAGGCTATTTCCTGGGGCTAGGCGCCATTTCAGGGTCTGCAGTAACCCAACTCCTGATGTCTTCTCTGCTGACAGTATTCTGATATTGTAGCCTATCATTGTTTCATAGGGCTGAAGATCTTTTCTTTCAAAGTAGCTGGGGAAAGGTACTGGCAGAAACTACTGAGTGCTTTCAGTGCCTTCCACGTCTTGACTTTGACCCTTTACCAATCTATTCTGCATTGACTTTATCTACGGGAAAAACCTCTGGCCCACAATATAGACTGAAATTATACAAGTAATTTCTGGCATATACATTTTTCCAGTAGAAGAAGCTTGAAATCTTAGCCAAGAAGTAATAACTCATGATAATTTTGTTTCTCTTCTGCTATAAGACTGGAAAATGGATGAATATGCCTGCTAGTGTACATCTACTATATGAAGATCCATGTGGTTATCCCAGTTTATATTCTTATAAAATGGAAATCAACAAAGAAAGTCCTCTGTCTCCGACAGTTTATAAATGTAACTCATGCTTTGCCAACATTTCTGTCATATTTCTTATATCTCTTTTCATATTCTGTGTTATGAGTAAGCAGCAAAGAAATTACCAACTATCATGTGCTCTTACTGTGCTCTTAATTTGTTTACTTTTCTAAAAATCATGATCCTTTCTGATTTCATTTTTGTCAATTGTCAACAGACCATCCAGTAATGTTGTTGAAATACGAACTGGAGTTGTCTTGATGAGATTTTGTTAGGCTCTAGATCAGGTCTGCAATATATTGTTATTCATGCTGCATTAGAGAATGAGTCAGTACTTCAGATTTGACAGGATTAATTCCCTAAGTAGTTTTAGATTTTTGGCTGTAAAATACCTAGAAAAAAAAAATCTGAAAATCTTTTGTGAATACTGTCTAGCATCACTGGTCATGAAATATGTAGATTCACTTGTCATGAAATTTAAGAAAAAAGAGATTTTAGGCAATTCCATTTCTCCTCTAATCAAATCCTGTAATGAAATAGCTTCAGGTTTTGAAGTAAGGTTCAGGCTTGATTAACGAATGACATTTTCAGTTGGCTTGCTGGAAAAGGAAATAGGTCAGAGTATCTGGGTGATGTCATAACAGATTTCTGATTTCAGAGAGATATATTGGGCCTTGTAAACTGGGTTATCATGCTTATGTTAGCTAATACCTAAAGTCACACTTAAATGGGTATTCAGTACTTCAGGGAATTACTACAGTGTTTAGATCTCTGCCAGGAGTACAGAGACTAGCCAACTACTCTGGTGCAACAGTTATCTCAAAGAAATATTCCAGTCTATATTTGTGTGCCAAAAGGTAAAATAATGAGCCAGTTCCCAGGAACTAAGGAAATTGCTGAAGGTAATATAGTACTAGATTGCTGCCTTCTGGAACCTAACAGAAGTGGAATCTTGCACAGGTTTTTCCTCCAGGAATTTTCCATCCAATGTACTTACCAGAAGAATCCTCACTTTGACACAACTCAAGAAAATAGCTCCTTCCGTACTCTTATGCCCCTTGCAGTCATATGAAATAAAGTAACCAAAATGAATGGGTTAATATATTCTGATCAACTTCACATGAGGACACGATCCATTTCAGCAGAATCAACTTGACCTTTAAATAAATCTATAAACAGTGCTTGTAAAATGTTAGCGGATGTTCTGTAACAGAAGAAGCAAAGTTCATTAAAGATTTGTACAAACAGTTTGGACATATAAACCAACTGAGCAACTTCTTGGTTGTAGTCATCCGAATCTGAATCTGTCTGGGTTTCACAAACCTCATGTGACTCTGTGCAGGACTGGTAACATTGAGGGGATTGCTTCTTCTCTTCTTTCTTTCTTTTCTTTCTTTCTTTCTTTCTTTCTTTCTTTCTTTTCTTTCTTTCTTTTTCTTCCTTCCTTTCTTTTTTTTTAAATTAATTTCCATAGTGAAATTGATATTGTGAGTCTGAACACGATGTAGTTGTGTTGTGAATACCCTGAGGGCACTAATGGTCCTTATGGCCCTATCACCTGTACATGAGGCCTCTATCCACACCCACTGCCTGTGGGCCCAGGGACTCCTTTTCAACTCCACCTTTGCTGAGAGGAAATTAGACGTTTTTTTTCGGGAGGACCTAATCTATTATATGAAATAAAACTAAGTTAAAGAAAATATCCATCGAGCTTCAAAACAATCCTCTTTGATAAATGTTTGGGAACTTGTGAAACTTTTGATGATTCCAGGCTCATAGAATACCTCAAGTTGGAAGTGTCCTGTAAGAATCACGGAGTCCAACTCCTTGCTCCTTGCATGACTACTTAAAGCATAGAGTGCAGCCTTCATTGTATGATCAGCTATGCTGCTGCAATTCAGATACTACATCTGTATCAGATTCAGTTTCCAGCATTCTTAGCTCATTTGTACGTGGCCTGTGTTTCTGGTCATGATCAACTGAACCATGAGGGTAGTTTGGAAGATATCATGATTTGTTACCTGAATTTCACGGAAGCTTTTCATTAAGTACTCCAACTCAGAAAATGTAAGGATGTCATCATTACTGCCAAAATTTTCTCCATGACAACCTTGCTTTCTGTATTTCAGAGGTCTTCACAACTTTCATACAAAACATTTTGGAGTACTTAATAAATATTAATTATTCTTTGAAAACCTTATTTCTTACCCATACCAAGACTCAAGGCAAAACTTGGCAGCAGAGTGCCCCACAACAATTGCCTACAAAGGAGAAGCCCATGTGTTTCCATAAAAAATGACCTAGCAGCAAGCTAGAATAAATTTGCACTGTACTTCTCCGGAGTTATATCATGGGTTGGCAACTTTTAAAAAAGTCAGTATATGTTGGCTTGCATCAGGTGTCCTCAACATAAGAACAAAATATAAGTATCCTGCTCCTGCTATATTTTCTGACTGCTGCATGTGACACTTTCTCTGGAGATTTTCCTCCTGAAATAAAACTGTAAATTATTTCAATATTTCCAGATATATCCAGGAGTTTTTACTCAAATTCTTAATAAAAGTGCAAGACAAAACCCCCCACAATCCATTGCTCCATTGCCATTTTTGTCATTCAGCATCAGTACAAGGCATTCATTCAATTACATGTATCTTTATACCTAGATGGCATCAGGAGACCTTTACCTAGACTGTGAGAATGGGCTGTGCAAACACTTTCACAGTCCAGAATGGTGCAGTCAGATTCTGTCACAGTTTACCGTCATGTGACTTGCCTTATATTTGTGAATGGTTATAAGGTTCTAAAGTATTCTAAAACTTTGTTTTCTTCCCAAATAGGGACTGTGAGTTGAAATTTTGACACATATAAAATAGTTATCTAAAAAAAAAGCAATTCAGAAATGTCACAATAAATCCTTAAGAAGTAGGACGGTACAAAAGTATTATATCAAGGAATTATTTATATGCCCCTGGTTATGTGTCAGGTATAGTTCTTCTCTCTGCAGCCCTTTTTCATAATATTATATTTTCCTATCCCATTAAGGACTATTTTCTTTACTATTCCACTATATTGTGTGCTTTTTGGCATATGGATTTTGATTTGTCATTTAAACTTTACTATATTTCATTCATTATACTGCTAATATTATGAAACACATCATTATACTCATACTGAGTATCACAGCTCCACAAGATCAAATCTCACCAGTCTTGTGTCTGAATCAGCTCTGAATGAAACCAACACAAAGAGTATTTCTCCTAATGCCCTGCCCTTCCCCTGACTGCCACAAAAGATGCTAATATGGTTCTGCTCTTTTTCCCACTCTTTCATCCATGGGAGAACTTTGATATTTGGTCTCTACATTTGTCTGCTGGACTCTTTTCTGTGGCATACAGCTCAGGAAATGCCACTTCCATCCCTCTCTGGATTCTTCTTGTCTGAAAAGCAAACAAACAAACTCAAACAAAGCATGTTCTTAATATTCACAACTGCTAAATTTCAGCTCAATACAAGATTTTCCTTAACTGACACATAAATATTCATGTATCATTTTAATGAATACTGAAGTGAACACTTAGATTTTTCATAGAATTCTTGTGAAGGAAAATTCTGCTATACTGTGTTTTCTACTAAACACACCTGCAAAATTTATGATTATTATTGTATTTTAATTGTTTTTTCTTACATTGTGCCCTTAAAATCCCTTAACATTTTATCCATTCTGTGTTTGCATTGTCACTCCAAAATATAGCTGTGCTGCCAGTGAGTTGTGGGGATTGCTATTGATGATGCTTACATATTATGTAAGTACTTACTTACTATGTTAATAGTACTATGTTGTCAGCACACTATTACTTCATTAGAGAGAAGCTGGTGCTCCAACAGTATCTCATTTTACCTAATGGAGTGAGGAGCGTGGATTTTCTCTTCCTTTACAACAATATGAATTTTATGAAGACTGCTACCTTTTAGAGTTATACCTATATTACAGTGGCTGCAACTCATGTTTCCCGAACTAGAATTAATTAATTCTCATGCAGAATTAATACCAACCACTTGTGAAGGTGGGCTACATGGCCTTTAGGGGTCTTTCAGGAGCATTTCAGAGCCTTTTCTGGTCCTTCTTCACTATATGACTACCACCATGTGCAAAGAGTGGGTTGATGTAATTGAATCTGAAATTATTAAACTGATTGAAAAGTCTTGAAATTTGAAAAATAATGCTTCTGCTTTCTTTTTGGGGTGGAGGGTTTCTCCCATTTCACTTCAATCTGCAGTCCCACAGGTTTCTGTAGGAGGAAATAACAGCAGAAACTCACAGCCAAACTGAGTAATAACTCTGAGAAAACAGAATAAGTAAATGGAGTAAGGGAATGGAAAGAAACATACAGTCCCTCCCTTGAACCAGTAAAAGTCTGACAGTCCTTTTGTAACTATTGAAAGCAAGTACAGTACTGCTTTACAGATAGAGATGGAAAAGTTCAAGGAGAAAGCTCCAGTGACATTTTAACTTGTTGACCTCCATCAGCTAGCAATCACCTCAGAATTCAATCTCCATCCCAGAGTATTTTTCTAGAGAGATGGAAGGACCATTCCTCTTCCTTGTGGTTAAACCTCAGCAAGGACCATGAACAGATCAAAATGCTGAGAGATTGTGTCAGCTGTCCCATTTGGATCAGTTTTTCCCCTGCCTCTGCAGGTTGATGGCTGCTGCTTGCTTTGTACTGTAAGCTGGTGGAATGAATGACAGTGTGGAAGGAGCTGAACCTCCTATGCTGGCCTCCAGATGGACTGAGAAACCTTAGGAGGCTTTATTTGGAACTGTTTCCCAGATGCTTTGCCCAGTCTACAGGAAGGATGCAAATCCTGGAACAGAAAGGCAGGAATTAACCTTCTCTGTGTAGAGAACGTTAGGGTGGACCTTGTCTGACCTGCTGCTCACATCTTGGCCGTACATCTTTTTCAAGGTGGAAACCTGAGAAAAGACCTTTATATGTAGCAATTACTTTGTCTTTCTAGATCCATATATAAAGATTACTTATTGTGAGAATACATAGTATTTCAAATGAAATTTGTGAAAAATGTTGCAATTGAGTTTATTTCAGTGTTTCTGACATTCTTGCCATCAATACTGAATAGGTTCTTGTGCAGGCAAGTCCTGAGAAAATATGTGGTCTAACCAGAACAGACTCTCCTTCTGCAAATAACTCCTGGAGTCATCTTATCTTGCTGTGCTTCAGCTTTCAGTAAACTGAGTTGTAAGTGTTCAACCCTACTCACGGTTATGGCCAATAATTGAAGAACAATCATGTGAAGATGGATATCACTATATCCATTCCATAATTAATAACACTCAGGTTACCTCAGTCACTTCCTTTAATGAATGATTTTACATCCCAAGCACTTGCAGCTATTTAGCATTTGAAATATGTTAATGTTCTGAATATTTGATGGTAGAAGAACATTTGAATAATTTATCATAAATATTTTTCAAACATTTTATTGTTGTTATCAAATCTGGCGTGGCCCATTTTCTGCATCATATTGCCTAAAACTGCAGCTGCATATCACAAACAAAAGAGGATTAAAGCCAGAGTAGCACATTTCTGGATTTGCATACAATCTGTTTTACTAGCTGTCAGACACCAAGCAGCTGGTATGTCTTTTGGGAAAGGTGTACAGTTTCCTTTTAAACAAACATGCAGATTAAAGCGCTAGAAGTTATTTATTTAGTAATTTACGTCAGCACCTTGACACTGCAGTACTTACTGTATGCCTGAAAAGCAAACTATGAACAAACTACTGATGAAACCTGTAGACCCCCTGCATTAAATATTATTTCCAGTTTCCCATGAGTGCAAAGGTAAGTTAAAAATGTTTCAAATCAGACAGGTTTATACCTTTATCATTATGCTCTGATGGACTGCTGGCAGGAGCCTTGACCAGCCACAAAATATCTGATATGAAAAATACTTCATCAGAAACCTGGAAAATTCAAACCTAGAGTCACAACGGTGACATGGTAGAACTAAATCCTATATACTATAGGAGGTAGAAGAGGTAGTGAGCTCACACATAAGTGGATTTCTTTTAGCAGATGAAAGACTGAGAAATTATACATCTACCCCAGAGGGAAATAGTTGCAGTCTTCAGGCACACAAAATGGAAGATACCGCTGTAGCTTCTGGCACTCCGAGGGTAATACGATACTTATGCAATGTGGCATTCATCCACACTGCAAAATGCCATCAAGAGAAAATCGAGGAAATTTTTTTTTCTTTAGTGATTCCTTACAGTTATTGAATTCATTCACTAAACAACTAGAGTTCCTTAAAGAAAGGAAAACAAGTCTGTCATAGAATTCTAGAATCAGAACCATATAATTGGATTGGATTGGAAGGGACATTAAAGATCATCTAGTTTCAACCTCCATGCGATGGGCAAGGACAACTTCCACTAGACCAGGTTGCCCAGATTCCCATCCAACTTGGTCTTGAACACTTCCAGGGATGGGGCATCCACAGCTTCTCTGGGTGACCTTTTCCAGGACTTCATCACCATCACAGTAAAAAAATCTCTTCCTGATATCTAATCTAAACCTACTCTTTCAGCTTAAACCCATCTCCCCTTGTCCTGTGATTACATGCTCTCATAAAATGTCTCTCCCATCTTTCTTAAGGGCTCCCTTCAGGTTCTGGCAGGCCACACCCCAAGACCTTCACTTCTCCAGGTTGAACAATCCCAAATCTCCCAGCCTTTCCTCATAGGAGAGATGCTCTGTTGGGGTCACTGATCCAGCTGGCAAGCCAGGGAGCTCTAAAGGGGCCAAGGCTGGCTGGTGGAAAAACTCAGGTATTTGAAAAATACCTTCTTACCTCTGTAGCACCAAAAGCTTCTCCCACAATTCCTTGTGGATGAACTGTAACCCTACCCCCCCGCCTCAGACTCTAAGGGAAACTCCCTCTCCCAGCAGCTGTGTGGCTGCTCCCTTCACCTGGTCCCCACTCCGCCCCTTCCCTGCCCATTGGCTCCCTGCCCTGGGCCCGCCCTGTACCGCCCCTGTGCCCTCAGGGTACACCATGGAAAGGGAGCCCGGACCACGTTGTGCTGTCTTCGCCTGGTCACCTCTGTGGATGATTAAACCTTGTCTGTGGAACACTGGCAGCAGAGTGCCCTCCTTGGCTTCTTTGTCTCTGGTCATATTGAGCTGTCTGGTTGGGTGTGGGGATGCCATCCACCAGCGCCTTTCAGCTGCGCAGGGCAGGAGGAGTGGTATGCTCGCAGCCTGACTGCACCGGAATTGTCCCTCTCAAGAGACAATTTGGGGTACACAGCAGCTACCTCCAACTGCTCTTTATCCCCCATGACCCTTATATTTTATAATGCTCCATCCCACTGATCATCTTCATGGCTGTCTTCTGAAGTTACTCCAACAGGTGCATGTCCTTCCTATGCTGGGACCCCAGAGCTGGATGCAGCACTCTGGGTGAGGTCTCACCAGAGCAGAGCAGAGAGACAGAATCACCTCCCTTAACCTCCTGGCCACTCTGGATGCAGCCCAGGATAGGCCCTTAAAGAAACAAAAACTATATGGAAATTGGTATTCTGGGAAAAGCTGAACCTAAGTATGTTTTGGTAGAAGAAAAATGCAGCTCCTTTTGGGGAAAATTTATGGCACTGATAGAGATATTTCCCATTTTGTGTGCCGAAATATTTCTGTTTTAAATTATACACAGGTGCTTAAAATTGAGAAAAGACTGACCAATGATGACCTGTACAGAGAAAATTGTTTTAATGTGCTCTGAATTTCTCTATATACCAGGCCAGCTGTAGCTCATAAATGGATGTATGAAGGAGCACTGAACAGAAGAAGGGAGGCAGTGCAAATATGTATAATTTCTGAATGCTTTAGTGCTATTTTACTTGTTCAGTCTGTCCTGTTACATAGCAAGCCATAAAGGTACATTCATTGTTTGCTTTCACAATGTGAAGTGAATGAGAATATTTCCTTTGTTTCTTGGTACTTTCCAGAATGTAATCCTAGTTTTGTTGAAAGTCCTGACCAGTGGCAAATTTTTTGCAGTCAGTCGATAAGCTCTTCCAGGATCTAGATTGGAAAATTTCAAAACTATTGATTTTAACTAATTATTGAAAGGTTTTTTGGTGTTTGGCAGATTTGAATGTCCTCACATATTAATATGATCAACAATCAGAGTCTCCCATGATAAGGACGTTTTTACCTAAAGACTTTCCCTGACAAAGCAGGCCAGTTCTAACGTGGCTTCACACCCAAAGTGGTGTAGCAATGTTTGAAGATGAAAAAGAGGAAAGAATCCATGTCTCCTGCCTCTTCTTCCCATTCTAGATGGTGAAATGATAGCAAGAACCAGAATCTTACCTTTTTAAGGAGACAGAAGATTTTAAGGTCTTGACTCTTATGAAAATGCAGTCTTGTTTCTCTACAATTTTGACAGTAGGAGTGTGATTTATGCATTTTTGCTGATGGATGAATATGTACGCCTATCATACTGTATAAGTTTGCTGTTTGTCCACAGAAAATAAACATATTCTTGCTAAGGGACAAATGCAAATAGAGTTGAAATTGACTATCAGAATCTGGTTGGGAATTAAGACATTGTGGGCAGAAAAGAAAGGTTTCATGATTCTCTGTTTCGGTGAGTCTGTGAAGACAGGGCTTTACTTTGGCAAAAAAATCCCCACCAAACCATCTAGCCAACAAATCAACCAAAAAATCCCACCAAAAACAGCCAACCCAAACCCAGAAAATTTTTTGTTTCTAGTACTTGCCTGACATTTCCTTTCCAAACCCAAGCTAACTATAATTAAACAAATTTGGGTGCTTTACCACAATGAAATAAGGCCTGAAAGTGAGATTTAAGATTTCTGTGTTTTTTACTGACTTTGTCTTATAAATTGGTAAGGCTGGTTTGTTTTCATTTAGAGCCATTTTCTTTTTCTATTTTTTTTGGTCTTGTGTCATATTCATGCGTATTCTAAGAATTGTCACGAAAGAAAGTCAATTAATATTCTATCATCAGATGGCTGCCCTCTGAATATAAAATATTGCACAGAAGACAAGTAAACTAGATAAGAAACAGAAACTGTTTCTCTTTATAATGTTATAGGTAAAGTGGTAAATTGAATGAGAAGACTAACTACATGATTATATTCAGATGCTAAGCAAACAGACTTTAAGTCCTTTGTATTGCATTTGAAAACTCCCTAAACTTGTTTCCCAGATCCCAAGGCAAAGATGTATGGTATATGTCCAACAGTGTGACTTTGCTGGCAATAAAAGTATGAATAATGGAGTTCCTGCACATGGTGAATCCGAGATCACTAGAGGTGCTTTCAGATTACTTTTCTGTGTGTCTTCTGTGAAGATGGGTAATGAAACATACAGAAAAATTAATCCCGCTTTAATCACTGAATTGCACCTACACATATGAAAAGTGCCAAATGCTTTCACCACTGGAGAATGTCTTTGATTTGTCTGCTGGATGATGTAGATTTAGCAGTGTCAGCTCGCTACTTTAAACAGCAATTGTACTTGGATGTGACCACCTGGAACATCTCCTTGGGAAGGAATATTTATCTGGCTCTTTCACTTCCCAGACCCTTGTTATAAATCTAGTTTTGATTTACGGACTATAGATGTTCTACTCTGAAGCAGATATTTCTTCAAAATCTTGAAATAACATCAATCTGAAAAAATAAGGGAAATCCATGATTAAGGCTGTCATCTCATCCTTGTGTAGTTATACTCTGCAGAAGGATTAGTAAGGTTTGAGAAGAACATCTATTTATGATACTAAGCATATCCTGTGAGACATAATCTGCAGAAATATTCCTGAAAGCCAAGAATAGAATACTCCTCAGGAAATTTGGTTGCACGTTTGCAGTAGACTCAAGGCCCTCCAAAGGCTCCATGTTTTGACTTGACAGTGCATTATGGGGCAGTTTCTAAAGTACTTGACTGTGACATGAATCAAATATTTAGTTGTGGGGTTACTCACACATGCATCAGAAATGGAGGCTAGTCAATAGATTTCCCCGTTTCTATTACTAATTGCTTTAAATAGTAATTCAGTATTAAAACAAACAAGAAAAAACCAAAACATAGGTCAGCGTGCACTAGCTAATTACCTTATTGACATGCAGTATATGAACATGCTGTGATCTGACCCCACCATTTGCCCCATGTACTGATTTTACTGTGTCCAAAATGTCAGGGAACATTTCGTCTAAATGGTTGTTTTGTTTTCTTATGTGTGTGGATAAGAGCAGTTCTTGAGACCGAAAGTGAGCTTAAGGCATTATAATCTACAAGTACTTCAGAATTTCTGGAGTTGCAGTAGTGGTTCTAGATAAATGAAACTGCAATTTTCAGTTGTCATCTGCATTTTCTTGGGGAAAAAAAAAAAAAGGTTCTTTTCAAGTTGAGAATTTTCATGTTTGTTTTCTGGTAGTACGAGAATTTTTTTGAAAGCCTGATGTTTCATAAATTAACATGGTATGCCATCTACCACTATATTTGTGCTGGTAAATGTTTCCCATTACTTTTGTTGTTCAGCCAGAAAGCTGAATTTCTTCATCCATCATGAGGGCAGAGTTGAGGTTAGGTCAAGCAGTGTGTGCAAAGTGTTTTTCAGCTGTTGTTTAAGCAAGCTTTAGCTATTTCTGCAGCTGATTTAGAGTTCTTTGATCTGTCTCATTCACTATAAATATAGACAAGATGTAACCATGATCAAGGCTGCAAACAAAATATACTGACCTTAGTTACCTCTGGGCTAAAATAATGATAGGAGGCAGGAAAGGAAAGAAAGCAGGAACAATGAATTAAAGTATAAAGAATCTAATTCTTCACTTACTTATACAAGCTTGTTCCAGTGAATTCCACCTAATTCGGTAAATTTACTTCTGATTTACAGTGGTGTGTGAGAGAGTAAAAGCAAGCTTCATATCATTACAAAGAAAACTAAAAGGAAATGTGATTAGTATTCTGCCTTTCTCATGTACCACAAATACATTAGATTAAATCTATTGCAATATATTGGACCAAGGAAACGTTTGGATAAAAGGCCTCTTCATGAAACTCAGGGTCTATACAATAATGTGTGATTTAGTGAAAAATACTCTTGTGTGAGAACTGAGCCCATTCGTTGTCCACTGCAGTGCTGATTGCCTTTCACTCTCAGACAGAGAATGGTCCAGCACGGTGGTAAATTTTTAACATGACAATTTTACTTTCTTCTATTTCTCCATGTATTTTTTTCATTCCTGAAGCTAATTTGTTAATATTACTATGCTTCACCAAAGAGGCAAAATTTTCATTGATTGGAAAAGCACTTTTTATAGCTTTGGGGTGTCTGACAATAAATATTGTGAAAGAAGTTGAATTAAAGACCCAGTCCCGTTTTGGAAAATGGAAAAAACCCCAACAACTAAAGGTTGAAAAGATCAGAAACACATTTAAAATTCAGCAGGCTCTATTAGTATAGAAATCAATGATCTGAAATCAAGTATTTTCTAATGCAGTTGACTTTTTTTATACTGTACATGACTGATTCTGATTTTATGGGGAGGTGCAAGGGCTCACAATTTGCTATTCTGTCCATTTCATGCTGTCCAGTCACTGGTGTGGTTCTTTTGGTTTCCTTCCTTTGTATCTCATTCTAGATGGGACACATTCCTCTTCCTTGAATGCTAACAGTTTTTCTAAAACTGTTTCCCCTTCTTGTTCAAGACTTTCTCCTTTATATTCATGTGACTGCTCCACTCTGCACTATTATGGCCTGTCTTGAGTCCTGTGTGCAGTTTGGGGCACAATGATATAACAAGGATATAAACCTGTTAGAGATTATCCAAAGGAGGGCAATAAGGATGGTGAAGGTCCTTGGGGGAAGCTGTATGAGGAGCAGCTGAGGTCACTTGATCTGTTCAACCTGGAGGAGACTGAGGGGAGACCTCCCTGCAGTTACAACTTCCTTGTGAGGGGAAAAGGAGGGGCAGGCACTGATCTCTTCTCTGTGGTAGCCAGTGACAGGATCTGAGGGAATGGCCCTTCACACCATTGTAAACCTGGAGCCAAAGGGACTTAATCTGGTGTTACTCAGATGATAGCAACTTTCCCAGTAATCAAATGCAAGATATATCAGCGTATCTTTGGGAAAGATGTTTATTATTGAGGAAAGGCTGTCAGATGATAAAAACACGATCGCTTTCCTGTGTAACCCATTCCAAAGGATAAATACCACTGGAATTAAAAAAAAAAGAAACACTTAACTTTAACATACACTTCCAATATACCTTGTTCTGCAAGATCAAAGCTGGTTGCTGTGATCTCCTCCTGGTACATATGCTTGGGAATTCTTTGCAAAGGTTTGCAAATTTGAGTGGAAATAAAAGAATTATGTTTATTTTCAGAAAGTGCTGATATTGGCTCTGTCTAGACTGTCAAGCAAGTGCTTTCTGCACTTAGGCTATCTTCCAAATACAAAGAGGAAAGTTGGGTGTATAGCCAAAGAGAAATCTACAGTGTGCTTCAATACATCCCCCAGACTGGATCAATCAAAACTAAGACTTCTGAGCACACTGAACAGCATACTTGCCTTGTGGAATGTTAGCAATCAATAAATCCTGAGCCTTGTTTTTAGTACTCACTGGGGAGAAATAACTTAAGAACACTAATTTGTTCCTTCATGGAATATTAGAGTTTCATGATGAAAAAAACCACTGGGATGTTTACTTCTGGAATCTATCAGCTTTGTTTCAGTTGAAATGCTGATGCTTTTGTTTTCATTATTGCAAGGGTCCAGCTCATATGTACTATGTAGCTATCAAACCTAGTTTCTGGATATAGTTGATGTCTACTTGTTATATTCCATATCTCTTATCTTGTGAAGGCAGACTTACATCCTTAAAGAATCTGTAAATTCAGCTTTAAGTTCTCTAGCTATATTTGTCCAGGGAAGATTTTGATATGTCACTGTAATTTTAAGGGATTTGATACCAATGTGTCTTGTATGTGTTTAACAGAATATACAATTTCCTAATCATGATAAATGAAAAAAAGATTTTCTGAAATAAAATATTAAGATAAAATATTTTACCAAAGGGAATACAGATTTAAGATATAGACAGATGAAACAATTGTTTTGCCTGAAGATTGGAAGAGAGGCATAAATCAAAAGATCTAGAATTCTAAACATGGTCTGACTCCATATAGTCTCTTAAGTGCTGATTTACTTTCTGTGAAAGATACAGAATATTTTCAGAAGTAGTACCCAGTCCAGAACAAGTACATATCCTTCAGCTTTCCTGAAAATCAGACCATTACTTCATATTTGGGTTAGTTTATTGTTTGGTTTGTTTTGGTAATCTTGGAAATTTTTATTTTCCTGAGTCAGTATTAATGCTGTAAGCCTGAGCATCCAACACCTTAAGTGGCATGAAACCTGGATTCCGAGCTGACAACAAGAGTATTTGTATGACAGCTCCTGTCGATGATAGTGGTCTAAAACATCTACCTTTTTAAGCATCAGTAGTCAATCAAAAGGTTATATTTAAAAAAAATAGCTTTTTTGGAATGAAGGTACACAAATCTGAGGTTAGTTGCCAATAACTTTCAGGACAAACCTTCAGTCTAAGCTGCTTCTTTCTTGATTTTTCCCTGTTGGAAAAGCAAGAAAAAAAGCCCCAGTTATCAGCTTCCCTTTGTCCTTCAACATGGCTTGCTTTAACCCAGGAATGTCATATGGCTATGCTATGGGTTAAATTTCTTTTACATCCTGTGTTCCAAAAGCGCAAGTGTATTCGAAATGTTCATCTTCCTAAGCCCTATTGACCAACGTTATTTACTTTCCATATCTACACACTTTTCTAGGGGCAAATAAGCTTGGATAGTACATACTGCTAACTAGTAATTTCCCTGCAAGAAGCTTATTAATTTTACCTGAGTAAATATTAAGTGTAGTATTTGTGAATTAATGTAACAGCAGTGATGCAATGTATAGATGAAATGTTTTTATATTGGGCAAAATATAGCCATAGGCAACAACATAGATGGTTGGAAGTAGTTAAAAAGAGGAAATTGTTTTATTTGAATTTGGCCAGAACACAGGGACTATTGCAATATGTTTGTGAGCAGAGCTATTTGGAAAACTAAATGCCTCTAAATATTCCTGGCCTCAGTTTAATATTGTATCGAAGGATGGCAGACAGTGGCTAATTTACTTAGCCAGAAATACTACAAACATTGCCAAGTCTAAAACAAATTTAGTTCTTTCTTATTCATTTACTAAGTGAAAATTATGTGACGTTGATGCTAATGCAGTGCAATAAAAATGAAATCTGTGACAGTTTCCTACTGCCAATGGACTAGTCTGCAAACACTGTGGAACCATCTACCAGGGTAAGAAAAAAAATCAGTTTCTTAGCTTTAATAAAAATACACTGACCTTGTTGAGTCTTTGTAACAATTAAATGATGCAAAAGAATGTTTATAGTGTGCAGACAGAATATGCACAATGCATCTGCCTCTTATTTGTGGTAATACTGTCCTCAAAAGTGGCTAGAAAACCCATCAAGCATGGAAATGGAGGGATGGACAATATGTATGAGGAAATTGGATGGAAATAGCATGCAACTCTTTTACTTCTATTTTATTTCCTACTACCCAGACTCCCCAGACGCCTGAACAAGATTATGTAATAAGTTTGAAGGGCAATTTAAAGGACTTTGAAAAATCTTGCTGAAGTAAACAAGGATACCACTGTGTTTAACATCTGCTGAAATCCTTGTTAATGTAGTCATAGAAATCTCTCTTTTAAAATAAAATATTGTCAAATTAAAATATTTGTCTACATTTCATATAGGACTAGGAGAAATCAAACAAAATGCAGGTTTCGGGAAAGGTGAGTTCCTATTAGAGAACTCTTTTGGATGCTTTGAAGTGGCAAGATTATGGAATCAGACAGAAATAGGTAGGAGTAACCAGCTAGGTGTGCATGTGGCCCCACACAGAGATGGACTTGGAAGGCAGGAGAAATCATCTGGAAAGATGATTAAAAAACAAGGAGTTGGGCAGAAACAGGAAAAAAAACCCCATAGCAAATCAAGACGAGGGCCCTGATCCGGCAATATTATGTGCATGTTTAACTATACCCTTGGGACTTGTTGGATTTATAGGAAGTATTCACATAAATAAGGTGAACCGTCTGCAAAGTTGAGGCAAAGGGCCAAAGCATCTGTCCTCAATCTTATGATACAGTGATGCAAAATAAATTACCTGAAAAATAATGGAACCTTTAATTCCAGTACTCTGAGCCTTTAATTCCTCAGTGTATTATATGTGGATTCATTACAGTATATGCACTGAGTCTATTTAAACAGCTAATACAGCATGTAAAATAAACTTTTCTGATGTAGGAAATACATTCTCATCTAAGTGAAAACTGAACTCATTTTATTTCATAATCTGGTTTATGTCTTCCACATGACCCAAGTGATTAAGGCCAAGTAGAATATATCTTCTGGTAATAGTTGCTGTAATAGTTGTGGGTTTAGTTTGTATAAACCTGAAATGCCATTACTAATGAAGAAAAAGGATTTTGTTTTTAAGCAGAAATTGTCCTTTGAAGTTAAGGTTGAAGAAACGGTTAACAGTTCTTCCATGATGATAGCAACTAATCTTGTTTTCTCTTGCTGGTTAATACTTTTAATGCATAAAACTTTGGGGATCATATCTATGGCAGACAAAGATGACGTAGTTTATTATAGTTTATTAGCCTAAAGATAATATCTAATATAAGGTGCAAATCTACTCAAAGATCAAACCTAGAAAAAATTTGGAGATTATCAGTGAGAAAGCCATTGATTAGCTTTTGATTAGTTATTTAGGGAGGATTTAAAACATGTTTCCTGGAAAAATGCAAAAGTTGAATGCTAGACAGATATCTGAGGTACTTACATTAATGCATCCTGTGAGTGATTGATTGAATTTCTCAATAAAGCTGAGAATTATAGAAGTCAGAACAATTGTCAGAAAAATGACATTCCTTTTCCTGGAACAGCAGCTGTAAGAGAGGCTTGAACTGCCTGGATACTAGTTGCCTGGATTTAAAGTGGGCTAAACTCCAAAGTTTAGCAAGAAGGAGTTTGAAAAATCAGAGGATAATTCCAGCATACGTGCCATTCCATTGTTGTTAAATGCAACGGAAAATTTTAGTCCAGAGGGAAAGTGGGGCATAACAAGCTGAGCTTAATAGTATTTGTTTATATTAAATCATCCATTTTAAGCAGGATTTGACAGCGTTGCTGAGAATGTAGTCTTCGATGTCCAGACTTCAACCCCTTCAATAGCGTCAGAGATACAAGTGTGTGCATTTCAGTTGTCTTTACTTTCTGCAGTTTCTGGACAGCTGAGGCTTCCATTTTCTTCCGGCTTCTTTATTTTTATTGCTTTTTAAAGTGTGTATTCGGCTAGAGTTAGTGCAGGTTTACTCTCTCACCTCATTGCTCACCTAAGGCCTTTGCAATCCTTAGTGTCTCTAAAAATTTTATTTCTATTTTCATCAGGTGCTGGCTCTTCTCCATACTTGGGCATTTCAGTTATTCAGGGATGCATACTGTGAACCAGCTTAATAGTTTCTGCCACAGCCTGATATTCAGAGCTTGCAAGGACATGAACTGTTTACATTAATTTTTAGCAAATGCTGATGGTTAATATGTTCTCTTCTGTTAAATAGTGAGAAAGTTAAGGTTACATTTCCCTTCCTAATTTTTATCTTGAATCTCAAAGGCTCTGATTTATGTTCTGGGTTAACAGCCCTTCAAAATTTTAATTTAGAAGTCATCTAGGCATTTGGACAGAAACCCGGTATAATTCATTCTGAGGTGACGTGTCCCATGCAGTGGAATACCTGCCCTAGAAATATGCTGCAAGACAGTCTACCTGGTCCTACAATTGAGGTGATATTGGTCAGCAGATATGAAGGAGTAGGAGATAGTCTTACACATGGAGACTCTCATGAAGATATTTTTGAGGTCTTGAGGCACATCAGGTAACATTTAACTTTGCGAAGATAGTGAAAAAAAGTCTGTGGCATAGGCTAGGTTCGACCTCGGTTGTGGATAAACCCTGGTTGCTACTTAAGCTTCACACAGCCACTCACTCACTTTCCCCTGGTGGGATGGAAAAGAGAATTAGAAGATTAAAAATGGGAAAACTCATGTATTCATATAAGGACAATTTAATATATAAAGCAAAATCTGCATCCATAAACAACCGAACCAAGGAATTCATTGATTGCTTCCCATGGGCAGGCAGGTGTTCAGCTGTCCCCAGGAAAGCAGGGCTCCTCATGAGTAACAGTGACTTGGAAAGACAAATGCTACCACTCCAAGCGTGATGCCCCTCTCCTTTTTCCTCCAGGTTTATATGCTGAATGTGACACCATATGGAAGGTAGTATCCTTTGGATCGATGGGGTCAGCTGTCTTGGCTGTGCCCTTTCACGACTTCTTGTGCACCCCCAGTCTCATTGCTGACGGGGTGATGTGAGAAGCAGAAAAGGCCTTGATGCTGTGTGAGTGCTGCTCAGGAACAGCTAAAGCATCTCTCTCTTATCAAATCCAGAACATAGCCTTGTGTGAATTACTGTGAAGAAAATTAACCCTGTCCCAGCCAAGACCAATACAACCTATTATTAGAAGACTTAACATGAATTTTGAATTAATTAGATGGAGCATGTGGCTACGATGCCTGATAGCCTCACAACCATTTACTTGATGCACATCAACCTTGTAGATAGGAGATGCTCTTTTCCTTATTTAACATACTAAGAACAGCAACACTGGTTAGAGTTCACTCTGACATGAGGTTTGTAGCTGTCTTCGGGCAAGTCACTAATGTTGTATTCTGCAAGGCACATTCAGAGGTGTTTTTTTGCTCACTTAGGGATCTGGGCAGAGTCCTGACTTCACTGTGGGATTGTGCCCTGGGGATTCAGGTTCATTTGGCTTGAGCTTGTTCTTTCTGACTTAGCTTTTGATATGCAAACAAATCCTAGACTTTTGACCAATGTCATTCACCAATTCCCTGGCAAATCAGAACTTAATTCTAGGCTCCGTCATTCTTCTCACTTATTACTGAAAAAAGTAACACTGAGTTTCTTATTTGAATAGTTCACAAATTAGGTGCAATGTGGTTTTTTCCCTTTCTAATAAGGCTAAGAGGAAAACAGGGTATTATCTCAGTATTAGGTGTTAGGCTTTTAATTTTGCACTATGAAAAGATATCTCTGGGAGATATTCTTCTACAAAATCCTGGAAGCTCTGATAGACCCTGAAAATTAACATCTGCATTCCAGTAAACTTCACTACTACTGTCAAGTGGTTTAAAAACATTGTTGATACAGAGGCTTATTAATTACTAGTATAGTCTTTGTAATTGCCTAGTCTAGAAATTGATGAACAAAGTCATTCCAGAAAGCAATCAATTTGGAATCTAATTTGTTGGTGAAATGAACCATATAAACAAAATGCCACTTGCAGTTTGACTAAAATGAGATGTGCTTAACGAGCCTATCATCATCTGTAATATTCATCATGGTGGGTCACAGTTACATAAAATGTCATAAATCTCAACCAATGCACATAAAGCTGAAATATGAAATTGTAATCTGAAAAGAATAAAGCATAAAACAGATGGCTGCCCCATGGAAACATCCTTAAATTTCACAGGTTCTACTCACTGAGTTTTGGGCAGATCAACTGAAACTCTGTGTGGGGAGGGCGGAAAGCAGGTGTCTTTTTCAGAGTGCATTTTACCTTATTATCCATGTTGGAAGTTGAGACTGATTGGGGAGAAAGAGGTTCTAGATTTGAGTGACCAAATATAAGCCCTTTTGGAGTAAAATGATAAACAACTTTAATATCTTTATTTTGAACCACTCCAGAGCCAACTATTCAAGGCAAAGAATAGACTATTGCAGGTAGCATGGTAAAAGCTCGAGGACTTGCCAGAATGTGTTGGATTTTTTTTTTTGTCTTTTTGTAATCAGTAGTGATGAATAAGAGTTATAAGCAAAGTTGTAAATAAAAATTATGAGGTGGTTTGATACTAAAAAGACACTCAAGGGGCTAAAGAACTGACTTGCCTTAGATAATATGAAATCTAATTACTAGTTCTTCAATGCTTAGCTAACCAGACGGCATGTCTGCTCCCTTCTGACTCATAACCCTATTTTTCTTTGAAATGTCTAAAACAAAAAATCTGCAGTTACGACTTTAACACTTAATATTCAATAATTGGATATTTCCCAGAAATCCCTCTTTAGACAATTATTTATTAAAAGGTATCTGGAAGTCTAGGCAAACAGGGGATTTTATTAAATACAAAATGCTTTCTTGTAAAAAGTGAGGGAGAAATGTCCTGTATACAGAGAAAATTTTAAACTTTTCATGGAGCTCCAGAAGAGGGAAAAAATTTAAAAAGATGGAAGGAAAGAGAAAAATATATTTTCTACATATTCATTGCCTTCCATGACAGATATTTATATTTTTATATTTGCATGATTGTATAGCTATGGATGTGTGCTCACAGAGGTGCATATTTGCGTTCTGTGTTTGTATCTGTCGTATCTGCCAGACGTATCTGCTTTCTTCATAGAATATATACTTACACATGTATGCATGTGTAACTGAATGTTATGCACATGTATGCTGAACGAGAAAGAGGTGTGAGCCCTTTGCTATGTGGAAAGATACGTTCTTTTGGTGTACATGCTATAAATAAAACATCTGCAATGTTGTTGAAACATTTTTTCCTTTTTCCTATTATAGGATTGTGAAGCAAAGGAAAACATCTTAGGTGGGGGGCTGGATTGTGATCTTACAGCAATATAAATTCATTGTTTTCAGTTCAGTTGTTCCAGATGACAACAGCACAACAGAATCAATCCCCTAATCACTGAAGTGTTACCTGATGGTTTTTAAGATATGAAGAGTCTATTGATTTCTGCTGTCAAAGGACAGTGTTTTACAGCAGTGTGTTTATATAAGTGAGAGAGACAGAATAGCAAATTGAAATCACTACTGCAAAAATATCTTTCTTTTTGCCCAGATAAATGTTTTTCAAAGAGAAAGTAAATATCAAAATACAGGGGAAAAGTTCGTTTGGCTGGAATTATTCTTTTCTCCTGTCTGCACTGTTGAAAAGACCTGTTTTTCAGGAACATGCAGACCAGTATGTGGATTAACACAGGAAAGAAAGAGCAACCTCTGCCAAGTTAGCTCTGGCAGAAAGCTGCCACCATGCCTCTGGTACCTGGGCTAGCCAAAGGGCCTCACAGGTATCTTATTCCACTTGGGGCTCCATGGGGTGAAGGCTTTAGTCTGTCCACTTAGGAGATGGATTTGATAGAGACCCTGGTGAATTTCCTGAGCCCAGGCAGTTGAGATCAATTAGGACCTGTTCAATAGAGATAGTCCTTAGGTAACAAACTGTGTGGGGAGTGCCGCAGGGCATCGGTAGGTGTCCCATTTACAAACCCCTGCGGTGTCCTGTAGGGAGAAAGCACTAGTTGTCTAACATGCAAGGGGCACTGCCAGCCTTCCATAGTCAGATTTATTTGAAGGAAGTGGTGTGATTAGCTATTTAATTTGGAGGAGAGTTCTTAAGGAGACAGTTTGTAAATTGTTGAATCAATTAATAGGAAAACTGAGCTTTGTAAATTTAATGAAATCAATGGGCAGCTATAATGATTTTTTTCAAAAATACTTTATTCTAAGTAAAAATAAATTTCTGAAAATCATTATGCCTTCATGATATTCCAATAAGAGCTCCTCTGACATGTTACAGTGTTTGAAATCGACCTGTTTGACTCCTGGCTACTTTATCATCTAGTGAAGTACTGGGAAAGGTATTTACTTTCCTTAGAGTGTCTGCCTCACATATTTTGAAATGGACTCAGAGACTAGGGAGAAATTTGTTTTCCACTGAAAAAAATAAGAAGAACGTAACACTCTGCTTAGTAGGATTGGAGCCAAAGAAGATTCTGCTTGAACAGCTTAGTTAATATTATCTTAGATAGGAAAGTTTAAAAGTGAACTGACTGAAATAATCTGAGTTTAAAACTGTCATCCTTCACTATCACATCCCTAGAATCTATGTGTTTTCTGCAGGTACAGCTCACTTCTCAGATGCAAATCCTCCAGGAAGCTGGCAGGCAGCTGAAGGCTCAGCTGAAGCCCAGCCATAAATTAGTAGAGCTTTAAATGGTTTCAGCAGCATTGTGTCTCCTGTTGTGTTTATTGCACAGTGTAAGCAGTGCTGCGTGGCTGAGACTGAAAATGCTAAATGAAAAAACTAAGAGCTCAAGACTTCTGTATTTTCTGGGGTTTTTTTCTGCCATTTCTCTGTTTTTTGCCGAAACTGGGAAGATTTTACAATGAGCAATAGAACAGTGGAGAATTGTTCATTTTGTATTCCTCAAATGATTCTACTAAGTGAAGACTAAAGAAAGTAATTTCCTGTCTTAAGAGCAGGAACTTGATTAGAGTTGTTGCTGTACCTAGCCTTCTTGAGTTCTCTAATTTTTGAGTAAAAAATATGCTGAAATGATTTCTTGCATGGGCTAATTTGTAATTATAACAACTATGGGAATAAACAGTTCTGTTTAATATATGCTAAGAGTAAAGGCATCAGTGACAGATAAAAAGATACCAGAAATACACCATCACTCTGGTAGAGGCAATTAAAGATTTTCCTAAAGTACACAAGAGCAATTTGTGTGCATTAGTCCATCCTTTCCTAATTTAAGGTTTATGATCCTTGTAATATCAAGATACATGAATCTCAAGGATTATGCATGTCCTTGGATAAAATTTCTCAATAACCAATGAAGGGTAACAATTAATTATAGTAAATAATGCAAGTAGAACTTATGTCTGGCTCAGTAACTGAATAAAATGGACAAGGTTTCTACTGAGTTTGTTTAATAGGCAGAGATATAAGAACAAGGAATTTACTATAAAGAATTATAGGTCCATCAGAGATGAGAATGAGAAAAAGAAACCTATTTGCACAATGTCCTTCCTTAGATATTGAAAAGGTGTGTTTGTTTTGACTGGGGTAGGGTTAATTTTCTTCATAGTAGCTGCCATGAGGCCATGTTTTGGAATTGCACTGAAAACAGTGTAGATAATATAGAGACATTTTTGTGATGGTGATGATGATGGGGCTTCTCATATTAGGATATGTGTCTTCATAATAGAATAACTCTGATAGCAAAAAATCCAAACTTCCTCTTATAATTTGTGTTCTTTGCCAATCACCTCCTGTTTTTGCATGAAATATTTAAAAAGTCTGTCAATAAAAGTGCCTGAACCATCTGTATGTGCTAAAAAGTCCCACAGAGCTGCAACATTTCAATGTCAATAGTAGTGTAAACATGAAAGATAGCTCACACCATTGTCTACACACTTTAATTAAAACAAAGCCTAAAGATGCCTGTCCAGAATTTCAGTCATTTTTGCATATTAAACAATAATGCCTCATATACCAGTGGCAACAGAAGACACACCTGATATATCAGAGCTGGGTGGAGAATCCCTGGATGGAGTCTTTACTGAGACCAATGAAACACAGTTGGTATCTAAGTGAAATTATTGTTGCCACTATTTTTAGTTTTTTGGTTGATCCCAAAATTGACTTTAGATTGTCTCCTTCCATATGGTAGTAACAAGTTTCAAGTAAGTAAAGATCTGGATGGGAAGGGAGCACACATTTTCTAGATATCAAAGGGTGTTTTTCTGGCTTATTAGTAATCTTTCCAACCCATTTAGCCTTCTGCCCCTTCACTTACATACTGTAACTATAATAGAGATACTGTCATAGCCATCAGAAATTTCAAATCTTGAGATGCTAAGTGTCCTTTAAACCATCTGTTGATTCATGGCAGTCATAGATGCCTTTTTATTATTTTATTTATTGTCTAGTAGCTTTAAGAAGCCCTAACAAAGATTTAAATTCTCTTATCTCTTGCTTTTCACCGAGGGAGCCATGAACTGCATCACACCAAGGATAAGGTATTTAGAGGCAAAATCAACTAGTACAGTAATAGAAAAGTACTATGTTACCTTCCTTCTTCAAGTGCTGTGCTCTAAGGAGTTCACTGTGGAAACCTTTGCATTAAGACTAAATCTCATGCAAGCCCTTGTACACTGGCAGTGTTAGACAGTGTTAGACAGTGTTAGACAGTGTTAGACAGATTGGGACGTTTGTCTGCTTGGTAATGAAGAAGGTCTTTTGGGACCTTCTCCATTACAAAGTGCCCTGGGAAGAAGGCTTGTTCTGGAGACTTCTCTCATGCAGAAGTGCTGTGTGGCAGGTGGAGTTTTCACCTAGCACCTGGAACCGGCAGATTCTAATTCTGTTTTATCTATGGACATGAAAACTGGCTGAACCATGGTTATTTCTCTTCTCCTCCCTGTGTCACTTGTTTAATGGATGTTATACTGTTTTGATGCCGTGTATATTCATGGCAATGTATATTTTTATGGAATTTTGTTTTCTAGGTACATGAAATCGTCTGTATTATTTCACTGAAGAGCATAACTGACATGTTCCTAATCCATACAGACTGACACTAATGCTTTTAAAGCTGGCAGTATCATGTGTATGCATAAATATTTTAAGTATGAAGAAAGTAAAACTTGGGAGTTCCATCTAAAGATATATATTGGCCTTCTGGGACTAATATTCTAGGCTTCATCTACAAAATAGCAGTCTATTGATCTTGAGTCCTTCTTGAAATCTGATTTTTCACTTGCCAAAGTAGAACCACTGTTCTGTTTTATTTATAGACTCCTGGGAAGACCACAGAGTATAAGTGGGGGAAAAAAAAAGAAAAGAAAAGAAAAGAAAACCTTTCTACTTACAAGTCACAGTTAGTTAACTTTCCCACTTTCCTTCTGTACAGATGCTAATCAGTGTCAGTATTTGTTTACTGAAAATATAAGCAACAAATCACTGTGTTTTGAAACATTGATTGCAAGGTAAGGNAAAGAAAAGAAAACCTTTCTACTTACAAGTCACAGTTAGTTAACTTTCCCACTTTCCTTCTGTACAGATGCTAATCAGTGTCAGTATTTGTTTACTGAAAATATAAGCAACAAATCACTGTGTTTTGAAACATTGATTGCAAGGTAAGGTTTCTGCACGTCTTCTGGAAATACAACACACATAGATACCATACTTTCTAAACTGAAAATAAAAGACTGAATTTTCAGGCTGTGTATGAGAAAAAAGAGTAGCCAAAAATTACCTGAGCTTAAAGTTGTTCATATCTATAACTTTGGTATGAAAAACCAAGAAATGTGGGAGCTTTCATCCTTGTGAGGTGCATGTCTTTCATTTCCTTTTGAGGAAATCTAGTGTTGTCTTCACAGCTCACAGTTCACAGTACAATCTCTGCTTGTTGCCTAAGTGTATTCTGGATTAATTAAATATTTGGGAGTTGGATAAATTAATTCCTTTGAGGCCCTTTCACCATTCAATTTGTAAGTAGTGTGTTGTATTCATCAAAATACTTTGTGCTTTGGGATCTGTATTGAAAGGGATCTGTATTTAAAAAGATAGCTCAGCATTCTAAAGAATTCTCCTTTTGCACGCTTTGTATTTACATTTTGTGTATGCACAAATATATGGGTCTGAATCTGCACTCATTTTTATATATATACATATACATATATACATACATGTAGTTTATTTGCTCAAAATCAAAAATTGAATCAGTAGCAAAGCCAAGAAAAGAGCTAATGCTTCCTAATTTTAATGGCACTTCTCTCTTCAGTGAACTACACATAATAACCTCTGACTTAGCTTCAATTTTTGTTATTAAACAGACAGAATTGAACAAGATTACTCAGTCTAAATTAGATCAGATTCCCTAACATGTCTTGTCATTAGATACTATTGCATAAATAGCCAGTTGCACTTTTACCCACAAAAATGATTCAAAGTGTGCAGATATTAAAAGCTCATGAATGTTTCATAATGGACAGAAAGGACAAGTCTTCTTTTAAAAAATTTATTGTAGTAAAGAGGTGATTTTTTTAAACTATTCTCTTAATCATTCTTAATCCAATACGTATCTGGCTAGATTTAATATTAAGCAAATTATAGATTCAATGTTTTAGCTCATAGATTCTGCTAGCTCTCTATTTGCTTTCAAAACATGTTCCAAGGTTTCTGAAGTGATTTGGCTGATATACCTTTACTGTTATTTTTAAATCTTCACCCCACTGCAACATCTAAAGCATGCAAGAGAATACATTTACTCTAATAGGCACATTTAGCAGATAATAAGCTTGACATGATGTCCTTAAGTAGAAGATGTTCAGAGTTGGTTATTCAACAACATGACCTTATGAGACACAATTTAAAAGCAACATTTTTACCCCAGTTGAACATACATTCATAATTTAGCTTGTTTTTGCTACAAATGCTAATGCTATTCTTTGATAATCTGACACAGTAAAATTATTTAGTCTGAATTGCTCTGCATATGTATTAGAGCTAACCCTTAGGTTAGGTTGCTTGGAATGTCTAATAATCCTTATGGAAACGGTTTTATAAATATTAGCATTGCAATCATAGAATGTTTTGGGTTGGAAGGGATTTTAGAAAACATCTTGTTCCAACCCCTCTGCCATGGGTACAGACACCTTCCACTAGACCAGATTGCTCAAAGGCCCATCCAGCCTGGCCTTGTACGCTTCCAGGGATGGTGCATCCACTGCTTCCCTGGGTAACTTGTTCCAGTATCTCACCATCCTGACAAAAAAGGGTTTCTTACTAATATTGAATCTAAACCTACCCTCTGTCAGTTTGAAGCTGTTACCCCATTTCCTACCAGTGCATGTCCTTCAACTTCAGGTTAAAGCCCTCTCTGCCAGCTTGGCAAGCCTTTGACTGAAGATGCTCTTTTCTTTCTCTTACAGTAGAACAACCTCCAGTAGAACACACTTCTCAAAGTGAGTTCCATGGTCTAAGTAGCCTAACTGAGAAAATAAGTAAAAGTTTTCCACGAAGTGTTTTACGACTACATTGCACTATGGATTGCTCTTCACTTATGCATAGGCAAAATTTTACTTTTCCCAGTTTATTCTTTGAGTTTAGTTTAGAGGTAGAAATTTCTGCCACTTCACTCACTGCCAATACAGAGCTTTCATTGAATATTTTGTCTATCCATATGTTAAATTGATTAGAAATCCATCATGACCTGTAGAAGGCCACGAGTACTGTAATCAAAGCTTGTTAATTAAGTATTTGTCTTAACATAGAGTTGAAATAATCATTTGGTTAAATTCTTTGCCTTTCTTAAAAGGGATTTTGCTTTTAAAGAAACCTGGAAATCGTGTCCTTGTCCTAGGCATACAGTAATTGCAGTATATGCAGAAGCTGTGAATTTGCTTATTCATAGCTAGTGTGAGAAATGATATCAGAGTAGCTACACAGATATTGAATAATTACCCAAAGGTCATGGGCAGGATTGTGCAGACTGTTTTGAAGACTACACCACTTTGTTATCATGATACCATTATTGTAGATAACATGTCATAACCTCTGGTAGCAAAGAAGAGAAAGTCACCAGATTTTCTCTGTGCATATACGAGTCTGTTGATATGCATCCAAATCTACCCAGTAGATCATAACTATTTAGTGAGGAAAAAAAAAATAGTAATAGCTTTTAGTGTTTGCTGCTTCTTTTCACAGATAAAGATGTAAAAAAAAATGAAATAGTTTCTATCAGTTTCTTTTCATGTCAATTTTAAGCACAAGATAAATTCTCCCTTTAACAATGGCATTAAGAGCAATAGAAAAACAAGAAAATAAAGACTCTAAACCAGAATCTACCTAATAGAAAACTGATTTTTTTTTTCTTAATATATGAGAAATATGTAATACCAAGGAGTTTCCTGAAATAATTGGTGTTTGGAGGGTTAAAAGATCAGTACCAAACATGAAGTGACCAGATTTTCAAAGGAATAATGAGGAAACATGCTAAGAATGGACTTGGTCTGTGATGTAGGGTTTACTTGGAGGTAGATAGAAAGGCTAATGTGGGGAGGGGTATAAGAAGATGAGTTATGGCATGAGGGATGTAAGGGTTTCTCTCATCACCCTCCCCAATCAAGTCTCCATTTCCTTTTAGTTTTCCTTCAGTTTAATACTGAAACAAAGTTATTTTAAAGAAAGAGGTGAACATGTAATATATTTTTGAGTTTCTTTTTTTTATTATTGTTTTAGTCTTCTGTTTGTAGGATTTGTGTTCCTGTAGTATTTCCTAGTTCAAACCCTTTGCTGTTACTTTTTATTAGGACTCAGTGGCTTTTTTTCCAGTTTTTTATTCCAGTTACTTTGAATTTCCTCTCTTCATTTTTCCAAGTTTTCCATCAAAACCTTTCTGAATAGGTTTGTGTCTCTGTTCTTTTTCTTCACAGTGTTCCTTGATTGTTCTTTGCTCTTCTTCAGCTTAGCTATGATTGTTCATTCCTCATCCACCCACTTACTTGATTTACTTTTCTCCTCATGCTAACAATCACCCATGTACGTAGTTTTATTTCATTCACCGTTCTGTCTCTTTCCTGTTTGACTCAGCCACCCATTAATTCATGCCTTATTCTGCCTCACACTTGCAGTTACTTATGCACTCCATTTTGGGAATCTGGTGGAAATTCAAAAAGATTAAATGTAAAAAGGAGGCATAAATAGCAAGAAGAAAGATGCAGGCTGTGAAAAGTGTGGAAGTGAGCTGCTGAGAAAGTGGTGGTCATAGAGCCAGAAAAGGAAATCTGGATTGAGAAATTCTCGGGGTGTCAGGAAAGCAGATACTATTTGGGTGAGTGTGATTGGGGGGAACAGATGGTGGAAAGGGGTGTTTTGGAGAACAGATAGATGGAGTGGGAAATTGCTGTTCTCAAGAAATTCAGTCTTCTCTTGGATGACCTTGATATGTGAACTCTGCGTGGCTGAGCAAGGTCAAAAGCCTTTATTTTAATGGTGATTGAATTCTGGCTTTTATGTCCAAACTTTTAAAGTGGTCATTTTTAGCAAACTGCCACAAGACTGCCATGGGGCATACCAAGAGAGCCACCATCCTGTTCATCATTCCATGTAGACCTCATTTATGAGCATATATTTCCTTAGAGTGGCACAGAAACTAATATTATTCTGAATCACAGCAGTGAATGATGATTTACAAATCTTACTGCAATTTGAACTCATAATCTATGATCATCATCACTTATTGTATCTCAAAAGAGTCTTCACAGTGAAGCTGGCTTGGAAGTTTGCATCTTGCATGATAGCAAATTATATGTAACAGCCAAATATACATAAACACAAGAAAATTCTCAGGGAGAAAGACTTTCAGTTAGTGAACAGTAAACAGATCTAAATTGCATATATCCTCTAAATGTATAGAATAAACAGTCAAGAAAGATAAAATTATCTTCATAGGTAACATGCTGTGCAAAATTTCACTGGGCTGAATGGCATTATTATGAATAGGTAATATTTAAATTTTATCAAAAAATCCTGAAGTTGCTAAAGCATACATTTCTTTTTGATGAGTCTTTGCAAAAGCTGTGTGTATTCGCATTCAGCATTAATTTGTCGAATGGAGTCTTGTAGAGAAACCCATGACCACAAGATGGCAGGATTCCCATTCAAACCTGACTACAGAACTGCACATAGAACTGTAAAAGCTTAACATGAACTTTGCTTATTTCTGTAGCTATAATATGGCACTCCTACTCCAAATTTCCCTTTAATTTTGCAAAACACAGGAACTTATGAGAAGGCTGTTTTTGTGTATCATCTGTCTTTATATATTTTTGAGCCATGTTACTCTCCCTCATGGATTATACTGCCGTTTTTCTAATGCATATATTACCCTATTGGAAACGATGTTTTAAAAAATAAATATGGTTCTTTAAAATAAGTGATATCAGTCCATGTTGTTTTAGTATACTTATAAATATGGAGAAGACATATAAATTTCCTGAAATTGGGACAGAATATTAATCAAAATATTTCCCATGGATGCTGTTCTGCAGACAGCTTGGTGAGTATCTAGGAACTTCCATTTTCATGTGAAGATGGACCTTTTCTTCTGTCCACTGGAGAATCCAAGATACTTTTGTTTGACGCTTTTCAAAATATCTCTTTTAAAACATAATCCATCAAGGGAGGATCTTTAAGAAGGCTTGGTGTTGGCTGATCTCTCCACCCAGGGAAACAAATATGACAACTCTATAGTTTTTTGGGATGAAAATCATAGTATTGTGTCTTTCTGTTGTGACTCACATCCATGTTTTATACAAATATCCAGAAATCTCAATTTTCATTTAAAATAAATTTTTCTAGGCCTGAGAACTGTGGTGGAAAACACTTGGAAAATAGATTGATAAATGACCTAAGGCACAAATAAAAAGGATTCACATCTTTTTGATTAAAAAAAAAAGTTATTCTAAAATCAGCCAATTTGTTTTGTGGCCTGACTCAAAAGCACTTGCCATAGGCTTTTGTAGACATCAATAAATTTTGCCATTAACATCCAACAAATTTAGGCCAAAACTGGGGGTTTTTAAAACATTCCCAAGTACATTTTTAGAACAAACAGAAAATTTTCTGCCTTATGTTTAAAAACAACCACTTCTTACTTCAAAAAGAACAAAAATGCTAATGCACTCATTATAAGTGGAAAGAAAAAACCTTTTTTCATATGAATACAGGTATATTCCTCTTGAAAGTAGAAAATTCACTCAATTACACAATAAACAATACAGAGAAAATTACTTTGAAAATCCATTGTGTGGAGAGATCTAAAATAATGAACTTTAAAAATTATACTAAATTTTTAACTTAGGAAATGAAAATGTTGATGTCATTTTTTCTTTCTTTTTTTTCTAGATGGTGGACATTTAAATAACCATATGTAATAACTGTAATAAGAATAAGAATGCTACGTTCTTTGAACAGTGCATGACTGTCTTTAGTATCATCCATACCATGTAAAGCACAATTCTAATCTGTGATATTCCAAGCTGATGTCTTGATATATTGTTTCAATGTGAGTGCATGGTTGTTACATTATACCAAGGCATTTAATAAATTACAGTGAAAGTGTTAAATGCCAGGTTGATTAGGATAAATGACGCACCAATACTTTTATAAAGACAAATCCCCCAGTGCAAATTATTCAAGGTGAATATAATGAATAAAATTAATATAATGTCCATTGATGCACTATAGAATAACTCCACCAGGTTAATATTTTTAATACAATGGTTGGGTGTTAGGAAGGTGGCAATATCTGCTTTAGGCTTTTCCTTTTCCAGGTGATTTTATTTTATGCTTCACATGTGCAAAACTTGATCCATTTGGAAAGATGCAAAAAGCAACTTAGAAACAAGCTATGCTTTAACACCACCTTCATGGTTCTGATCAGTCATTGGAAGAAGAATCTGAACCAAACTATACTAAAATTTTGGCTCAGATTTTGAGCCAGGCAGTCATACTGGACTCAGATTCTGAGTAAACAAGTGTCATAATTTTGTCCTTTACTTCTTCCTATGAAAATGGGTTTTCCATTGATGCTTTGGTACTGAGTGCCAAGGAGCAAAACACACAGCTGAGTTCTCTTGTAGCCACTGCAGAGTAATTTTTGTATTCACACTGTAAAATCATCATTAGTTTCCATTGCTTGTCAGTGGCAGTGTTAGTTCCTGTATAGATGCCAGTGTTTACCACAGCAGTATCTAAGACACTGTTTTTTTCATAGTACTAAGAAGGCAAAATAAGTTGTTTTTCCCAGACAGGTCTTATAAAAACTCCCTCAGTGTCTGGATGCAATCAGAACAACAAACTCACTGGACTGTGACTGATTAATTCATCTTCATAATTTTTCATGGCTTTTAAAAACTGTATTGCTGGAATATTTACCATAGGCTGTTATAGACATTTCAGTAACTGACATGTATGTTAAGAATCCTCATTAAACTAGGAACTGAACTGCAACAGGTAAGAAAATAGTTTGGCTTAATATCTGTTATGGAATATGGTTTTCTGTGATGTAGGCCTATTTCTTTTAGTCACAGAAATATGAAACTGCATTCAGAAACAGTCATAGATAATGTGTATCTATCTATCTATGTATGTGTTCATGTATGTGTACAGGCTAGTTTTGAAGTGTAATTTTCTTCACCGTACTTCTCATGATTTGCAATTAAATCTGAATCAGTAAAGAATAGGAATTTAACTCTTGGAGGTACACTAATGTGTTTATTGTCTTCTAGATGATGAGATTTTAAATTAGCATCTCTCTTTTTCTGCATGCTGATGTGAGATGTTCCTCAAGGAACTAGGTCATTCCTAAGGAAAGTAATGTTATGGACAACTGCTTTAAAAGAATATTAATTCCTGATTCAGATATCTGCTGAAGAAATTTGTACTTTGTTCAACTCGACATGTGAAAATCAAAAGTTTATGAGACTGTGTGTAGGTAATTCTTGTTAATCTTGTTTATTTACTATTATTCTCTCAATGGAACAAATATTTCCATAATGTCTTCTTCCTCGGAACAGCAAAAATTCCAGGAACCCGTGGAAGATGAATCTTAAATTCAATTTCATTTTTTAATACACTATTTCCAAAAGCTGGTCTGGAGGAATACCTGGGGTTTGCATACGATATCTAAGATGAATTATGATTCTCTGCAATGGCTGTTACTGTTTTTCAACCAAATTATGCAAGGATAAGAGAAAGATTTTGCTAATTAACTGGCAATAAGTGTGGAGTTATCTGTTTTGCCTCTTTCAAAATGCAGGGAAAATGTACAGGCAGATCAGGGACAAAAGCTTTCGTGTACAAGAGAAGCCATTCCAGATCAGACTAACAGCTTGCTTATGCTATTATTCCATCTGACAATGGCCGTTACCAGATGCTTTAGAGGAAAGTGCAAGAAACCCTGCAGTGAGCACTTATGAAATGCTCTGCCCATAGAGGAAATTTCTTGTTAATCTCTGTCAGTGATGATTGGTTTATATCCTGGAGCATGGTGGCTTGAAGGTTAAGTATAAAATAACTGTAGAATTAGTACAACTTGTGCTACTATAAAAGAGGCTGTGTTTTCCTGAGATACATCAGTTTTATAATGTGATAACAGGCACTGGCCAAATGATGTTAAGCAACTTCCTTAGAATGTTTCAGCATTTATTGTAGAGACTGGATAATGAAGGAGATCTGGGATAAACACAAGGGATTAAGTCTGTGTGATTTGCAAAGAATTTGTGAAAACAGGCATGTCTCTTTTTTTATTACTTTTTGTAATCTTGCATACATTTAGTGGTAATATGGAAAATCTCACCTAATTTTGGTAGAATAAGCATACATGTTTAAATACTAGATTTTACATTAATTGTGTTTTCTGTTATCTGGTCTTATTTCTGTCTTCTGTGAAACTATTCTTTTCATTCTAATCTAGAGGCAAAGACTGAATTTTCTCATTTTAAAAAGAGAGAGAATAGAAAAAAATTTCAAGCTTTCTTTACATATCATGAAGGGACAAAAAGGGACAAAAAACATCTTCCCCTGCCCCCCTCCTTTTCTGTGACTTGGTGGTGAAAAAAAAGGTAAGCCTCTAAATAATTTTGAATGTCTAATCTACCTAGGGTCATGAGAAGACCTCTTCCAGTGCTGAATGAGGTTGCTACTGCACTCAGTTCTCCATACCTATAATCTGCCAGCTGGAAGTTGCCATTCCCACATTGCCTTTCCCATTCTCTGCTGGACAAAGGAGTCTGAGAGCTTTGCCTTATGCACCTCAGGCAAAGTCAGTTCTCTTTTCAGACTGCCTTCATCAGCTGTTTATTACTACTGTGACTCCTTATGGGGTTCTCATATGATCCGTTATGCCCAGAAGCTGCAGAACTGGCAGGCTCTCGGGAACAGACAGGAGGAAGCTCTAAGGGTTGCTCTTAACTTCAATTGTCACTGTTCTTTGCTAGATGAACATCTGTCTGCAGCCTACAAATGAGCTCTGTATAATCACTCTGCTAAGAACACAGCTATTTTTATGCTCGTGTTTTTGTGCACTGCTGGTGAACTTTTCATCTCCTTGCTAGCCTGGCTATCTTAATGTTGCTGGATATCTTCAACTTGACCCGCTTTTGTAGAGTTCAGGTTTCACATAACTTCAAATTTAAAATTGTGGAGACTTTTTTTTCTCTGCTTTATAATACTTCATGTCTCATTTATATGTCTGAAAGGATTGTGGAGGAAGGTGCAAGTTAGGTAAGGCTTTTTTGGATTATTTGTTCTTTTTCCTTCCACTTAGTAGCAAAGTCTTGAAATTAAGAGATAACCCCTATGCCTCTGTGGACCACAATGCACCAAGTCAAGAACTGAGGTAGAAAATGTTTAATTTCTAGAATGGATAGAAAAAATTTCTACGAAGAAGAAGGAGTTCAAGAATATAAATAAACACCAGTGAATTGCAGAAAATCTTAGTAACTGAAGGCACCTTAAAATGGCACTAGAAATAGCTTTCAGATCAGCATAGACAGCCGAGCAGGGCTGAAATGTTCTCTTTGCTAAGTAAGCAAAGTCATCAGAGTCACTGTGCAGTAGTATACACTGAATTTCCTCAAATCATTCACCTGAGAAAAAACCAAGTAAGCAATCAGAGTTTTGTTTCTAATCAGTACCTCAGTGCTTCTTGTGATAGCAGCTTCTTTCAGACGTCCCACATTTAAGAGCTCTGGGTGTTACTCAAGCAAGGCATTTTATAATATCCTTCTGGGAAGAAATTGTCTCAAAACATCTGGATATAAATACCTATATTAAGCATGTGAGTGAATATAAAAGTATGAATTCTAACATCAATTTTAAGGCTAATGACTGAGTTACATCCTCTTTAAGTGCCAATGGTGTAGCTCTATAATGTGGATTATTCCTGCATCAACTGAATATTGGCCCACATTGCGTAATGCTACTCTGATATAAGATAACTCTGGTCTAACATCTGGGAAAAACCTTTGAAATCACACTGCTTTTTGCTAAAAAAGTACTGGTAAAATGTCTAGAAATTCATATCAAAAGTGTTTTTTTGTGAAATGTGTGGAAATTTCATTAGCTGTAACATCTCTCAGGAAACCTGTGTAAGCCGAACAATACCAGGTGACATGAACTGTTTTCTTAAAGGCCAGACGTAGAGCTTTATGGCTTTTCTTTTTTTAATGCCAAAATGATGATTAGTTGTGCTCAAGAGAGACATGCCTGATGAGGTCCTGATAATTCTCTACTGTTTACTGTCAGCTCAGAAGGCACGTGAACACAGTATTCATGGAAGTTCTTCAGGAGTTGGGGGCTGATCCGCAGAGCAGCTGTATTAGTTTAAACTCAAGCTCGCCAGCTGAAGTTCCTGGGCTGATCCAAACTACTTTGTTGTAAAATAGAATCAGTGCCTGGAGATGCACTTAGAAACAGATTGCAGAAAAACGTGGGTTACAGAGTGCATGTGCAATGACCCCTATTTTGTACAGATTGTTAGATAAAGCTGTCTCAAGACTGCCACAAATGATAAGGGTGTTCCCTGTGAATTAGGATAGATATTTAATTTGGATAGGAGATGGCTTCACTGAGTATCTGTAGCAAAAATACTTTTTTTTTTCTCTTATTTTAGTAAGTTTACTTCTTGTCAAGTCATCTCGAAGATCAAAGGCCAGTCCTTTGTGAAATAAAGCGATGAGCATAAATATAGGAACAAATGCAAAGATTTAAGTAGACCAGTATTCTGGCAGTGGCCTACAGATGAAGCTTTGAGAGAGAATAATGGAACAGGCCAAGCAGAAAGTAAAATTTTCCTGCTATTGTTTCTGACTTTTGTCAAACCATAACTCAAACACTCTGTGAGTAGGAAACATTTTTCTTTTTAATGTGTGTTATAGAATAGCCTTGGATGAATTTTTCTTCCATAAGATTTTTCTAATTATTTCTTAGCCCACCTCAGCTTTTGACATCTCCGACATCCTGTAACTATGAGTTGTACAGTTTAATTATGTGCTTTGTGAAAAGTGTTTCCTTTTGTTTGCTTTAAACCTGACACTCGATAACTAAGTCACCTAAGTTCCTTCATGATGGGAACCAGGGAGTAGTTCTCTGTATACTTTATTCAAGTCAATATTTTATACATATCCATCATATTAATCTCATAGGTGTTTCTTTTCTACCTAGTGTTTTTCATCTCTCTACTTTAAATAACAACTTTTTATCCTCCTAGGTACACTTTTCTGTACCTTTTTTGGTTCTCCAGAGTCTATTTTCAGATGTGGGGAAGTAGGACTACATTCAGTATTCAACAACACTTGTTTTTGATTCCTTATCCAGCTATGTCTACCATTCTGCTGCTTTCATGATCTCTCATGAGTATTGAGCTGAAGCTTGTGTAAATGTGTTAAAGACTCCCAAAACTCTGTTTTGAGTGGACATGGCTAATTTAGACTCATCACAGTAATATCTGATTTGTATTAGTGGATGTTGATATTCCTTGGATATTTTCCAAGTCCAAACACTCCTGCTGATAACCTTCTGTAGCTTGTTGCAGCTGGCTTTTGTTTTGATAATGCTAAATAATTTAGCATTTTCAGCAAAATTGGTCATCTTTTCATCAGTATCCCCAGAGTCTGCTATAAACTGTAAATAAAACAGATATCCATATGCTTGTTGGTGTTTTCTAGAAAACTTCTTTCACAGAAGCATTTTTTATTCAAACTTGGTATTCTTTATGTCCTTATGTCCCTTAAGAAATCAAGTATCTTACAAAATATCTTTGCTATTATTCCAAGAACCTTACTGTCTGTAAGAACCCTTGCTGAGGAATTTTGTTAAAACCTTTTTGAAAATTCGAGTAAATTATGTCAGACACATCTCCCATGCTATTATGCTTTTCAATTTTTCAAGAGCTCCAGTAAATTTGTGAGGCATAATAATACACTACAAAAGCTGAATTAATTCTTCTCATTCTATCATATTTATTTGTTGGTCTACCATTTTTTTTACATTTAATGACCTTTTTTTTTTAAAGAGGTTGGAATAACTCATGCATATTTTCTTCTACTCAAACCTAAACCTATCAGTAGAACTGGCTACTTTTTTAACCATTAATTCTCTCAGCACTAAGAACACTTTCAGCAGTATTAACCATCTGACAATTTCATATTTGATTTTTTTTAGCTCATAGATAGATATCATGTTGTTACTACTCATTTTATTGATTTGTTCTAAGGTTTTTTTTCACTGAGAGTCCAATTGCAAATAATTCCTATAATCCTCCCTCTGCAAAAGTTTCCCCTGTGGAAACCAGTCTAACCACATCTATAGAGAACATCAATACAAATATTAATTTAACCATTCAGCTTTGGCCTTATCTTCTTTTACAGCTCCCCAATCACCTGTTGGTCCTATAGAGTCTTTGTCAGACTGTCTGCTTTTCATGCTGAAAAGATTTTATTATTAGTTTTTATATACTCATAAATAGTTCCTTAAATATTTTTTAGACGTTTTTATGATTTTATATTTCACTTTCTGGACTTACGTTCTTTTCTACTTCCCACACTTTCACAAAAGCTTAAATTTCTGAAAGTTTCCTTTATACTAGCAACAATTTAATGAACAACTTTTAAAACCTATTCCATAACTGCTGGTTTTTTGGTTTGTCTTTTTTTTTTGTGGTTTTTTTTTTTTAATTGGTGTCTTCTGTTGTTTGTATGAACAAGTACTTTGTATAATTTCACTTTTCTGTGTCAAAATGGCAAGGAACACATTCTTTTGTGTCATAGTGAATCTTATTAGAAACACACTCATAGTGTATGTATAGTTCTACAAACAGCCCTTAACATCAATATCAGTGTGTTTGAATTTAAGTTTTATTTTGCTTCTGCTGGAGCTACACAGCATTATTTCTGCATTTTCTCCAAATCTTTAGAGGAATAAAATTAAGATCTGAGGTATGATGCCAGCACTGTTGATTTAGAGATACAATCCAATTTTATAATAATTGTCACAATCTTACCAAAAGCTAGATTTATTTTTATAGGAAATATGCTTCTAAGTATTTATATGTAACCAGGTGCAAAGTGAATTCATCATTTTAGGATGCCATTTTAGTCCAATGAAGTAAAATCAAGCATATGATTTATATGGTTTGGAGACCTACTTCTGTCCTGTACTCTGTTTCCTTGTCCTGTAGGGCATCTGTAGGAAAGATTAGTACTGACATAAGCAAGTCAACACAGTGCACAGAGAAACAAAATATTCTGATGTAATATGGCAAATCTCAGTGTATTCCAGCATACCTAGGACCTCAAGGAGCAAACCGTGTGTTTTCTGTTGAGCAATTACGTGTTTGAGAAATCTTTTTCCTAGTTTCGATAAAGACAGAATTTATTTTTATTTTTATTTTTTTTTACCCCCAATTATTTACTTAATTTGCTGGGAATCATTCAGATACTACATGTAACTGACTTTCTTTCTTATGCTGATTTAGTTTCTCTCCTGGAGAAAAACATTTTCAAGAATTCAGGATTTTGACATAAAGTTTCCTGCTTGCTGAGCTATCAGGTCTTATTCATGAAATGTCTGGTAACATGGAATGGAGAGGACTTTGCCACTGCCATAGTGATGAATATCTTCAAATGTTCTGCTTCATTTACTATTCACTATTTAAATGAAATCATGTTTACATAAATGGAGGTGGTTTTGCACTGATGCTTAAACTGTTTCTCAATACCATCACAGCCACCTCACCCACAGATAATCATTCTCCAACAGTCATTACTAACTGCAGATACTTTTCCAATTACATTATTGGACAATTCCCACAGTCCAAGTCTGGCACATCTGAATAGTCTCCCACCTCTTGGAGTTGAAGAAAACTCCACTTTTTGGTATTGAAATTGCCATTCAATTTCACATAAATCTGTGATGATTTAAGTGTCCAGCATTGCCCAGGGGAATGTGGGCACTGCACCAAGATGAACTATAAACTAGGACAAAGGCAATTATTCATGTTGCATTTTAGTAGCATAACTCAGAAAAATAGCAGAATTTGCTTGATAAAAACATGGTTCACTGGAATTTAATTGGGCAGCTATTTTCTATCTGCAGAACTAAATCCAATTTAAGATGTGGAGAATTTATCTGTGCACCCAAATCTAGGGCATGAACATACAGCTAGATGCTGAAGCTCCAGAGTGCTGTCTACTTACTGCAAAACTCTCTTCCACCTTTACTAGCCCCCTGCTTTCCTACGTACAACGCACTGAAAGCCAGGGTAGCTTTGAAGAACAATAGGTTGGACTGTTTGCAAATGGCAGGTACAGGGCAATTAAAAAAGGGTGTTGCCAGTGCCATTTGTTCTCAGGGTGCCCACTCAAGGCCAGTGTTAACAGGGTTATTGCTACAGGCTGAATGAGGATTTGTCTGCATTCAAGCTGTCAACTGTGGTAGCTGCACAGTGCAAAGTATGATCTGCTTCGTGTATCCTAATTATTGAAACTTCCTTACTGGGGCATGTTCCTTCCTTTTACCATTCTTGCTATCTGCATTTGTCCATGGAATTTCAGTTTCCTACCTGCCTATTATTGTATTTATTATCAACATGTGCTTTTTCTACAGCAAAATACCCTCTATTCAGGTAGGGGAATAGCAATTTTTCTATTAGTTGAAATGTTGAGTGGAATTTTCACTGGGAGGAGAGAGGGGCCCTGCTGCTTCTCTCTCTTTCCATCTACGAAAAAAATAAGAGGACGTTTTTAGTTCTCTTTCCTAAATATCTTGGGGAATTTGAAAAGAAAATGGATTTTGACCTTGAGGCCAGATGATAATGAAACTAAAACCTTACTATTGATGATCCACTTAAGACATATTTTAGGTCCCTCCCACACTATTTCTAATCTGCCTAACCTACCTGGGTTACTTCAGTCTTGAAGAGAAAGATATATAGTGGTGCTTAAATCAAACAGTCAATGCAGCAGCATTATTATTTATAGTGTACCATAAATTTCTAAAAAAATATTTAAAGCATTTGTATCTGTCATTGTATTATCATAACTGTATCATTACAGTTATGGACCCTAGAGACATTTAGTTCAGCTAGAAGAGGAAGAAGGTGATAAGCTTGTGGATAACCAGAAATAAAGTATTTTCTATATGCATGAACAATAAACATTCCTAACCATCACACAGAAGTTCAGCTTGTCGACATATCTGTAATGGGGCTCTATGCAAATTGTTTGATCCAAACCCCTGACTGAATGGAAGTGTGACCCAAACTTATTTTTCTAGGCCTTAAACCCCCAGGTTTAAAGCTGAGTTCTGTGGATCTGTATTTTTTGGTTTTTACAAATTATCAATCCTCCTAGAACTGCTCCTTATCAGGAGGAGTGTTTTCTCCCATATGCAAGAAGATACAGCGAGGATTTAGCAGAGAACCAGAACTGACTAACAAAACAGATAGTTGTTTTAAAATTTGGTTCTTCTCTTGGACTTTTCATCAAAGTTTTGATGAAGAACCTTGGTGCCATTACAATATTTTACTGCAATATTCCATTTCTTTTGTCCTTATACCCTTTTAGATTGACCTTTCCTCCAGACTGACAAGAAATGGTCACATTCTAATGTCTCCTTAAGGCTTTCTTTCTTGTGTTATTTCGTTGGAAGCTTGGAAAAACCTCTTCCATACCATAGCATTTCTCCTTTACTTCTCTCATTAGTAAGCATTCAGCTGTTGTGAGTAATCTGTAGAAGAGATTTTGGGGTAGGCCTGATGGTAGTGGGTATGTTTAAAATATCAGAGCCAAGGATTATAACCTGCCTTGAAAGTTTGTTTCTTTATTTATAGTTTCATCAGTCAGTGAAATAATGAGGAAATCCTCTTTGAAAAAACAGCTCTTCTCTCTGGAAAAATTTATATATAATTTATGATCTTATAAGGCCTAAAAATGCCTTTTTTTGATATTCATTTCAGTACAATATTCAGGTTCTCTGATAACACTGCAAACTGTATAGAAGTTACTAGATTGTCGTGACCAAGAACCAAGAAAACATGTTTTCTTCCAGCCTTACTTGGAGATCATGAACATAAGCTTGGAGGTGACTTGCAGTTTGTGGGGTGACAAATGAAAAGAGCTGAGTGTGAATGCTTTCCAGAATAAGCTGACAAACAGGGAGAAAAGGCTGTTTTAGATCTGTACGGAAGGTCTTGAGGGAAGCGGATTGATTCTTCAAATTTTATGTGTCTTTTAGACACAGGAGAAAAACAGAAGAGCTGGAGCACAAAGGAGGAGCTCTATAGATAATTCTGAGCTCTACAATGACGAGGCGTGCTGGAAGGTCTGGGCCAGTGCACTAACCAACATTTCTTGAGAGTGTTGTTTTTCGGTCATGAATGGAAGTCATAAATAATTAGTCGTAAGATAATATGACTATTGTATATCAGTCTTAATGAATTGAGAATAAGATCTAATGGGTTCTTGCAAAGATCGACACCTTATGTGTTTTATTTACTCAAAGCATTTTTTTACATACAGAAGACGTTTATTGCTGCTGAAATCTTAGGAATATACAAACTTCTGTAAATGGTATTTTTTCAAATATAGTATTTTTAAAATCACATTTTTAGTAAATCATATGACAGGAGCTTTGATTCAATACTATAGAATGTGCTTGTAGTTTTGCCAAAAATGCCACAAGCATAATTTTTCTTTAGAATAGTGACTATTTATTATGTGTCGGAAACATAATAACCTTCCCCCTTCTTTCATGTACAGTTAAAGTAATAAGTCACTATAGAAGACAAACTAATTTTAAACTTTGGGGACCCCTACCCACCTTTCCAAATACAGTTATTCTAAAACTTCTGGTTTTGATATCTGATTATGCAGTAGCATCACATAGACATGATTTTTGTGTTTACAGTGTGTATAACTAAATTTCAATGTTCAATGGAGCATTAAAAATACAATTTTTAATGGTAACTCTTTTCTTTCAGGGTTTTCTGTTTTATACTTTTAATGTCTGTAATCTGATCATACCTTAATATTTGTTTCATTTTAGTGGTGTTGGTGGATTTGCTATCTCTGAGAAGCAAATGTGACATAAAGATATTATATATTAGCATAATACATTCCCTAGTATTACTGTCTCTTGGTATTTTCCATGATTGTTGGATTAAATTTGAAAAATAAAGCTCTTTGCAAGCAGGACAAGACCTAAACAGTTGTGACTGTGTTAAGTGTTTCTAAAAATGATCACAGTGCATAGTGCAGTGTTTTTTCTTTTGTGTTTAAAATTGTGTTAGGCCTACAAAACCAAGTATGCCAAATTTGTCATGAAATACTTTGGAACTTAAAGGGCTGTGTGGCTCAGGGTTATATGTTATAGAAATGAGAATTTTATTAACATTGGAAGATGGCCACACTGCTTCAGAAAGCTGTATTTCTTGATTTGGAATGACTTAAAATATTTTGCTAGCATTCCACTTCAAATTGATCAGAATGACATGCAACCACTGCAAATGTGGGCATCAGCAGAAGAGTATCTGGCTCCAAAGATGATGGTGTTGGATGTCTGTGCATTTTCTGGGTTCTCTGGGACTTGTGATAATGTTGATTAGAGTGAAGATAATATTGCAAAGAGGTAATGTTCACTTAATGTTTTTCCAGGTTTTTCATGTATAAAGGCTTATACATGATTAATAAAAATAGTGGATGCACCCTGTGGTATTTATGTATCTGTGTGTCACATAAGATACTAGAAGCTCCAGAGTGCTAAAAATTAATTTAACTGAGTAACTTTTATTATAATTGCTACAGGCGTGCTTACAACAGGCAACATTCAAAGCTTAAATTAATATCTACTATAAACTGATACAAAAAAAGACAAGAAATGCATCATATTTTCATTGAAATGAGCATTGCCATGACATTGCCAAGTCCATGGCAATGAAGAAGTCAAAACATACTTCTCTTGTGTAGATTTATATATTTGAGAAATTTTAGTAAATACGAATGGAATTCCTGATCTGGAGGAGTCTTTTTATGCAGTCTTACTTGTTTCTAAGCACATAACATACTGAAATATTTTTCTGACTTACCACTCTTGAGTGGTTTTATTTAGGAGGATTTCTGCAGTTTTGCGCAAAGACATATATGTGCAATGCTAATTGCATGGTCTGGTGCTTAGGAGTCTGTTCAGCTGTGCTCCTCTTCTGGCTTTCCTGCTCAGGTCTTGTCCTAAACCAGGACAGGGATATGGCTGAGTGTGCACCTTGGCTGGAAGTTTAGTAACGACCTTGGATTCTGTAGGATTGCCGTGCTCTAATTTGCTACACTTTTGATCACTTCGATTTTAAAATGTATTCTAAGGAGTGGCTGTAAATTACATTTCTGTTTAAGTATGGCTCAAAATTGCTTCAGGTTAACGTGGTTTAATGTTCCATCAAGATACAGGCAAACAATGCTGACAGAGTTAACAAAAAGCAGTTCTAAACCTAAGCTGGAACCTTCTCCTGGGCTCAGAATTAAATACAGCTCAGGAGTAGTTTGGTCTCATCCAAAATAGCTAGTTAAACATTGTAATACTCATTTTCTCCTGAAGACACCTCTTGTACCATGCTTTAATCTATGTATATTTGGCCTGCAGTATCGGTCAGAAAGCAACTGCTGCTGGCAGTTATTTCATTTCTGATGTGCAATAACCCAGCAGAAGCAATTCAGTGAATCACAGAAGTAGCTTCAGGGAACCCATAGGCCATAGAACTAATTTCAGCCTGTGAGTAAATAAAAGATGTGAAAGTACAGTTCCTACTTTCTCAGTGGAATCAGAATGACAAGGTCAATAGACAGAGATAAGTGAACTGTACACACCTAAAATATTGGTACTTGTGTATCACATAGAGTGTAAATATACAAATCCTTCCCACCCTGTCAGTATAACGAGCTGTCAGTACAATGAGAATTATCTTATTTACAAAATAGCGATACAAGGAAAACCGGCATTATTTGCTTTTGTTTTAACATGCAAATAGTTTTCATGATTCAAAGGAGCTAAGTTTGGAATATATTCTGGTAAAGGCCATAGAGATTTCTTTTTGTTTTCTGATTCAGCCTGAGAAAAATATCAGAATTTCTGGTAAAGTTGCCAGTCTGAAAGTAAGAAATAAAATATTCCACCAATTTCCCCATTTTTCCCATGTCTCAGTGGTAGTTGATATACAAAAATAGTTGACAAGTTTAGGAACAAATGGAAAAAAAAATCAGCCCAAGAAATTAAATGGAAAATTCAGTTTTGTGGAGTTCTGATGCCGTTGGCTGTCTGAGTGATGAAAGTTAGCTAGCATATGTGGTAATATTTTCTTTGGTGGCCATTTTCCAGGAATATGAGATTAGAATATCTTTCTTTTTTGCTAACCTAAGAATTTTAATATTCCTAGGATGTAGTTTGTAACAGTGCATCTAATATGTCACAGCTGGAGCCACAATGCTTGCAGTTGGGCTGGATTTTGTATTGGTGTATCAATTTATTCCATTCCTACATCAGTAAGTCTATTCTCCTTAGTAAGAGAACAATTCTTTCATCTTCTTCACTGCTCCCAAACAAAGATAAAACCGTTCTGTGCAGCAAAAAGAACACAAAAAAGACATCCAGAAAAATTATCTCATACAACCCCTGCATATTTACTGGTAGTGATTTATGTTACTAATTTATCTAGGAAATGAACAGACACAACCTACTGTCTCCTTCCTTGCCCACCTATCTTGCTGTCTGTGTAGACACTGAAATCTGTGCAAAGTCAACAATGAAGTAAAGAAATTAGATTGTAATAAGTTACAACCTCTACACTTGACCTGTATTACCTTAATGCTTGACAAAGTCATTTAATTGCATTTCTCTGATGAAATCTTGTGGCAGGACAACTGATTAGCATTGACTATTTTGGAAATCAATCCTTAGAGCTTATGAGACACCTTTTGATGGAATTGAAATTAAAATCTATGCCATTACAGAGCCCATCACATAGAGAACACCTCTCATTGTCCAGACTTTTGCATATGTTACGCACTTTGTCTCATCATCAATTGACTTAATTAATGTTTTCCTCCTGCTTCACTGGATAAAGATTCTCTGCAGCTTAGTAAGAGAGGAGCTGCTGTCTGTATACTGTCTGTCTGATTTGCTGCAGAAATGGGTAGATTTGCCATGACTGAAGGAGAAATCTTCTGGAATAGTTGAAGAAAATGAATATGCTGCTGTGAAAAAAATTAACTATCTCTGAAATTTTGCATTGGCAAGTGAGCCAATTAATCCATACTATTTTTCTTTTTCTTGAACACATATTTGTTTTGAAAACATTTAACCTTTTACTCTTAACTATAGCTAAATCCAAGAAATTTCTACCTTAAAAATATATAATGCTAAGGTTCTGTACTGTGAGAAAAACAGATATAAGTATACTAGAATAGGCATTTGGTGTAATGGAGGCTTTTACCTACATTTTCTCATTTCCCTATTTGTTAATTGGACAGTATAATCCTCTTTTCTCACAGGACTCTGCAACAATACATTAATTAAGGTTTGGAAAGTATTCAGATTCTAGAGTACTGAGACCCTGACTGAAGAGCCCCTGAGAAAATGAGTGATTGGGCCCACAAGGAGGTTTTGAATGCTGTCTAATAAATAAGGCCCATAGATACATATTCAAAAGCGCAGAGAAAGTATTGAAAAACTGCATGTCAAATAACCATTGTCTCCCTCTCCTTCTGAGCAAAATTACTGTGTGATTTCAATCCATATACAACACAGTGGATTTGTAACTTCCTAACTGGGATCTGTATGGATGAGTTTATGTGACAATGTAAACTCACAACAGTTGGGTTACTGGTTTAAAGAATTTTTTTATAACATGCAAACAAAGAAGCAGAAACTTTAACTGAACTTTTTGGGCTCGAAAGGGAGAAACCAACTGAAATTAGTTTCAGTACCAAACTGTGAATAAAAAAACCCCTGCCAAACAAACACAAACTTCATTTCTATGGTTCCTAGATTTCTATGGTTATATGATGACGATTACTTTCTGCCTTTTTTTTTTTTGTTTGGTTTTGTTTTGATTTTTTTCATTTTTTTTCTATTGTTTCTGTGTGGAAGACCATCAGAAATAAAAAAGGAAATGGATTCTTTTTACTTCCCTCAAATGAAGCTGTTAGACAGTTACTTAAGTTTAAATATGAGTGATTTGGAAGCCTAATCAAAACCACATGCATGTTTAAGGTTAAAGAATTTTTTTTGTGGTTTAGTATTGCCTTGTTGATGACATCCATGAAAACCCATATTCTCAGACAAAGAATGATTTAAGCAAGTAAGATATTCCACAAAGTGTAGTGTGAGTTTCCTTCTATGGCTTTTATGGAGGAAAAGAGCCTATTACAGTCTTTGTAAGAGCTGCACTGCACAGGTGGACTAAAGCAGTTCCCAAACAGAATTAATTTGCTCGTGCAATGCCATAAGCTTCCTCTCAGTTTCCATTGCAGCCCAGGGAAAAGTCTCCTGAATTTCACACAGAAGTAGGATTGCTTTACATCTGTGTATATAGATGTAAAACAATAGACACCAATATAGAAGATCTTGGAGTAATTCATTAATTCATTAAGTTCAAGGTGTGGTCTACGAGTAATCAGATAGATGCTGTGAGCTGATATTACTATTTTTCAGCTACGAACTATGGGGTTTTTTTGTTTAATTACCGGACTTGATTCTTTTGTCATTGATTTCAATAGGAAAGCTTCCAAATATTAAGATTACAAAGCGTCAAATAGGATACATCAAATGCAGTTATGGTGTATGTTCAACTGTATCTAATTCAATCCTCGATTGACTACTATGGGGAGTGATAGGAGCTTCATTGTTATTGACCATTTACAATTATTTGAGAAGTGATAGGATATGGGTTTTGTGAGGAAGGCAATTGCCTAACAGTAGTCATTTGAATAATTCAGTAAACCTAACCTTTTAATTTGCATAAGTCACACATGAAATCAAGGCTTGTAAGATGATAATGAGACTTATTTTTATACTTGCCTACAGTATGCACTAGACAGAAAAGACACACAACATTGTTATAATTGAAAGAGAAAATTAACAGTGCTTTCTTCAACTGTTCCTGAACTCTTAAGAGGGAATGGTGGTGTCAGTACCTTTACTGGAATTACAGGATGGATTTTCAATGCAACATAGTTAAACATGAAAGCATATATACATTGTATATAGAGATATATCCAAAGTCCTGCAGAGCTTCCCCAAGATGATGGGATCAAAAAAAAAGATGGGATTGTCCTCTGCCCTTAAGCATAGATGGAGTGAAGATGTCAGCTTACATTATGCCTTTGCTATGACTCCAGATACAGAACAACAGCACTGTGGCTGGGCTTTCACTCTCTGTTTTTATAAAAGTGTCAACTTTTGTTTCAAATGCACCAGCTCTTATTTTTGCTTTCCCATTCACCCGTGATAGTTCACCAGTCAGTTTAAGAAAAAACAGTTTTAAGAATTCATGCCTTGGTGATATGAACACCTGAGCTCCCTTGTGTGTTTCAGTGCAAGAGCTAACGAGTGAAGACGGGTGATTTGTAGTGTAGATAATACACAGTTGGGTACCCCAGACGTGTGTCTATTCCTTTGTCAATGATGTTAACAAAAGGCAGGCACGCTGAGTAGTCAATCGGTGAGACAAAATATTTGTTGAATGGAGAGGTTTATTGGAAATAAATTCATATTTTTGCTCTTTGAATGAACAGGTAAATGAAAATCACAGATAAATTGCATGTTTTCTATGAAATTTAAAATTTAGTTGTTTTTAATTGAAAATGGAAGGCCTAATTTTTCTTTCATTCATGTTATGTTAGCTTTCTCTGGAAATGTCTGTGGACCTGAATTGATCATGGCTTTATTTGTCTTTTTCATGTAAGTGAGACTTAAGCCCTAAATTATGGAGATTAGTGGATTTATATGGGGTGAATGCAAAAAGTTTTTTTATCAGTATTTGGAGAGTTTATTGACAGGTCATATTTTGATGTGAGCATCATTTCTGTTATAGCACAAAGAAAGCATTAAGATGTTTGACTCTTAAATCAGAAGTGTAAAGTATTAAAGATGTTAAAGACATAATTTCAAATTACTTCTACTCCATCTGTCCTCCCTTTCAACATTTAAGAAATTATGTATAATACAAAGGCAGTGTTCTATCAATGGCCACAGAGGAGAGAACAAAGGAAAATTAAGGAAGGACTGTAAACATACTACTGAAGAAGAGCAAAATGAATGCCACATACACGTAGTGTACTACATATGTGAAGTCCAGAAGCAATGATGCTCAAAAAGCAATTCAAAAGATAAAAAACTCATCCCTGTTCCAAATCTTGATAGTCAGAGGAGAAATTTATAAAATATGCTTTCAGATTGAATACTTCATTGGCATTTTTTCCATCCCTTTATCATTCAGGCAACATTTGTTTCCTTGTGTTTCCAATAAAATGAAAGTCCATGGAAACCAGAAATATCACTCTGTCAGACTAAAAACTGTTGAATAAAAGAGTGTGTGCCTTTCATAAGATAAGAACCAGGAGTGAATTAGCTAACAGCAGCTGAGATTTAAACTGCCATGAATTAATCTCTTAAGATTTTTCTTATTTTTAATATTTGGGATAATATTTTTCTTCCAGTTTTCAATAGAAGATTTGTTTAACACAGAACATGATGCATTACTCATACTGCATTTCCAGTCATACACTAATTATAATCACCATGTGATTAGAGTGCATGGCTGGTTAGTCTCTTGTGAGGAGAGAGGAAAGAAAACAAATTGTTACAACAAACAATTTAGAAGTCTGATAGGACTAGGTCTCTAGGTAGGAATAATTTTCTGCTCAATACACAGTTGGGACCCAAATGCAAAGAAGGGATAGTGGAAAAAAAAAAGTCTGGCAATTCCAGAGAAAATGTTAGTGTATCTATCACCACTATTTCATTCATGCTGCTTCATTGTGGTTCAGGAAAAGCACACTTTAGGAAGCTGAAAAGGAAAGACTTTGTTACAAATGTTCTGAAAGCCAGGCTCATCATTGCTTTGAAGGGCTAACTACTTTGAGCAGTAGTTGCAAAACAACAGTAGATGGCTTAGGAAAACATTCGAGGTATTTAAACATGCCTTTAATAGTTGAATGCGTTGTCCATGAATGGACACGGCTAGATATGGCTACGCTGGTGAATTCCTTATGACAATTTGTTTAAACCACATTAAAAGTGGCTTCAGACTGAAGATGGATGATGTAAGTAAGACAAAGGGGCACTGGAAATGGAATGGAATAACTGAATAGAAATATAGTAATTCTACTAGAGAACCGCTACGGGTAATGCCAGATTATTTTATTTAAGGAAACTCACATTTTACATTTTGTGCAAAATCCCTGTGCCTTCAGACTTGCACATTGTGTGTGGAGTCCCATCAGATATATACAAATACCCACCCATGAAATCAGAAATTCCCTAACATGGGAAATGTTAAAAACTAGTTCCTGTACTCTACTGACAGCCCTCAGATATTTTAAAGCTGTACCTTTAGGAAGGGGGACTAGCCACAGATCCTGATTCACATTGAATCTGAAAGACAGGATTCTTAACAGCACCCCTAGCACCACCTTGGGCAATGGAACCTTCAGCTCAGCTGCAACTCGGAGGGAAGCACATCAATTACAGAGTCGCCAGCACCACCTCCTGTACTGTCTGGTTTTACTTTGAAGAGGTCTCCTCTCCAATGCCTGGTATTGCTCACCTTATGAAATCTGACAGGATCACAGCCTAAGATACTGCAGCTACAGGCCTGTTTTGCATTACTAAAATGGTGCAGTGGACATAAAGTTTCCAACCTCAGTGGGGGATTTTCAAACGTAATTTGAACTCCACTTTTTGGAAAAATTAAGAAGACTGATTAGAGTCAATTATGTAATTTAACTTACATAATGCCAATAGGTGCTATTTCTGTGAGTAGGTGTGGTCTTAAAATACCATGGGAGTATTTTCTTTCGAAAAACTTCGCTTCCATCAATGTTGTCCCATTAGGGCAAATAGGCAAATCTCTTGAACTACTGTCTTGTTATGACTTTGCTGGATTAATTCCATTACTTGCTGTTCTTTTGATTCAAATTTCTCTTGAGATAGCATCTAATAACAAAGTTGGATATCTAAGACAATAAAACTTCCCAAATTCATCTTATTCTGTGTGGTAGCATTGCTATGCAAACAATTTTGTCAGATTGTTCACGTCTCATCAGAGAGTACAGTCCTTTAAACAACAACATTATGTTGTCTAGAAAAATGTAAAGTAATGCATATTGATTATTGTAGGCCATGTGATCCAAGAAAATATCAAGAAGAAACATTTAAAAATATTAAATTCCACTTGCACTGATGGCTCAATATCAGGGTACGTATTTCAAGGGCAGGTGTGGCACACTGCTGATGATTGCAATAGCTCTTTTGGAGTGCTAAGCTTTGATTTTGAAAGATACGAGGCCTAAATGATTAAATTCATAAGGTATATTCATATTTCCCCTTTGTTAGTACACTCACAGAGCTGTGCATCTGCTGGTCATAGCAGTACAGAGAATTTCATCGGAAGCCTGTGAAATACACAAAATTAGAAGGTCGAACAGTACATTTGTGTTACAGCTGCATGTTTAAGATGTATAAATGCACATATGATAGGTGTACATTTGCAAAAAGCGTGTGTTTAAAACATTATAAAATGCAAATTTGATCTCTTTGCTCTCAGTATGTGTAGTTCCACGCTGTTCTCATTGATGCTGAAGATGCTCTGGTGCTCAATCAAGCCAGAGGTTGCGAGGCATGCCTTCAGTTTGAATTTCTAGGAGTAGCACTTCAGTGTGACAAGTCTACTGCATAGAATCATATATTTTTGCCAATTTTTTGAACACTGCTAGGTGGGTTTACATTAAAAATGTCTTATTCAGTACAAGTACTGGCAAGTGACAGCCCTAGGTCAATACTGAGGGAAAGGGGAATGTTACCTGCCTTAGTTGTTGTACTATTGAAATAAATAGCAGGTAGAGCACATCTAAAAATGGTGGTTTTGTATTGTATTTTCTTTTCTATGATTATAGGGAATTATGGAAGAACTGCCTTGCAATTTCACCTTCACTATAATTTTAGATTCTTTATTCTCCAGCCTGCATTTAGCTAAATTTTTTTGTGCTCTGTTTGACATTGTGTTTCCTGTGTTACTTCACCTGTCAGATCTAGATACTTGTCTATTTACTGCAAATGTTCACTAATATGAACCATGATTTTCTAGGTCCTGTCACAGCTCCTGCAGGAAGCAAAAAATGTTATGAGAGGCATTATCACCACACTTTATACTAAATTTCATCTTTATTTTGCCATTCTAGATACTCACAGATCTTTGCAAACAAATAGTGTTAAAGTGTGTTTTAATTTTCTAGACCTCTGTCAATAAGGTTACCGTTTCACCAGTAGCACAGCAGAATTTCCAAACCAGCACTGTGCAGGGATTGCTTTCTTCTTCGCTTTCTAGTTAGATCCTATTTGGATTTTTTTTTCTTTTTTCTTTTTCTCTTTTTTTTCCTGGTATCATTGTCTGTAGGTGTATAGCACATTAAAAATGCGGGTTGTCTCCATATCTTAGCTCCTGAGTACATCTTCCTGTCCATTAGAGAGTGCTCATGTGAGTACATCTCTGACTGCCCACAGCTTAGAGTCCAAAATGTGCAAATTTTTATAGTCTTAAATATTTGGGAGATATTGATCTCTGTGAAAAATCTGTCTGATGTCTGTCTGTGTCAAAAGAATCAGGCAAATTTAGTTCTCAGAAAACGTCAGTAACTTCGGTCAAGTTAGCACCAACCTAATTTAGCTAACACTGTGTATATTAAATATTCAAAATTTTCCTTCTATATTTTCAGGAATGAGTCTAGAATGCCATTTTGCCTCTTATCTTGTTACAATAAGTTCATAAACCCTGTTATGAGGTTCTTGTTTTCTGTTCATTATCCTGGCCTCTCCTCCTCATTGACCTTTCACTGGAGTTTTCCACATCCTTCTTCAAATGTGGATCACAAAACTAAGCACAGAGGTAGTCTGGTTTGCTAAATTGTATCGAGGTAAAACTTCCCCTGATTCTGCTTGATGTACTTTGGGTTATGCTCCTAAGTGTTACATGAGCTTTCCTTGCTGCAGATTGCTCTGACAGTTGTGCTGATGTAATTATCCACAGTGACCCGTATGTCACTGCTTTCTAAGCAGCTGACACTGTCCTGCATGACTTCCCTGTCTCTAAACTGGGGAGACAGATTTTGTGGATAGACCAATCAGGGGATGTGGAATTGGCTGGATGGCTGTACTCAAGGAGCTGTGGCTGTCAGCGGAGTGTCCAAGTGACGACCAGTGACAAGTGCTGCTCCTCAGAGGTCGGTGCTGGGACCAGCGCAGTTTAACTTCCTTATCAGCAACAGAGCGGGAAAAGCTGGAGAGGGAAGTACAAAGACCTGTAGTGAAAGGACAAGGGGGAATGGCTTTAAACTGAAAGAGGGTAGGTTTACCTAGGTTAATATCTAGGTTTTAGATATTAGGAAGAAATTCTTTACTGTGAGGGTGGTAAGGTGCTGGAAGAGGTTGCCCAGAGAAGTTGTGGATGACCCATCCCTGGAGGGTTTCAAGGGTAGTTTGCATGTAGCTCTGAGCAGCCTGGTCTAGTGGAAGGTGTTCGTGCCCGTGGCTGGGGGTTGGAACTACATGCTGTTTAAGGTCCCTTAAATATAATTAAAAAGCCATGTGCATTGTTAACCATTGTGTGTCAATGGAACCTGAATAATTATAATATTTGTGACACAGTAAAGCCAATAGATTTTAATGGGTATATTCTTGCAGCAAATACAAAATTTGTGTGTGAATAATTGGCTGGAAAATAAAGATGATTTTTGTCGAGTTTCACCAAAGTTACAATAGAAAAGTGAGAAATATGATTAATATAAAATTAGTGAATAGAAACAATTCAATATATACATTATGATTAATGTCTACATGCATGATATATGATAAAAACCTTCCCACATGTGAAAACACGGGTGATTTCAATTTTTAATTATTCTACAACTGAACGACATGAATTTTAGATTTGATTGATACACGCACAATATTCTCACCCAAGTTGTCCGTTGTTCTTTTAATGCAAGAAACACAGAGTCAATATTATGTCGTATTACCTGTACTATATAATTCACTAGTTAATGTCTGTCAGTAAACTTTACTCTTGCCATTCTCTCTCTTCCAAGTTAACTTGTCCAAACTACTTCATCTTCCTTTGTTCAGAATATTAAAAAATTGGGAATATGTGTACATCCAGGTATGCCATTTAGATGTTTAGGGAATTTTCAGGCAGTTGCCACCTGACTTTTGAGTTTTCCTGACTGGTGGCCACAGAAATAAGAACTTCTGGGATAATTTTCTTAGACTTAGTTAAAGAACGTCCAGTTAAGTTTGAATTTGGAATAGACACTCCATGTGTTAAGACAAAAAGCAATTAGAAGGAGCAGATATTTTATGCCTGATGTTAGTTCTACTGTCTTGTATAAATTTCATCCTTTTTTGGAGCTTTGTCAGTTTATTTCTCTGAAGTTTTTGCTAAGGGTTTCAAATGAAAGCTAGAATGGTTGTTTACTGTTCTAATGGGGGGGTTATTGCCCTGCAGGTTTTTTCACATTGTCTTAAGATATTTTTTCTCCCTTTTTGTTTTTCACCTATTTTTATCCTTTGCTACTGCTGCAAGTCTTCAATATGCTCTTTAAATCTCTTTTCCTTCTACAGTGCTCCTTTTGTTGTGTTATATATAATGGGTCAAAATGATCTTGGGCACAGAGCCACAGTATTAAACTAGGAATTAATATGGACCAGTACTCTTAGACTGAAAAAATGCTTACAGTCATTTGAGCACCAAAGATAAGAGAGAGAGAGAGAGGCATATTTCTAAATTCTTTGCAAATGAAAGAGACAGGATTGCTGTTTAAGGGAGTTTCAACTGAGCACAGAAACAGACTGAATGCAATCAATCAAAAAAGATTTATTCAAGAGTCATAAATTAGGCTCTACCTTAGATTCCTTCTGTCTCCCTTTCTTATATATCATCTCTTGTCCTGACATTGAATCTGAAGTATTTCCTCCAGCCAGTAAAGAAAGATTTTCCAAACTCAAGAGTCCAATTAGGAAAAATGTTCCCCTGCCTTTCAGCATTGCATTATCTGAACCAGTTCCCTCCAGAGCACCATCTACAATGGAGGCATTTATAACTGAAAGTATCTCAGTAGGAAGGGGTACTCACTTATTGTATGAAAAATTGAAGACTACAGACTGAAAACAGGCACAGCTTGAGTGCTGCAGTATACCTGCTTTGTGTCTGTTTTATGACTGAGGCAGTATTCAGCAATTGTGAGAGAAAGACACAGTAAAGATGGCCTGAAAAGTTTGATAAAAAGTAAGAAAAGTGGTTCCAGACCAGCTGCTATGAGAAGGGTCCACAGTTACAAGTGCTCATTCCAATTTTCAGCAAGGAATTATTTCAGCAGCTTTTGTTTCAAGAATTCCCTTGGCTTTTGAAACTGCCTCCTTCACTGGCACTTCCAGTTCCTGCAACAGCCCCTGTCCTGTGAGTTAGCTGGCATCTCCTCGTCTGAAGGGAAAGATTTAAAAAATAACAAACTTGAGCCTCTTTCCCTCCATTGTCGAGGTTTTGTCAACAACCACAAGAGGTAGAAACATTCTCAATTGCTCGTTCATCATGCCGTGATGAATGGGTCTCTTAGCTGCGCTGGCACAAAGGTCTGTGCACCCACAGTTAGCTTGCAGTGAACTGATTTGGCTCTGAAACACTTTTCTCTCTCCCTCTCTCTCTTTCCCCCCAAGTATACTTTAAGCCAGAGCAATTGCCCAGATTTGCTCTCAGCAGAGGCATAGAAGTGGTTTTGCTCTAAGAACTGAAAGGCTAATATGGTGCACAGAGAGGAGTGTGTAACATCAGAAGAGCCTCTATTGAAACAGCCTGAAGAACTGGTGCTTTATTAATATCAGCAGGGGCCGGAAACACAGACCCCATGTATTTTAATTACATGACATATAATTTAAGTATATGTTGGATGTTAGCATGTGCTGGAGAGATATCACTGTATATTTACTCTGCTTTCAGAGACGGGTTTCTATGTTATGGTTGCTCCTGAATGCCTTATATATCCTTCTTTAAACATGGTAATTCTGTCTAATTATCAATTAAAACAGCCAGGCAAGATCTGACTTTGTTATTTCCTTTCAATTTGTCTGTGCTATTGGTATTCTCCAGCTTTTCCATCACTGTGAGTTCATTTGTTTTCCTTGTGACAGCTGATGTCAAGCTGATCTGTATTTATCATCTCACCTTCAATATTTGCTGGGATGTGCCACAATTAGAGCAGCTGACATTTTGCTGTAGGCAGAACCAGAATTATATTGTGTGTGTTCTCTGTAGGTTACTCGTCTGGCTACCTTTTACAAACACACAGTTATTTAGATTCATTGCTAGGCAGTTCTGTGTTCTGTGTTTACACAATATGCCACTCATTTTGGATCCTGGGTTGGGTTCCTGCTCCTCTGTATTACAAGGAGTTAGTCTTGGTTGGGGCAGTAGAGAGAGGATGGGGATGGAAGTTAGAATGGTCGATATGATGGAAATCTAAATCAGAAACTTAGCAATGATTAAGGTAATTGCTGGCTCACCACTATGTTGTGATTTCGCATTGTTTCTGAAACAGTGAGAGGTTGATGGTTGCAGCAAGTGTCTGAAAAATGCATCCCTGAGCCAAGCAGACCCCAAAGACCTGAGTACAGTAGCTGGCCTACACTGTTGAGAACACAGAGCAGAGGAGGAGTGTATCAGCAAACTGTGGTTCAGGGAAGAAAAAATGGCTTGAAAAAGGATAAAATAGATGAAGGTTCTAATCTGTTTTTATTTCACAGAAATCATTTACAAGTGATTTCTGTGGCTTCAGGGTAAGGATTTGACTATTTCAAAGACTAATTTAAATGAAATACTGCTGGCCTGTGGTCTGGAGAAGGAGAACAAAACCAAAATCACATTTATGTGACTTTCAAGTAGCTTTGGACAAGCATCTGAACTCAAAGTTCACCTAAAATTTTAGCGTTGACCTTTCATTGGTTTAAAAGGATTGTCATTGTATTTGCAACATTGTCAGACTCACTGACAATTATCAACCCACTGTCATTGTATGAACACGTGTGTCAACACATGGAGTTTCGTGCCATCAGACATGATAGATAGAGCTAGGCCATGCCAATGCCTGATGGGAGCTGGCAGAATGTGGGACAGTAATAAGAAAAATGTTCAGCATCTTTGTGAACCAAGTAAAAATCAGGATACAGATGCCTAAGGTTCTTACGTGGAATATTCTGGTGAAGAAAGCAAGTGTCTTTTCATGTTTCATTTCTTTACAATATTTGGAAGCACCTTGGCTTTGTTTGAACTGCTACACTGGTTATCTAATGATGATCTAATGAAGTGGAAGGAGATCAGCTGACATCACGGCTGTTAATAAAGTGGCAGTCAACAAAGTCTCCTGCTCAGCAGGTTAGAGAATGGAGTCTACAACCTCAACTATCAAAAACTGGTCACTGTAATAACTTCAGCCTTCAGGGTGCAATGCTTTGGATACTCTGCTCACCTTGCAGTTGCTTTTATTAATTTAGCTTGGCTAAGCACTTAGTCACAATTTCTTCCTTGATTGTTTCTCCAGAGTGTTTGTAACATCTCATCTTCCTTGAAAACATAAAAAGACTTCAAATTTTGCTTCAGGCTATTTTCAGGCAAGTTGTTTTCCCTGCATAAAATGAGTCAGTTCAAGTATTTAGTCTCTGTATATACTATGCAAGAAAGATAAAAGTCACGTGTGAAATCTCTTTATGTACATCTTTCAAGAAGCAGGCTAAAATCTTGAAATCTGGCCGTCTGAGTTAGACACCAATATTTGCTCTCTGAAATTATATCTCCAGTTTGCTCTGAAAAGGGGAAATTCTGGTGCAAAGCAAAAATGCCGTAAAGCTATTGCTGGCCACATCTACGGAGACGTTAGGAACAGACAATGAAGTCAATAGTTGGATGCAACACTGCTCGTTTTCATCTATCTCCTAACATGCAGAACCCTTTGCAGGTTTTATTTTCTTTTCTTTTTTAAGCGAGTAATGGCAAACAAGCCATTAATAGTGAGAAAAAAAAATCATCTGTTGGGATAATTGTTAGAATGTTTCTCAGATCATAGTGTGTGCTGTGGGGAGGGGAGAATTCACCACAACAATTATGCACACAAGTACTTCACGTCTGCAGCAGAAGCCGCAAATTTAAAATGATTACAGGCTGAGAACAGTTGCTCCAAATTTAACTTAATTATGATAATTCACTGCTTTGTTTGTGTTTAGGGCTTAAGGTGACATTCAAAAGATTGTAAAATAGAAAAGAAGCATAGGTAAACCGGTAGGTGCATTGTGCCATTGTGAAACAGAACAAGTCAAGAATAATGCATTCTTCAAATACTTCACAAAGAGGTTAGATAAACTAGAGTACCCGATGTTAGCTAATTTAATTACATTCTCACTGCACATAGACTCAATCTTAGCATCTCATGTTATTTACTCTAGGAGGGGCAGGAAGATTTCTGTGGGGTCAGTTGGACTTAAACTCCAGATTTGGTCATAAGCTTAACTTTAAGGGTAAACTCATTCATTAAGTCTTCCCATGCTTTTTAACCTAAACCAAGAAATAAATTTCTGCTTTCCTTTCCCAGTGCACACTTTTAATATATTTCTGATTAATCATCTTTGGCATGTAATTCCTTGTACCGTTTAGCTTTTCTTTTTGGTAGCTTTGCTAGTTGTCTTGTTCATTTTCTGCTCCAACAATCAATAAAAATTGGGTTTGTTTTCTGACTATTTCAGATTTATTGGTACATGTTCAGAAAATGAGAATTTTGTTCCTCAAAAAAAAGTAAGATTTCAAGAATTGGTTCATTAGTTATCAAGACAAAAACTAGATTTCTTGAGAAAATGAACCATTCCATGATTACCAAGGTGTTAATGCCTAGTTAATTCTGAAAGTATGTTGGAGACTCGAAGCAGTTACATGGTCTAAAGATATGCATGGGGCAAGGTTTGTCAGAAGAACTATTATCTTGTATTAAGTCAGCTGATTTATTTACAGTAGCACTCATCACAGCATCACTATTGCTGGCCCACTGTCTAACCCCAGTCTGTAAGTTCTCAGCTGGATCATCACTGTCCCTACGCAGGCGAGTGCCCATCCTGACCGTTCTGGCCTGTTTGTCCTTATTGCACGCCAGCTGTGTGAGCCGTCCTGCCATGTGTCTGTGATCCTAATGAGCCTGTAGCTCTGCAAGGGCAAGCAGACCTTTGATTCCTCCTGTTCACTCACCATTTTGTGCGTGCATTATTATACAGGCATTTCAGATGGTGATTTCCCAGGGAAAGTGTGAGGACATTCCCCATCAGGCCCTTATTTGTGTGCATGCTTTTAGGGATACCCTTCTTTCAGCCCTGGTTTCTTGATTATGAGGTCTCTTTTGTCAACAGCATCCCGCACGCTCTTCTTGTCAATCTATGTATTTTCCTGTGGTTTTTTAATTGAATTTGCTTATGAGTCCTGGTCGTCATGAGTGCAAACTGACAGCAAGACTAAAATTGATATTCATTTATGCAGTGCATAACTTGCAGTATTGGCAAAATACATGTGCTTACATTATTAGACAAACAATATAGGATCTTAAAGACTAATAATGGTCATCTTTCAAGGCTGTCTTGGATATTTTAAGGAAGATCTGTGTTACTTTCCACTGCTTTATCCAACAGTAACTGAGAAACAATATTTTTAAATAGGAAAATCTAAAAACTTATTCCATGTGAACTTATAGAGAAAAAGAGTTACTGTATGTTTGGTTTAAGTAATCATTCAGTTTAATTTAATTTTCATATTGCAGTCTTAGTTCAGAGAACTAGTGTTTGTCTCATGTCTTCATTTGTGCCTCACACAGTTCACTACTTTTTAATTCATTACCTGGGAGGGTTAAGATATTGGACAATGATATTTTAAATCTTTGGGTCATTATCTTAGATAACATGTTTTCCCCTACATTTCAGTCAAGGAGTGATCTGGAATAACAATAATTTAGACCTGCCTTCAAGGTAGACGCTATGGCTAGATACTCAAAACATGCTATGCAAATCATCATCGTTGAATATGCATATTAGATATAAAACAATGTCTATTCAAAGAAGTTATCTTAGTTCTACATAATATACCTGTCAACAATAGCGATGAAAGGGATGAGCCACTCCCTAGGTTGTTGTTTTTTTTTCCTTTCCTTCTATTTATTGAAATAGCCAGCTGGCAATTCCTGGATTTCTAGCCTTCAAGAGATCTTCTAAGACAGATGGTGGTTAATATCAGACACCCAGTGAAGTGATAGTCTTTGTCTGAAGAATATTCTACATGAACCTTTTCATTATTCATTTCGTACTGTGACAATAAAAAGGGATACTGGTTAAGTTTAATTGTATTGTGGGTATTTTTTGCCACGCATCTTCCCGCTTGTGCCATTCTGAAGCACGTTGTGTCATAAAAGGTAGTCAAGGTAATTTTAAAAGAGCTGCTGAGAGTCTGAAAGAACATCAAGGCTATTAAATATTTCCTTTCATATCTTTAATGCATATAACATTTGTATTGTTCTCTTGCAGCTAATGGGCATCTAACAGCTTAATTAGATCCCCAAATTACTGGATATTTAAACCAGGAAGCAGCGAAAAAGAAATGTATTTTCCTCGGAGCAGGCTGATGCTTCCAAGGAACCAGAAAAGTTTGCCATGGCAACTTTGGAGGGATGCTTTTTTATTTTTGAAAAGGTTTGTGAGGTTTGGTGTCTTGGTTCTTGTTCCCAGAGCAGGAAATGTGCCAGCTAATTATTTTCTTTGTTCCCAAGGAAAAGAATAAAAGTGTCCTTTTTCAGTGGTACATGAATTACAGTATTTGACAGCATTGTTTTTAGAGTTTGACAAGTATCTAAGTAGTGATAAGGCTAGATATTGAGGAGGCTAAAGGGTGATCTGAGAGCTCACAGCTGCTTAGAAGGCAGTCACAAAGCTGACACAGTCATACTCTTCTCAGTAGCACCAGATGACATAAAGGGCAACAGCTGCAGACTGCACTTCGAGACATTTAAGTTGCCTTGCTGTGACAAAGAGGGCTGCCATAGGTCACTTCCAACTAACATTTCTGGCTTCTAAGAAGAAAAAATGAATGACACTAAATTAATGCTTACAAATTTTAATTGAATACAGTTTTACCTTCTTATATTTTATCAGATGGCTGTATTAAAAATCTGAGTTCTAACATACTGATGACAAGTTTCGTATCCTCTCAACATTTCACACAGTAATGTCACAACATAAGGACAAAATTTTTCATTTGTTGTCAAGTGCAGCTCTATAAATGGGAAGAAATAAATATATTAGAGGTTTATAGATTGTGATTCTGCAAAGGACAACTGTCAGCACCTAATCTAACCTCCTGACTGCAGGACTTTTCCAAGTTATTACTTGTGTAACTAGACACATCATTTAGGAAAAAAAATTCAAATAAGATACGACATTTCCAGTGAACTTGCAAGACTGGTAATTGCAACAGTGACTACGTCTCTTCAGTCTTTGCATTTTCTCACTCATTTTTTTTTTTGCCAGATGTTCTCACTGGTGATGTGATGTTTCTCTTTATTGTTCATCGATAAAGATATCAATTAAAGATAAATCTGAGAGGCTTTACCATACATTCTTCTTTAGAAAAATAATCTTTTGATAATTATGCACTGCCCACATCGCTATGTAGACCTATTCAGCAATCTTTTAAAATATTAGTGTTTGCTTTTTAAATTTTTTTTGCTTAGTTAAGGGATTCCTTTTCACATCTCAGTTTGAAACACATGTATCTTTTCTCCTTTTCTTTCTTTTGATGAGGTTTCCCACAAATTTTATATGCGGGAATTTCATTTTGATCTTCTCAAAAAAGTGGGGATATTAGCTCGGGGTCAGCCATGAGCTCATTTTCTCATATCTCCCCAAACTGATGAACATTGTTAAATCTGATGTCCTTTGAACACACATCAAACATCAGACTAATTTTGTCTGAAACTTTTTCAATATATCTTGCTTTATCTAAAATAGAGTGTTCAAAATCTATTTCTAGCAACAAAAAAGAGACCAACCCTTCCCTCTCCCCCCAGTACATATGTTTAAAAATTTTACAGAGTTTTGAAGGGAATGTAAAGAAATAAAGATATATTTCATTTCATTGTGAAAAATGAAGATACAGTTAGCCACGAACAAAATTAGTGAGGAACCAGCTTAGCAAACTGCCTTCAGATAATTGTGTAAATAAGATTTTTCTGCCTTCTTTTAATTAATATTTGACTTTCTCCTAAAACACTGTTGCTAGTTTCCATTTGAAACATATAATCTGGTTGACTCCAGATCTCTTCACTGTAATGGAAAGTTTTCTGTTTATCACTTTACCTTCTGAAGCATGTCCAAATCATGGGTGGTGAATTTTCAATAAATTGTCCTGAATGTACCACAGTCTCATTAAGTGATGGAGTTTCTTCTTAAAGATGTCTTAAGTTATTTTCTGATGGAGATTTAGACTGACTTTTCCACGCTTTTTTTTTTTTTTAATAGAGAAAAGGAGTATTTTCACCTATTCCTAATTGATTTTTGCATAAATGTTCCAATATATTTCTTCTAGGAGTATGAGGAAAAAGTACAGATAATGATCTCAACTGTACTGTGCAAAGAAAATTAATGCAGTAAGTGGTTTCATTCTGTGTTTGTATTTCTCAGCTAAGAACAGAGTATATAGTTCTTATTGGTTAGTAACTCTTAAAAACATGAGCTGCTATTTATTGTATGTTGTTTTTTCTTGAAATTTGAGACCTGTAATGAAGTGGTTTAGAAAACAGTGTGTGAGGGAAGCATCATGTGCTTATTCTTTATTGCTGCATGGTATAATACAAGGTTGCTAATCATTAGTAGAAAGAGTAAAGGTCCCAATTTAGTGCCCAGGGGAGACATCTCCATTAATCGCTTGCCAATTGGAGGGGACACAATTGTCTTTAACCTGCTGGCTATGGTCCATAGGAAAAGCTCTGACCCATTTAATCAGCTTGGAATGTGTTCCATAACCTTTCAAGTTGGATCATCGAATGTCAAGTTCTGTCGAAGGCTTTATTTAGTCAACCATGACTGGTAACCTCCTTATCTTCTGCTTTTTGTGTCAGAGGTACAATAGTTTTATCAACACATGTAGTTATTTTGTTTTAAAGTTGCCAGACCGTGTTTTGTCCAAATGGTTTAGAAAGATGTAGCCTGACCGTGATGGCATCATATGTTATGCACAGGCTCAATGAAAAAGTGAAGTTTGTAGTTGCTTTCTTTTTCCTGGCATTTAATCTGCTCTGTAAATAGTAACCATATTTAGCGAGCTTCAACCCACAGTTCCTTCCTCAGAGACCTGAGAAATATTAACAAAAGACCCCCCTAGGTTTTGATATGCAATGTATTTTTTTCTTTTTTTCTCTCAGCTGTAGTATATGTTATCCCGCTAGCATTATTACTGTGTCATTGTTAGGAATGGGTAAATTCAAAAGTTCTGATGACACTGAATGATGCTGTGAATCAAGATGTCTCTTTCATCAGTTGGATTTATTTCATTTATTTCTGTGCACTTGCTTCATCTACCAGTTCAGGTCACCTAAATTATTTTTTTTATGTTTTATGAAATTATCTGGTAATATCTGCTGTTCTGGAAGTAGAAAATCAGAGTCCCTTCTGAGGGAAGTATTCACTTTGTATTTTGATCTATTCAGAAGTAGAAAATCAAGTGAAACTGCAAAACTGTGGTAGTCTCCCCAGTAAAACCTGTGTGTTTATTCTGTCTGATGAAACAGCTATCTGACATCTACAGCTACCTCATAAAAGGGGACCAGATTGATGAGCCTAAGTTATTCAGTGTTTCTCGGTTCTGTGAACATTTTGTTGTTTACAGCTGTGTAAGCAGTTTTCTTTTTCTCTTTTGCTGTTTCTCTCATTCTCCATTTTTGCTGGGAAGTAATGCTTTATGTTTTCAACCTTTTCATTTTACAAATTGGTCTTTAAAATGCCTTGCTGCCTGGATGATAATAACAGGGAAATAATTTCTGTCTAACTGTAGGTGCAGCATTCATGAACCTGGCAAAGTGAGTACAAGGAATAAACTGTACATTTAATTAATGGGATTTCATTTCATTTTCTAAGTTAGGTTCAGCATCAGTCTGTCATTAGGACTAAAAGGATCTATTTAAGAAACAGTATTGCATTTCCTTTAAAAGATCCTTACTAGTTTTGAATAATAACAGCCTGCAAATATATTAATGATAATGAGTACGCAAAATGTTCTGTACAAAAAAAAGATCTGACAAGCATGAATGGTGACAGATGATGACCAGAATTTTCAAAAATTTATGATCATTACAATGTGAAAAGTAATTATGAATAATAAAAATCTGTTTCAATAATTAGCTGTAATGAATGCTCATGGCAAGGTAAATGAACTGGAACAATTTAAGGCAATAACACACAATTTACATTTTATACTTTGTCAGAACACTTTATCATCAGCAATACACTCTTATATTACCACAGTTTTCAACATTTACCCATACACCTCATGTTCAAGTCTTTGGCTAGGCATTGACATACATAAACAAGCATACAAAACCAAAAAAATGATAATGAGAATTAATTACTTTAGTAAGGCAAGATTTGTTACATTTAAAATAAATATTTTCATATGAATATTGGTTTTTTACATGTGCTAATAAATCTGTATTTTAGGACTTCTCTATATAATACAAAAACAGTTACAGTGTGGGAAAGAGTCTGTCTGAGGTGTCAATGTTTATTTTGTACAAACTAGGACATATCTGTGATGGTCTTATGGAATTTTCTATGTGCATTTATTCATGCTGTTGATCCCAAAAGCAAGACCTGTTTGAAACTGCCAGGTTCCACTTGTCCGAAACTGTGTTTTAGCATGTGAGAATGATCAAGTACTCAGGGAACCCAGAGACAGGGGATAGGTTTGGAACTACTTTAATGTTTGCAGATCTGACTCTTCCAAATTCTTCCCAGCAGTAAGCCGTGAATTTCAGGGTGATAAAAGTTTCAACTGACTGACTCTCACAGTTGGACCAGAGTAGTCACTCCTGGGTGGATTGTCATCACTGCTGTTCAAGGTCACTTTTTTTCATTACACTGAACCTTTCCAAAGGGCTGTAATTCATCATTCCTCGGACATGTGATGTATCAGATCTAGGGTCATCTCCACAATTTACTTCAGTTCTAAGTCTTCTTCATTTGTACATCATTCTGCCAAAAGACAAAATTGGGGAGCTTGTTGGAGCCCAAGAGACAATTTGAATCTCCTTTTGCTGTTCTGCTGTTTTAAGAAAATGATTCTGAAATCATTGAACTGGTAATACTTCTTAGCCTTGGCTAATTGCTGGTTTGCCAGAAATGCTGTTCACTCTTGCATAGCCAAATTATTTTTTGAAAAGTTTATTGCTTGCTCCCTGCTATAAATCTAGTTGCTGCCAGTTTTGTCCTTAAGTTTCTGAGTTTTGCTGCACTTTGCTCTAACACTCATGCTCTCACATTCCTGTAGAAATTTATGGCAGTCAGCAAGTGTCATTTCCAAATAAAATTGTGACCCTACTTATGTTGAAGTCTGTGGAAGTCTGTCTGCTAACTGTGAAGAGAACTTAATAAGGACTTTCCGAAACATGTGGCAAATAACTCTTCTTCTTACCCTATGTTAGGACATAGAAGCTGTTCTGGAAGCTGCACTCAAGTTTGGTTTTGATCTCTCTGTGTTTTCAACAAATACTCTGAAGCTGAGGGAAACATTTCTCAGCCTGCATTTTATAAGATGGCTTTGGAGCAAACACCTTTGCCAAAGACATAAGAGTAATTTAAAATTTTATTTTATTAAAAGTAAAATAGTAGATTTTATTTAATATCAGAGAACTAATAAATTATCATATAATCTTAGGGAGGCTGGTATCATTGCATTTGGTGCAACCTTTTTTTTTCTATTATCCAAATTATGTATTAATGGCTATCTTTTCATACCAAAGAAGCGTAGGGTGATCCTTCCCTTAGACCACTTTTGCACTCCATTGGAAACAGTTTTCCAGGTATACTGTCACCTGAGAAAGTTGTGCCATATGAATGAAACCTCAGGTAGAGACCTGAAGAAATTCATTCAAAACATCTGGGAGTCAGAGTAACTTGCTGTGGATTTGGGTTTTTTTTTTGTTACAGAAGTGTTTGGACAGTAGTACAGGCCCAGTGGGACACATTTTAATTACTTGTTACTGTTTCTTCTTAATCTACTTCAAACAGAGTGCAGAGTAATAGTGAGCATATCATAGTCCCAGTCCTTGTTCTGTGTGTGGGTTTTTTTCCCTGCTAACTCTGAACAATTTGTTTTTCTGGGTCAAATGAATTTCTAGATAGACCAAATACTTTCATGTATGACAAGGACAGTAGGACATCAAAACATATATACCCCAGGGAATGGCTTTAAACTTCTCCTTTTGATAATACTCTTCCTGACATGTTCAATGCATCCATCACATCAAAGCTTTAACATTTTTTTTTTAAAGAAACTGCTTAAGTATGTTTTTCTTAGAGAATGCATGAAGGTTGTTTAAATAATAATAATAAAAAAGAATTATACACTTTCAGAACAGGAATTTCAATCTGCTTGAGCAGATACATCTGCTATTTTTTTTTTCAGTGCCCCAGGAATAGAAGTTTGTTGTGGACAATGGTAATTTAATGTTAAAGTCCACAGTATGTTAAACATTTAAAACCAGTGGGTATGTAGATATATTAGAAACATTAAACTGGTCTGGGCCTGGAGCTTGTTCTGGGTTAAAGCATGCAACAGCCTGGAACAAGTTTACCCAGAACTAACCTTTGAAGTGGTGCTTACTTGGGTGTCCTATCTGTGCTGGGCATGACACTAGCCACACTTCTCCCTTCTCATAGCTTTATTTTGAAGTAGAAATCCTTGTTAAGATTGAGCAGAGCTTATAAATATACTCTAATCAAATTGAGAACAAGGATTGCAGAAAAGGGATAATTACTTTGTAAAGAAGCTTAAAACTTCCTCAGGATTGCCCTTTTTATACTCTGAGTTGCCACAAGCCTGCTTTAGCAAGTTGAGGAACAACCTATGAAACCACTAAGGGGCTACTGCACAGGTGAAGTAACTCTGTAAGGTGTTCAAGCACTTGCAAAAGCAAATGCATGGGGAAAATTTTACATGGAGTAATTACTTTTTTTTCAGATTTTCAATATTTGAAAACTAACCAGGCTCATCTTCTTTGTATTGTCTTGTTAATGAGTTACTTACACTGGTTCTTATTTTGTTCTCTTACCCCACTGTTGCCTTTTACTGTAACTGCATGCAACCCTTAAGAGAGATGACTAAATAAAGATTTTATTGAGGTTTGTAAAGCTCTGGTGGGAATGGACCCCTCTGTTCCCCAGGTGAGAGTCAGCCCTGCTTACAAGAAAGTCAGTATTGGCTGTTCAGCTTGTTCGGCTGAGTCACATGGCCATTTCCACTGGAAGAGTCTGGGACCAGCCCTTGATCTGCTTCAGGCATGACGGGAGTGCTGCCTGCTCGGAGGAGCAGTAGGACCTGTACCACAGTTCTGACCTCAGCACCAGGACAGGCATCTGCCCATTCCGGGATGCAGGGCTTTCTTTCTGTGCGCATTGGGACCCCTCAGGTTCTGCTTCACTGAACACCCAGCAGGAGTGAAGAAGCAGGTTGTCTCGCCTCTCACGGGAGGGATTGCATGACCTTCGTGGGAAGCAGCTGCTGCTGGATCCCAATCCCTGCCAAGTTCGGCAGTAGCTCCTAATTCAGGGCTGAGAATTGCACGCCCACGCTTTCCCATGCTCCGTTCTGAACCCGGTCAGGGGCGCATTGCTAGGTAGAAGAGAGGCCAAGGGCCATCCCAAATAGTGGTTTTCTCTGCAGGTTTTCCACAGTATTGATTGCAAGTGACCAGTGACTGTGACAAAATTAGGAAAACTAAGTTCAATGTTATAAATAAATTATCTCTCTTGAGTAATTTATGTTGAGAACACTTGCTGCAGGGTTAACTACGAATATCTTCGTTGAATCCATGCTGTAATATTTACAAATGGTGTTTGAATAGTTGAGTATAGTAGGATTTTAATAGCTTGGTCAAGATTCAGATATACAGATTGTAGTCCACTTTGGTCTGATGTATTTAAGTTGCTGCCTACAGAATCACAGTGTTTTGACCAGCATTTCTCATTACACTATAGACTTATGTTGCTTAGATGTACAGGAATATTGAAGCTAGACAAATTTCCTATTTTTTAGAGCAGAAATGCAGCTTGAATAAACAAAGAAGTTCTGCAACCTTTATCTCTGTGATGTTTTGTTGTACTTAGAGCCTTTTTTTTGTTGTTGTTTCAGCTTTGTCACTAGTCTGAAAAGCTGTACAAACTTTACGAGATACTTTAAAGGCAAACCACCAATTTAAATGCAGTCCCTAGTTCTACATGATGACTCTGTGGTTTGTGCAATCATTTTTGCTTCTGTAACATCTTCTTTTCAGTAATGTTCCATATACTATGTTGTGAAGATGACAGGGGATGATTGGTGCTTTGATGCACATTATGACATTATCTCATGGTATGCAACAGCTCTATAAGCACTGAAATATTAAGACTCACAGTCTCATATCTCACCTAGCTGACAGATACGGTATTTTTTATTTTATTGAAATTTCTTTTGCGCAACATTTAAAGCTTTGATTAATCACTTCAGTGAAGTAGCAGCTATTCAAGCTGCTTGGTGTCAAGAAAGGCAGGAAGGAGATGATGAGAACTGACTCAGCACCAGCAGTCTATCTAGGACAGTATATAAAACAGCAACTTACTGTCACTTTTTAAAGTGAGAATTCTGAATCCCTGCAGACCAGTGTGGGATTTACTACATCCTGCACAGGAAAGGAAAATCATCTGGTTCTTGCAAGCTTGTGATTCATGCTGACCATACTGGCTTTGGCAGAAACAGCTGAAAGGCAATACTTTGCCTCTGTAGATATCATGAGTGCCCACCTTCCTCTTCTTGGTCTGCACTACAAGTTTTATTTTTTATTTCTGTGTATTAAAATAGTTTTGGATGCCTAACCATTGTTCCTGCCAAGCACTGATATGACTAAAATAATTTCTGATGATAAAGATAATGGGCTTACAGATCCCAGACATCATAATATCTATTTTGTTCCCTAATTGACCCAAATCATAAATTTGCAGAGATGCAGTGGGAAAGAGAAGTACACAAATTTTTTAGCCACTATCTAATGCCTCTTTGCAGTGCTGGTGATAGCAAATCTGTAGAAAAAGAATGTGCATTCCTTTTTGATATGAGAAATCAATTTAAATATAAACAGCAAGATTCTTCTTACCATAGATTATCATGTCTCATCTCATTACGAGCCCTTTATTAGACACCTGACTGTTGAAACCAGCCTGGTCACAAGTTCATTCTGCAAAACTTTCTGGTATTGACTCATCTTTTCAAAATGTCTAACAGTGCTTTGTCTCTCTTCCTGCCTTAAGCCTACATAAATGTTTTAGAATGGATATAACTTCTTCCCATGCACAGCAAATGAAAATACATAAGAGAGGAGAAAAAAAAGGAAACGCACACCGTTAATGTTTTACTTCATGAAACACTGGAAATGTATTTGACACCAAAGCATTCTTTGTGTGCTTGCAAACTAAGTCCTTATTCCTGCAGACTTGGAGCCCACGGGCTCTGTGAGAGCTTGGAGTCTGACTGCACACAACAGGTTTGCATGGGACTTTCTGTTCCCTTTGTGTTATTCATTGCTACATCTATGGGAAGCTAAAGAGATCCAGAATCCCATTGGCACAAAAGTACTGTATTTTCTGGTTTAACCTGTGCTTTAATCCACATAACGCCTCGTTAGTCAGGCTTTATGGGTGTAATCCAGAGCCCATTGATCTCAGTGGAAAATTGCCCACCAATTCCACTGGGCTTTTGATCACTGCCTGTGCATGTGATGCTAATTTCACCTCTAAATCTTGTGCAAACCAGGTTTGTCACCAGCCTAATTTTTCAAGGTTATACATAACCAAAAGTTAAGTGAAAAACATGTTTCCCCTGTGTACCTGAGACAAATTCCTGCCAAATCCAGCACTAAGTGGGAAGAAAAGCAGGAAAAGCAGGATGTGAATCTTCCCCCTGCTTTGCCCCACTTCTGAGTCTGGAGAACCACTGTGCCATGGAGGTTCACAGACTTGGCTTCAACACCTGGCTGTGTTTTCTAGCTCCAAACTTGGCCTGGCCTCAGAAGTGTTTTTCCTCAGAACCATGGGTGCCTCCCACAGAGAGCTGTAGGGGATGGAAAGCTTAAGCAGTCCCACAGGGAACTTAAATCCTAATTCAGGAGTAACAAAAATTGATTCTTTGCAGCTGTGGAACAATTTTCTCTCCTGAACTGAGGGAAGAAAAGCTCAAGGAGTTCCAATATATTTCTAGGAGCCAAAGTTTTTATTGTACTTGGAAATTTTTATTTGATCAGCAGCCTTGAGATATGAAGAGGATTATTCACCTCCCTTCCTTGTTTTGAGAACTAGCATAAATAATCCATTTAGCAATAATGCTGTGCCTCCCAGTGTGCTTGTTTATCGTTAAGACTTCTCCAGCTTTCAGTGGGCTAGTACACTCTGATTCCTGGCTGGATTTATGAGGCAAATGTCAGACAGGAACTCCATCCCTTTGTTTTCAAGCCAAATCTCTTTATTTTGACACTGAATTTGAATTATACATTTATGGAATCATTGGGAATATTTGAAAATATTAAAACTCTCTTGACAGTTAAAACCAGGTTGTAGGTTAGCTCCAACCTGAAAGTTAACATAGAAATGCCATTCATGAATTGTTGCTTTCACTGAATTTTCTCTAAGGGTCATCATGTGGGTTTTTGGCATGCATTTCAAATATACAGTCATTCTTTCCTCACTCTGTAATGTCTTTTCACTTATTTTGTTCATATATTGTATCTTTCTTTAGAAGAATCTGGAAATCTTTTAAGGATTCCTTGTTGGTAACAAGGCCATCTTACAGGACTAAGTACATTAAAATGAGGAATCTGAGTGGAAAAGACTGCAGGAACCAGAAGAATAAAAGCTTGTCTTCATCAATAAGACCTATAGGAATAAATATAGAAAGAACTTGTCCCAAAAACTTTCACACAGTGCTCAGTGCAGTCAAACTTACCTGATCAAAATTAGTATGTCAGACACTGAAGAGATTAAAAATTAACTGATAAGTCTTCGAATGCAGTTGTTGCTGGGATTCAAAAGCAACTCTGTGATTTCAGAACTACAGTGAAATGCAGGCTTCTAGTACAGGATGACAACTGAAGAGGAGGTACTATCCTTGGAAGCAGTTTATTAGCTTAAACCATCGACCCAAACAATTTAGTTTAAACTACTACTTGCTATTGTTTAAAACTCTTATTTAAATAAAATATTTTTTAAAAGAAAAATATCAAGTAGGGTTTTATTGCTTCTGTGTTGACACTGAGGTATGACCTCTCCCACAATTATTATGCCATCTGAGAAAAGACCAATAAATATCTTTAGATAAGATCTAGAGAAATTATATAAGATTTAAAAAATGTAGCTGGCAGTGAGAACTGTGAGAAACTAGACCTGTTGATCTCAGAGAGTGACAGTTAACTAGGACCCTGATGGTAATTGGGGTAGGGGTATCTGCAGTCCAAGTCCAGGAGGTGAATAAACAAAATCACATTACAAGAGATGGATCTGTGCATCTTACCTGCAGTGGTAATGTAGGAAATGAAGTTGCATGGCTTCTACAATAAAGGAGAGTACAAGCTTGGTAGAAGGAGCTGTATGGTCTAACAATGAAGATGGAAAGAAATTGGTTGTTAGAAAGAGCGTTGTAGGTATTGCAACTATCAATTCAAACCAGAAATGAGCCATTGGAGAGTAGCCCTCTGTAATAATTCACCAGATCTTGATGTGAATTTTCCCATATTTCAGGTCTTTTTGTTTTGTTTTGTTCCCTCTCCTCCCCCACCCCCGCCAACCAATTTGGATATTTTTAAGAGTTATCTTCTACATCACAAGATCTACTTTTAAAAAGCCCAGTATTCAAGACATTACATCAGAGGAATGTAACAGACATTCTGGATTTATTGTTTATGAAAACACATTAGTCATGGTTCCTTGCATTTCTGTTTTCATGAGCCTTTCATTTAATGAGAATTTTAATGTCTGTCAGAAGTAAACATTTGTGCCTACAATGCATATGTACAGATAGAAAATACTCAAACAAACTAATAGTTCGAGATTTCACAGGTAGAATATCAGCTTTTATGTGGGCAGGGTGTTCCCAAGTACCATTAATTTCAGCGAGGGTTGTAACTGTTCGGTGATGCTAAATTTGGAGTGGGGGTTGATTTATCTTTTGTATCATGAGAAATGAATCACTGCACCTGAATAATAATGAATAATGTTGTAAAAGTAAGTGAATGCAGCAGTTCCAAGACAAGAAGGCCGCAGGCCCAGGGCACATCCTATGACCCATTATTTTTAGCAGAAATTGCCTACTTGCTATATATACATCAGCAAAAATACTAGAATAGGCTAAGAAAGGTATCTGAGCAACAAAACATGAAACTATCTTTGACTTCAAGAAAGTTTTTGAATGTTATGCAGAGTGAAAATGCATTATAGGATGAGGTAGGATAAATTGAGTCATTGGCAGACTTTTTTTCTGAAACTACACAGTTTGGAGATAAAATACTAATTTTTGTTAGCTAAGAAATCTTACGCTTTGTACTGCTGTATTTTCTAGTTTGTCATTTATGTGACAGAGACATTATGAAATATCTCTGGAGAAGATTATTCGTATAATATTTCAAGCTGGAGAAAAAGTGGGAAAGTGAAATCCTCTCAATAAAGATTGAATGAATATTTTCTACCCAATTGTGTAGAATTAAATGGGTTTAAAAATAAAATAAATTCAAGGTATGTTTCCAAAGTCAAATTGCTATAATCATGTGCACCTAAATCTGTCCCCAGTTACCATGATGAAATCTATATTCAGAATTACATAGCAACATCTGAATGGATCCTTTCTATAAGTAAAAATGTTCCTGAATATTTCTGAAAATGAAAACTTGAAATCTTTATTTCATTTCAGCCTTTGTCTTTCAATCTTTTGACTTTTAGGGATCATCAAAAAATGAAGAGATGGAATTATACATGTGACACTTAAATTCACACTTAGATAGGCACTTAGTAAGAACAAGTATAATCTTTGTAAATAACACCTGGGGACAGATAACTACCAGTTAGATTGATTTCCTTTCTCAGGAATTTAGTCACTGACATTAGTCAGAGATTTATAAAGGAATAAACAGTTCTGTATCAATAGATTTTGTAGATTTTTATAGAAAAGTTTAATTTCAGAATAAAGGGAGCTTTATACTGCATTGTGCTCTGTGTTCTTTGCATGAAATCTTTACATATGTTGCTCATTTCAGTCCCGAGGCAAATGACAAATGGTCTTCAAGCACTAGATCACTTTTCTGTTTTCTTTCCAAGTACAGACAGAAAGTTTGTGAGGAGCTCAGGTGATTTGGTCTCTACAGATCTCCACCTACTATTTTCATCGTGGAGATCCAAATCCTGTGATATTTGAAGCATTCCCACATGTGTATGTGTAGCTACAGTTAGACAATTGGTCCTTACTTCCATTGAAAAGACACTGGGAATGGTTTGAGAAACTGCTTCCACAGTGAGCTCAGCAGAGCTGTATTCGAGGCTCCGAGGAGCGCATGGTTTGTACTGCCCTGTGTATTCCATAGCTTAGAGCAGTCTAAATAAACTCAGGAGCTGCTTTTGGGAATGGAATTTGAACCTATGTCTCCTTTGAGGGCAAAGTTCACTGCTGGAGGACAATATGGTGCTATAAAATTGTATTAGTTATTAGGTGACACTACAGCTGTACATTTCAGTGCAGGAAATGGTATTCATACACAGGGCTAAGGCTCAAACTGAAAAAGTCAAGAGCTGGGTAATGTCCCTACCCTGAAACAGATTAGCACTGCCATCAAGAAGCTTCTTTCCTTGCCTGTGCTATACCCTCAAAACATGGAAAAGTAACTCCAGGCTTCTCAGAGAATGTTTCTCCCTCCCTTTCTCCCCCTATATGCTGAGCTGAGCTTCAGTGAACACTTGAAAAGTCTTCTGAAGAAAAGGCCTTTTGTCATGTAACCTCTTCTGGGTGGGTTACATTCCTTATACAAAGCCAACACACCTTAAGGTCCCTGGTAGGTAACGATAATTTGAGATTAATATCTGAAGGCTTCTTTTACTGAAAGCTAGCCTTTTTCTTTCTTTCATTCCTTCTTTCTTTCCTTCTTTCTTTCCTTCTTCCCTTCCTTCTTTCTTTCCGTCTTTCCCCCAAGTCTGCAGAGGTTTATCTTTGAGGGCTTTGCTTTTGGGACTTTGGAACTTCTTTGCCTCTAGTAGACTGAAGTCTACAGTGTTTGACCTTCACCAAAATATAAGCCACTTTTAGCACTGTAATTCCATCTCAACTAATTTTATTTATCAGAGGATGCCTCTCACTGAAAAGCCCTTTGTTGTGGTTTAACCTGAGCCAGCAACTCATTACAACAGGGTTCAGCCCCCAACCCCCGCTGTGACGGGGAGGAGAATCAGAAAAAGGTAAAACTCGTTTGCTGAGATAAGAACAATTTAATAGTAAAATAAATAAAGATGATGATGATGATGATGAAGAAGAAGAAGAAAAAGAGAAAAGAGAGAGAGGAATAAACTTAAGAGAAACAAGTGATGCACACTACGATTGCTCACCACTCACTGACCAATACATGGCCCATCCCCGAGCAGTGAGTAGCCCCTCCTGGCCAACTTTCCCCAGTTTATATAGGGGACATGACATCCTATGGAATGGAATTCACCTTTGCCCAGTTTGGGTCAGCTCCCTTGGCCATGCTTCCTCCCAGCTTCTCGTGCACCTGCTTTCTTGCAGAGCATGAAAAATGGAAAAGTCCTTGATTTAGAGTAAGTACCACTGAGCAACAGCCAGAACATCAGCGTGCTATCAACATGGTTCTCACACTGAATCCAAACCACAGCACTATACCAGTTACTAGGAAGAAAATTAAGTTTATCCCAGCCAAATCCAGGACATCCTTCTTCTCCAACACAAGCTGCATTGCAAGCATAGCATTGATGCAACCTTAAATCCCTGTGAAGTCAATATTTCATGACTTTATCAAAATAAGAATAGGCACTGAGTTGGAATGGCACTTTCTCTTTGCATATGAGGTTGGCCAAAACAGCAAAACCTGTAAAAATAGAAAATATTTTTCTTAAGTCAGAAATAAATTTTCTAAAACATTATTTTTCTAAGATATAACATTAATTACAAATACATTAAATTGAAATGATGACTAATAAACCAACCTCCACAATACATTGTTGGGAGGGGAAGACCTTCCCCAGCTACAGTGATTTGTCACTTTTGTTGATGGATGGAGTGCAATAAATTCTGATCCAGAGTGAGACACTCTCAGCTTCACATAATCCAGCAAAAGTCTGCAATGCTACTTCTACATGGTGTTTCCAGTGAACTGAAACGTAGATTGTTGCCTGATCACTACATCTTCACTAGAAGTCAGCTTGCTGTTAATCTTATTTAGCATAGAGTTGCAACTGGATTTTGGGGAGCATGTAGGGAAATGGTTATAAGTATTTACTTGTAAAACTGTTTTTAACCTTCTGTTGAAATGCTATGATGGGGATCATGGGATAAATACTTGCTTTTTATTAAATTAGGATATTTGAGGACCATAGGAAAAAGAATAATTACTGGGGATGTTTAATTTTTTCCCCATCCTTAGTTTACTGCTCTTACTTGATTGAAGTTTTAAAGTATATTGTAGTCTTACATTTTCCATATATACAAAGGGAATGTGTGTATTTAAGGGACTTTTATGTGGACCAGCATTACAGCTCTGAAGTAACATGAAAAGATGAGGTAGGGTATATCACCAAGGAATACTTATCCTTACTACAAAGGCTTACCATATCACACAAATTGACAGACCTTACATGTCCCAAAAGAGAAAGTTAATAAGATGAAGCAGTGCAGCTGAGCAAAACCACTAAATAATAAAATTACAACAAATGTTTTTCTTTTTCATCATACCTGTTGTTAAGTTGTTCCTTATATATCTAAGCTTTGTTTTACAAGAAAATAAAGGAAATAGGAAAATAGATTTTATAACCAACAAATGTATATTTTTATACATTTCGCATCATACATACTGCAGAGATACATAAGATCTGTGATATAAACATACCTGCAAAAGTGGCAATGCAGTGCATGCATGTGGAAGAGAGTTTTTTGAACATGTTTTTTCACTGTATCAGTAAGCTCATCAGTTTAAATCACAAACTGAAGTGACAACTGTTGGCATACAGTTTTGTCCATAATACAATTACTTAGTCAATGCCATTTGCAATGTTAATTTCTAAGCAGATGGATACTTTCAATGAGAATGATATCCAGACAGAATAGCAGTGAAACAGGTAATCTAATTCATTTGAAGAACTATTCTATTAAAGTAATGGCCCCAAGGCAGTGGGAGATGAAGAGCACTGGTCAGGAAGAAAAGAGAGCATGGTTCCATAGTAATGCATACTTTTCCTTTCCAGAAGGAAAGAAAAAATGGGAATTATGTTGACAAGGTGCAGGAAAGAAAGCTGCAAACTACAATACTATGCAGGCTGAAATTTAAAAAAGACCAAAACAAGCTCCAACAAACCACAGAACAGGTTGTAAATACAATAAAAATATTGAAATATGCCATGGGAAATACCTATGTACAACTGATCTTAAAAGCATGGCCAGGCTGTTAAGTGCAGTTTTCCCATTCTGTAACTGTGGCAAAGGATAAACTATGGGGATTAAGTAATCTTTTATTACTTCTGCCAAAGTGGGAAATTAAAAGGCCAATATACTCTTTCTTCAGAAGCATCCAGATTCTTAAATTAGAAAAGATGCTTATGCAGAATGTTGGTGATATGCCATGTCAGAGCAATCAGGAGAAAAACTATTTCATTAGCAGCTGAGGTTGTTTTCTCTTTTGCCCTTGCAGCGTTCATCACAGTAGCCTCCAGCTGTTTTCCTTGGGATACAACCCTACTGCTCTGGGTCCAATCCAACCTCTAGGGTACAAAATGTAGTAATTTTTAATTTCAATCTCCAACACCTGCATGAGGGAGGGAGCTCTGGTTCTTGATATCATTTAGTCATTGACTTTCCTGAAAATAAGATTGAGCCAGAATACATCCCTGGGCGGCTAGAAGACATTAGGGGCTAATAAGTCTTATGATATATGCACACTATCGATTTACCATTCTAGCTTTTAGAATCTGAATACCAATAGCATGTACCCAGGGATACATGTTAAGCAGGTCCATATGGAAATATTTTCTGTGCATCAAAACCTTGTAGAGCTTTTGCATTGCATACTTTGTCTAAATCACTCAGATTTTTCTCAGAACTTGTATATAAATAAAAAGATACAAAGACATATTGGACTAAAAAGCTTTAAATAAAAATCAAGTGTTCATAACTCTTTGCCTTTGTTAAATTGTCAAAGTGAAATTTCATTTTGTAATAGAAAAATAGGTTAAGCAGAAAAGGGAACTGAAGATCTGATCTAGAGACAAGACAAATGCCTTCTTTGTGCTGCACTTGAAAAGACAGGCCTCTCATCATGCAGACACTTAACCTTGTGAGGAAGGATTTGCAGGGACATGAAATCTAGAAGTTTCTGTTGAGTTTGTACGCTTTATGCTATCCCAGTAGAGCTGTTCTGTTAACTATTACAGCCAAGGCATGCAGCTCACTATTTCCTAAAGTGCATTTTAATTTCTGTTGAATGTACTTGCACTTTCTGATGTGGCCCTCCTGTCCCATCCTTTCAGATGAATGCATTTTACTCATGGAAAAGCTTTGCTTTCATCTCCAAACCTGTCTTACAACAACAGAAAATTGCATTAAGGTGTTCTCCTCTGCAACACTGAAGCCATGAAGACATCAGGAGTATGTCTCAAGATACCAGCTTTTAGTGGAAAGGCTCTCCCTACATGTGGACATTGATCCATCTGAAGAAAGACACCCCCTGTTACATGTTATGCTGCTTCTGCTGATATCAAGGATTTTCTTAGACTGTAAAACATATACCCCAGCAGAGAATACCCAACTAAACACTTGACGTTAGAAAAAATAATTTTTTTATATGATCGGATTGATTAAATAGATTTTTCTGCAAGGGAAACAAATGTTAAAAGATGTATTTTTTTATGACTGAAAACCAGAAGAATGAGTGTTTCATATAAAACATATTTTCCTTTTGGGACACAATTTATTCCTGATCTTCCTCCTTAGCAGATCTGTTTCTGAGGAGGCTAAAAATAAACAGCCTCCTTTAAAAACAAAATGGTGACTGAGTTAGTATGCTTCTGTGAAACAGCAATTATTTCTGACAGGTGAAAAGGCCATTAGACAAGAATTGATTTGCAGAGGTATGGTGAACTCAGTCGACAGGAGCTGTGTGTGCTCAGCACCTCTGAACATCAGGGTCAGTCTTGCAAGGTGCTGAATGACCTCAACCCACAGAAAGTTTTCTACATATTTCAGGAACTGGCCTTTAGAAATGAGACAAGAAATCTGTAAGCCCAAATACACACTGTGAAAATGCTGAAATGCAGTTCCTGAGCTGTCATGTTGTCCACTTTAAACAGCGTTGAACTTGGTACCATGAGATCCTGAGAAAGCCACTTAATTTCCCTGTGCTCTTTCCACTTCTATTCCTTCTGTGTCTTGTCCTTTTAAACAGTACCAAAACCTGAATTGTCGTCTTCTGCTCATGAATACACTAACACTAACAGGGCTTAGTATCAGTTGTAAACCCTTATTGCTATGAAATGGCTGTTTCTAAATAGGAAAATAATGAAATATAACTGTTTAGGAAAGTTGTTTTAACCTTGCTAATGCTGTGCTGTATCTCAGTGGAAATCCATGACTGAGAGTAGGTGACAAAATATGTGTTATGCTCTTAGCCCTCCATATTCTTCTAGAGAAAAAAATTAATTCTGAATCTATGATCCACTCAAAACATTTAAATATAATTAACATATGAAAAAGCCAATACAAAGTAGGAAAACAACAATTTGATAGAGAACTAGTAACATAGATGACACATCCAGCATTATACCCAGGAGAATGTGTAGCTGATATGCACTTTCTTGCAATATTCTGGATATTTTTTGTCTTTGTGCAGAATCAGGTTAGATCTACCTTTCAAAGACCAGTGGACACTTGAGTCCAAACATATCTGAATTTTGGGGAAGATAATAATGAGGCATGATTTCAGAATTTTGTAATGAATGTGACCATCTGTCATTTTGACATGCGTGCCTTTTCTTTTGTCCTTTCCACAGATCTCATATGTCATAGGTGCTATATGCAGTTAATTTTATAATAGCAAAAAAAAAAAAAAGCCATGCAATTAATATAAATATGCTGGACATATTTATAGGTCAAGGTTTTTACTTAAAAAGGGTTTAGAAAATTGATTCTGTTCTGACTGATGCTAAAGATTCTCTGGTAAATTCCTTCTTTTGTGCTTCATTTCCTGACTGTACAAGGGGAGGCTAACAGCATTTGATTTAAAAAAAACCAAACCCAAAACACAAAAACCTGAAAACTGAAAACCAAACCAAACAAAAAAACCCCAAACCCCCTCAACCCACAAATTATGGTGGGATAGAGTTAGTTATTGTAGACACCTTCAGATTTCCTATTCAGCAGGTGGTTTAAACAGAGAGATGTACTGCTTATTTACATGTCTGCATCTACAAGGATTTTTGGGTGCCGTTGTCCAGTGATGCTCATTGACCTTTTTAGTGTTATGATAACATAAATGTAGCTGGGAAACGGCAGTGTTTAGGATTATGATTGCAAGAGTATGGATTTTGTTTGTTATGGTATATTAGATTTTACTCCTTTTTTCCATCAGATGGGGAATATATACATTTCTGGTAATGTATTTAATAAAACAGTGACCAGAATGATATTGCAAACTGATGAATTTTCCCTAGATTTATGTTTCCAAGATTATAAGGGAAAAATTTGGTACTATGCTTGTGTTTTGGCTCTTGCAACATTCCTCAATAGTCTAGACTAGAAGTATGTCTTCTCCCAAGTACTGATATTTGGAAATTGTCCCAAAATGAAACTCCTTTATCAAATCCTTTGCACCACAGCCCCCAGACAGGAAATACCAACATGAAAAACCTTGATCTGAAAACTTTGAATAGCTGGAGTAAATTCATACTTTGACTCTTTGAAAAGGACCCTTGAGAGCTGAAATGTGTGCAGTGAGTATTTAAGACCTATAGCTCACAAAATGAAACTTGACTCCAGACAGGTTTCATTAATTGGGAGAAGTTATGATGATAAGCATTGCTTTACTTTTCTTTCTTCCTAGCAATAGAGTTTGCTAAGATTACGCTGTGCTCTATCTTAACTGTCAGAGTTAAAAGACTTCGTGCTACTAAAGTTGTCACTTTGTATAGTCATAGTGAAACTGTACTAAACAATTTCTGTAAGTGCTTGAAGCTTTCTCACAGCTTTCACCCAGTATAACAGGTCACATAAGGCAGTAAAGGCTTGAGATCAGCACAGCCAGCTACACCCAAGTTCCTGTTAACACATGCAGAGCTTTTGTAAAGAAATGAGGCCTCTGTTCTTCGAGGGGAAGGACACAGTGATGGTTTTGTTATAGTTGTCTATGATCCTCGTGTTTCAGCCACAAGCCGTGTTTCTATGGAATTGAATTTTGAAAACAGTAAACCTTATACTTTAAAGACTTGATACTAAAAATATATATAGCAAGGATCACTGCTTTACAAAAAAAAAAAAAATTGGTTTTTATTTATTGACTTGGTTCATTTTCCTGCATACTATTTTGAATTAATACTTGTTTAGAACATGACTTTCTGAAAAGCAGAGGAGACCCTCTAAGTTTTAGAACGTCTGTTTATTGTGAACTGTTTTCTTCCCACAATCTAAACCCCCTTGGTGTTCTGTGTTCATTTTCTTAGACCTTTGCTGTAGCAGATTCTGAGAAGCTGATGTTTTTTTCCATCAGTTCCTCAAAGGATTGAATAGGTAGTTAATGGGTGCCAGCAATGGCCATAAACAGAAAGTTCCACCTCAACATAAGGAATAACTTCTTAAACTTGAGGGTGGCAGAGCACTGGAAGAGGCTGCCCTGGGAGGTTGTGGAGTATCCTTGTCCGAAGACATTCAAAACCCACTTGGATGTGTTCCTGTGTAACCTTCTCCAGGTGACCCTGACTTGTTAGGTGACTGGACAGGGTTATCTCAGATGTCCCTTCCAACCTTAATGATTTTGTGAGTCTGTGAAAAAAATTTATTTAACAAAAAATGTGTCATACATTCTGTCCTTCATAATGCAGAAGTTTCCTTTTTCCTGGTTAGACTTTACAGAAATTATGCTTTTGTGTTTACTGTGTTTTCCTTAGTATTGGCATATTGGTCAAAAGTTTGAACTATGATCGATGCCAGAAACCAAGTCTCAAAGAGAAGTATTTCCTCACACTCATCAAAGGGAATGGCAGGATTCACTTCCCAGTGACCAAAGAGCAAAGGCCCTTTCTGAGGAAACAGGTTACTTGTTACATTAGAGCTCTGAGGACGTTTAGTGAATAAAATCCTCAAAATAAAATAAATAAATAAATAGGTTACCATTGGGGTCTTAATTTATTTGGAAATAGGAGACTCATCCTATTTAGGCAAAAAAGCTTAATTATCACAAGTAATCAGAGTAGTAATGAAGCTAATTATCTGTGGTAGGCATTAGAGTATTTTTCACAAGCTTTCTCCCTTTCATCACCTCTCTAGAAACTGACTCACCAAATACACATGGAGTCGTACAAATAGTAAAGTCAGACTCCAGACATTTATTTTAGGCAGAAAAAATGTGTAATTGTGCAAGTCTTAATCTTGTTTATTTAAACTAATACAATTTTGTTCCAGGACGATAAGGGATCTTTATCAAATGAGAAAAACGCCTACTGCCTGCTTACTGCACAAAAGTACTCCCTGGCTGAACTGGAGTCGGAATTTGACAAATGCTTCTAATTGGAAAATTTTTGCTCTCCAGAATGATTGGGGAAAAAAAAGGAATGTATCATAGATGGGATGGGACAGGCTATACTCCTTTCTGGTTGTTACTTACTGTGCAGGACTCATAAGGGGCCCCAGGAGCTAAAATACAAGTACAAGCAACTGTGAGATCCTGACCTGAGTGTGAGTATGGCAAAGATATTTAAAATATGCTGGTTTCTCCTTTCTAGCCTCAGGTCAAAGATAGGAATCATTGGAAGTTAAGCTTGTTATATTTCATCTCGAGTTTTCTGAAGTTTGGTCCTCTCTGAACTAGAAAAGGAGGTATTCTATTACAGCTTTTGTTCTGTGTATCTGCCTTCCTGCATTGATCATGCCTCTTTTATAGAATTCTAGAGATGGGAGTACATGGGAGGAGAAATGTTTCTTTTGAGGTAAATTAGGTAGGGGGAAACAGAAAGACATACTTATTAAATCAGGATTCATTTGAAACTGGGCTAAAAATATGGAAGTACAGGAAAAAGTTATTACAGTGCTTGATGTAAAAACCTATATATAAAGAAAAGGCACAGTTCTGTACCTCTACTGCAGGGAAATAAGGCAAAGACAGATCTACTTGAACTTGGTTGGCAAGACAGCTAGAGAATCCTGTTTTCCAGAAGAAATATCACACAAGTAATGTGACTACTATAATTTTTGATTACTCTTGATTGTTGACCTATAGCGCCCTAGTGCCCACTTACATCTGGGTGGATGGTCTGTGTTAGCCTTGGCAGGTGGGTGGAATCAGACATACTCTCATCAGTCTGTGGATCCACAATGAGTCCCCTTAAATTCTTTATCACAGTTGCCCCTTCTCCATCAAGTAATAATCTGTTTTCAAACTAATGAGGATTAGAAAAACAAAGTTTCTTTTTTCTTTTGCTTTGGGATTTACTCTACATTTATTCAAGTCCCCTGACACAAGCTTGCATCAGCAACAGAGTATAGATCTAGAAGAAGCAATGGCCACCAGAAAAAAAGCAAATGTTTTCGTTTTGTCTGGAAGAAAATACATAAAAGTCGTGTCACTGTCCCTCTGGCTGTCAATACATCCATGATACTTAAGTGTGTGTTCTGATGCCATAAAAACTTCAGTCAGGATAAATTCATGGAAAGTCAGATTAAAATCACTCTGTATTAGCCTTTTGTCTCAAATTTACTAGCAAGAGATATAACCTCTTTTGACTGTGGGCCAAATTCACTTATATCAGCAGAAAGAACACTTAAGATTTCGATGTGTGCATTATCAAACTCTTATACTGTTCAACATATGTTTTTTACATCTTTTGGTGTATACGAAATTTTATTTTGCTTCTATTCTGTTTCCCTAACAACGCTTTTCTATGTGGTTGTTGCCTTTAGGAGGTTTAATTTAGGTGGTAAATACCTCTATAGCACAGATATATCACAATAAAGTGCTCACATAGCATGCTTTATCCTAGCCTAAGTACAGGTGAAATGTATGTCGTAACACATTGGAGAAATAATTGTAGCAGATCTAGTAAGATGCAGTCCTACATTTAGCCTTTACTATAAATGGGTAGAATGTTGTAGCACAAATTATTGTGAATTAGGATGGCTAGTTCTAATGATACCAGAAGCCATAGAAGCAATTTCCAGAACCCTGCTTTGAACATTTACCTCATAGCAGGTCCTATTGTACGTTTTCAAGGATGCATTGTAGGTTTCACCTGGTACAGGAAATAGGAGGACTGGAAGGGAATAAAATATCTATAATTTACAGCAGGATTTTCTACTTTTACGTAATAGTAATTCAATCCTAGATTAAAGTCAATAAATGTTCAACAGCATTTCGGTGCATTCCATTACCTCCGGATATATGCAATTAATTTCCACATTGCATCCTATATAAAAGGAGAGATTGATTAATGTGTTTTTATTAGTTCATAGAACAGTAAAAAAAAATGTTTCTCTATTTCTCCCTAATATTCTTGGGTGATTTGATGGAAGAATGCTTCAGAAAAAAAGAGGAAAATACAACTAATGTAAAAGTTTTTCAGATAAGACTGTCATTTGTTCGTATAATAATAAAGTAATACTTTTTATCTACTTACCAACACACTGTTATCTGACACTTGGATACTAGAACAGTGTGACCTTAGTGGTTAGCAATGACACTGCTTTCTGTACGTGACAGTCCTTCCCATGGCTCTCTGAGCCTGTCTGAAGTATCTTCATTCACATAAGTGGGCACAGTGGTTGCAGTATGACAAAATGAAGCCTGATCGTCTTTAGGAGTCTGAAGTCTTACCTGCCATCCGAAAGAGAACGTACCTGCTCTGCCCGAAATGAAGAGCTTGCCTCCAGGACTCCAGACCTACCCTTTTACAGCTGTGACATGACAGTTATACCCAAATGAACACCAGGAAAAAAAATAAAGGAAAGAAAAAAGAAGACTCATGATCTCAAAATCCATTCCTTAAAGCTTAAAAAACAGCTTATTTGAGTAAGTAAACATCTTTATTTTTTTTGAAATAAACCTTTCTATGGTGAAAACCTTGGAAAAACCAAGCAAGTAACCAATATTTTAACTTTTTTATTGGAAACATGTATTTTATTTTCCTCACCATTATATGTGTGTCTAGAATTTACTCTGGGAGTGTATTTTTCAAAGCAGGGAAATAAAAATTTAAAAATACAGTTGAAACAGATTTTTAATAGTTTTACAGGCAGTCATGATCAGAATACAAATCTCTTGAGATTTTCAAAAAGAAAAATCTCTCAGGAAGTTTTAGTTGTCTAACCCAAATAAAGGCTTTTGACAATCCTACTAGATACTTATTCATAATCTTCATCAGTTTAAAGCATTGGCAAATATGATTTTCAGACATAACAATATTTTAAGTGGAACTTAGAATCGGAAGTTATTTAGTTTATTCCTATCTATTGAAGGAAAAGCACCTGGTAAGTCACTAGTGCTATATATTTTAAGCTCATGCTTGAAAATTCTCGTGCATTTTATTTAGGGGAGATAATTTTTCACTGAAAGTCATCTTATTAATTTTTGTTTTTCAAAACTACTAAGTTTCTAAACAATTCAGAATCATAACTTTGCTTAAGGGAACAATTTTAACAAAGTTTAGAGGCTTCAACAACTATTCTGAATACTTTTTTCTAAAATTCAGATTTCCTATATATACTTTCACTGCTGGTGTAGAAAATTTAGATCTATGCTGCTTGCTAAATACTCTTTTTATTTCAGTTTTTGAGTTTCGAATGTCTAAACAGATTCTCATTCTAAGGACCCTATCACTGTTGCCAAAATATTTGTTTCTTTGGAATTGGAATTTTGAACAAAACTCAACATTTTTCTAGAAGTTTGCCAAACATAGAATTCACTAATTTATTGTACCTGACATTTCTGGTTATATCTCTAATTTCCTCTTCCATTTCTTAGCAACTTCTTTTTCTTATAACCCTTTTTTAAAATACTTACATTTCAAACTCTCTTTGTTATACCTTGCCGCTGAATTCCGGCTTTATAGTTCATATTAAAGGTTTTGTTCTTTTCATTTTCACATTGGTCCTTAGTTAATCCTATTATTTCTCATCTTATAATTACATCTTCCTATTCTCCTTTTACCGCAACTCCTTTGTGTGACAGTTCAGAGCACTAAACATCTGTAGTGACAGCCCTTGTCTCCTGCAGGAGAGCAAAGTGAAGTAAATAGGCTCATGATAGCTGTCCCCAGTGAGAGGTCCTTCATCACAACAAGTGTGGTGGGTCTGAGAGAGGCAAAGTCTTGTGTTTTGCACCCAGAGTGATGTCTCATGGCTTTTTGGAGGGTGTCACAACACTGGACTAGTGGCCCTTCTATTGTAAAAACTAGGCAGTGAGTAATTTCAGAGAAGAAAATTTCTGCTGCAGTACTGTGTGGAGAAGATGTTTACTGATTTGCAAGATCAACCACAAGATCTGATGCCTATTCTGCCAGATTTTTGAGAGTGTCTGGTTTAAGACATCATCAGAGACAAACCTGTTCAATATCTCTGAAGTTGTGCTCTGTAGCTGTTGTTCTTACTGAGCACTGACAGGCAGGGGCACTGGCAGCTGTGCTTCTGGGGGCTAATGAAGGCATGGTGTGTGTGCCTCTTCCAGCCACCTCCTTGACAAGCCTGGCAAACACCAAACCACTGCCTTGTTCTGTAGGGAAACAACTTCTGTGTCATCTGCTACATCTTCTGGAGTGGTGGTATTTCGTATCCAGAAGATGGTGACTAAAATATCATCAATACTTTTCCCACCAAGGCACAGTGTGTGGTGTCCTACGGGCAGGGTAGGTAATATCACTGAAAAAGAGGAGTCTCCTTGTCTCAAATGTTGTCCTTTATGCACAGATGTGAGTGACACTGATGCTGCTGGAAACACGTAGAAATCAGAATGACTGAATTCTGCATTCACAGAATGAATTGGTGAATATTGTAACCACATTTTTCTATTCCAGATTCTTCAACGTGTGATAGAAAAACGTCCCTTGTCTGATCAATTTACCCTACTTCTTTTTCTTTTCCTGTAGAACATTCAATTCTTATTGTACTGTAAGATTATACTTCAGTAATGCATAGCTCTGAGAAACAATATACAACCAACAATGTCTCCTGGTGACACCCAGCTTTGACAGAGTTACATAAGCATAGGTCTGAGATACATGAGGCATAGTGGCCTGAATTTCTTCCCAAGGAATTACATTTATACTACTGAAGTGTGACTGGTTGTACAGAATGTATGCTCTTAGCGGAAACTAATGAATTTTATTATGTTTTAAGGGATTTATAGGAAAGTAAATTTGTTATAAATTGTATGGGCTATGCTGTCCATAAATCAAAGTAGTTGTAGTGACTTAAGAAACTGGTTCTACAAATCCATTTGTTAACAGTCGTCCTGGTCTGACTGATTATAACAATTTTATGGCAATACCATATCAAGTTATAGTTCCTGTTCGCAGAAGTCTGGACTGATTTATCAGGTTCAGTCATGACAAAGTTGCCAATTTAGCTGCTTTTCAGAGGAGGTACAGCTGCCTTCCTATTGCTTTGTCTTGGCTTGGAGCAGTGGTAGAGTTGCTGAAAACTATTCAAAGAAAAATATTATTTCTTTGTCAAACCCAAATTTTATCTAGCAAGTGCTGACCATAATTCTTTGATGAGAGAAATGCAAAACTTCTCAAAAATCTTGCTTCATTTGGACTATGCTTTGCTCTGACTGTGCACTGATTACTTTTGTCAAACATTCTTTTCAAATTTATTGTTTTGATTTTCAGGCTAAATCAGATAAATACATTTAATCCTACAAGTCTTTATAATTTTTTTCAATTACCAAGGAAATATTTTAACCCCATCCTGCAAACTACTATTGCTTTTCTAACCTTAAGGTCGTGAGGGGATTCATGCCCAAGAGCTGATGGTGAATTAAGTTAACAAATACCTATACTAGTATAGTAATATTATTTTTTTTGAGGTAGATAGACCAGGTAAGTTTACTTGAGCTCATAATGATAATATATAAGAACATGTTTCCACCTGTTATATTAAGAAAGGGCCTGAAGCTACCTTAAAAATAACTGGAGAATTATGGCTTCCTGTCATGCCAAAATTGTCCTTCTGCTTTCTTCCCACATTTCTTCCAGTAGTTGAATGTTGAACAGGAGATGTATTCTGATCACTGGACAATATAATGGGTCTGAGTTTGAATATTAAAAACTAGGGTTAAGCCTATGAATTAAAAAATCTGTCACTGGAGAATATTGAATTAAAATTACTTATTACTTGAAGTAGATAGACTTCTAGCATTTTTTAAACTGTAACTGAGAAGAAATCTCTAAAAAAATGTAATATTCATGACTGATCCTAAACCTGGCACATCAGGATTCCAACTGTATCTTCTCTACCTATTTAACAAACATTAAGTGAGCAGGTATACATTCTAGGATCAGACAAGAAATCAGACCTCATTTAGGTTACTGTCCTATTCTGAGGTTTTGCATTATATTGCTTGTAGAAGTCTGAAGTGTCTATCTCAGTGACAGAGTGAGCAGAATATTATTCAACTTCCTGTAATATTTTCTGGCACTTAGAACATGGTGCATGCATCCCGAGATTAATAATGATTCTGTGCAATAGGTGTGATAACTTTAAACTCTTTGTAAATGTCATCGATGGAGAATTTGAAGATGATTCTTTAGGAAAACCAAGAGAAAAATAGAAAACGGAAGTGGAAGCTCTTTTGTGCCTTTTATGAGCTTTGGTTTTAAAATGAAGGCAAAGAGACATGAGAGGGGTAACTTGGCCTCCTCTTTTCCTTCAGGATCATCAGAACCCTGATCCACTTAGAGAATGAAATCTCTTCAGCATGGCTGACTGTTTTTCCGAGCAGGTCAGTCATCCATGGAGCTGAGTGCGATAACTTTGCATAAATTATTAAGAATAGATATAACTGATAATGGTTAGTTAAATTATTTTTCTCTATATCTAATTAGCTATGAGATTAAAAATGTTGACTTCAGGCTAGAAGAAGGATAACTAGTTGGACTGATTGGAGTTTACGACGAAAAAGGACTTTGCTTTATGATGCTAATTGCGGGCTATATGCCCATCACGACACTTGGTGCCTCATAGCACCTCTCTGCCTTTTCAGATTTGGAGATTTGACACTGACTTACTTTTGACTGAAGAATGACCTTTGATGAAACTGAACAAGGACATAGTGATCGGATCAGAACTCTGTTCAGCATGTAACAACCCAGCACCACACATCATCTTTCCTACCCTGAAAGACTTATGAATGATGGAGCCCAAAGTCATGGAGTTAATGAACTCAACAGACTTTTATAGGGATGGTCCATAGACTAACGGAATGATGTCTGTGTCTATATATAAAAGGACAGGAGAGGTGAGTGGTCAGCGTGGGGCCTGGCATGATGTAAATTGTATGGAATAAGGGATGGATACTGCCCTGGTTTCAGCTTGAATAGACTTTATTTTCTTCCTAGCTGTTGGTATAGTGCTGTGTTTTGGATTCAGTATGAGAATGGTGCTGGCTGTTACTGAACAGTGCTTACCCCAAATCAATGACTTTTGGGTGTCTCGTGCTCTGCCACAACGAAGGTGCACAAGAAGCTGCAAGGGATCACGGCCAGCCAAGCTGACCCAAACTGACTGAAGGAATATCCCACACCATAGAATGTCATGGCCAGTATATAAACTGGGGGGAGAGTTGACCAGGATGGGCCAGTTGCTGCCCAGGGATGTGATGGGCATTGGTCAGTGGGTGGTGAACAATTGTATTCTGCATCACTTGTTTCTCTTGGGTTTTATTTCTTCCCTTCTTTTTCCTTTTTCATTATTATTTAAATTTTTAATTAATAAACTCTTATTATGTCAGCCCACGGTGTTACCTTTTTCTGGTTCTTCTTCCCATCCCACTGTGGTGATGTGCAGGTAGTAAGTGAGCAGCTGTGTGGGATTTCAGCAGCAACAGCAATACTTCTTACACCATATTATTTGGCGTATTTCGAAAGTTACTGAATATGGGCTGGAAAAATGGTAGGAATAATGCTTGTTCCTACTTATTCTTAGGGGTGACTACTGTAATGTCACGAAATAACTGTCAAACCACCAAATTTTGTTGGGTTATGTAAATACTGAGGTGTCACGCTGACCGCTGGCCACCCGGTGGCCTTGGCAGGTGACTAGCTTAGAGCTGCTCGAGTGGCTGGAGCAAAAAGCAAAAGTCACAGGCTCAGTGGGAGCCTTATCGCCTTAGGCTCACAATGGAGCAGGCTGCAGATCGCTGGAGAAAGTGACCGGCGGAAGTAAAGGACCAAGAAGGATTCTATCATGCACCAGCACCAGGCTTATCACTACAGGGAATTTGCAGCAGAAAGAGC
>VZRS01009495.1:0-23575 GCA_013398055.1 Ifrita kowaldi
GGGACAGGAGGCGGACCCCCAGCGGACCGAAGCGCACCGCAACAGCAGTCAAAACTGCACATCCCTTTCCTTACTTCTGTGCTTTGGCCTCTTGTTATCCTAACATTTGCAAAGAAATTTGTAAACCTCTTTCAGGTTCATTCTTTTTATAGCAGATAAAAGTGGATCATTCTGTACTGATGATGTATGTACCTCCTGATCCCTTCATTACTGTGCTTGGCCTTACATTTCTGGACAAGAATTTAAGAGAAATAGTTACCCTGATCATGGTTTGGATGTCATTTAAAAATAAAGGAAAAATAAAACCCTGCCTTTTAAGAGGATGTTCCAGGTTCTGAACCTGGCAACTGCATTTGAGTCAATCTGAATTATGGTGATTGAATGCAGCAGAGCATTCACTGGCAGATGAAAGACACTGCAACGTGATATTGTGAACAATCACTGAAGGCTTTGGGTGAATAAGTCAGTGAAACTGGCCCAATTTTATTTTAAGAACACCTTCTTTCTGATCCCCTGAAAGGCATTACCTTGTCTCTAATTCTTTGTAGAAAGCAGACATTTTCACTAATATTTGCATTTAGCTGTTAATGTTTTCAAAACATTATTTTTGCAACTTTTTTCCACCCCAAAATTTTAAGGCACAAAAAGGGTTTAATTGGGATATTAGAAATAATTTTCCTGGTTTTAATTAAACGGAAAAATAAATTTTGAAGTTCTTACAATATCTATTTTCAAGCAGGTAGTTTCTGAACAGAATTTGGCTTTGTTCCTGTTTGCTGAAATGCTGAGCTCATAAACCATGAAACAATTAGTTGGACTACAAATTAAGTAAGAATCTCTTTCCATTATTGCAGTTAATTCTTGAATGTCAGCTCAACATGAACGAAATTGGCTGGTAGCACACCTGTTGCAGACAGTGATAAACTATCTTTCAGCCTTTTGCCTTGCACAGTTAAGATTTAAGAAGCTGATTTGGCCAAGCCTGTTTAAAGCAATAACATCTTTTTTGCAGGTAAAACAGTACTTCATTCCACATTAGCAACAGACTGTTTCACTGATTGTGAGGAGGAGAATACCAATGAGTTTTAAAAATACATTAGAAATGTTTTACTAGTCCTTAAAATAAAACATTAAACTCAAGATTTGCAATCTGCTCCCTTTCCAGTGCACATTGGGATAGATGTTGAGAGGCTATTTTTGTATGTAAAATGCTAATTCATGTGAGTAGAGGTGATACACACAGGGTCTTTGCACAATACCTTCCCTCACAAACATTAATAAGTTGTGCAACATTTGGCAAGAACAGGAGCCTCTTCTTTCCATAAAGTGTTAGCATTACTGTGTTTTCATAACTAGATAACAAAATCCAGCAATAAATACAACTATTGTGTGGTCTGATACTTCCATTTACATGCTAAAATGTGTACTTGTAAATCCAAAATCATTCCCTCTAATCCCCAACCTCCCTGGTATTTTATCTGAAACCACATTACTCATTTTGTGATTCAGTTTAAAAGGTGCAATGTTTAAATTGATTATTATGCACCTCTTTGCAAAATAATTTTTTACAATATTTGACAGAGAAAAAGACAAAGAAGGCACAGAATATTAATGTCTGGATTACCTTAAGCAATCTACCTAGGATCCATGAGGCTGGATGGAGAAGCAAGGGTAGAAGCCCTTTTCTTCATGGTAGCTTTGGGAGTCATGTCATCTGTAAATTAAAAGCTCAGGTATGAGTTGGATTTGTACCAAAAGGGCAATATTGAGGATGGTCAGTGTACTGGATCTCAGAAATAAATATCAAGCCTAATCTAGCATTCATAAATGTGAATGGAAAGCTTCCACTTTATTTCGAAGAGATCTATCAGGCCTATGCTGCTAATTTCATTTTAGCCTCGAGCAATATTGGCCTGAGAGTTAGCCCTGGGCACTGCAGAACTCCATTGTGTAGCTGTAGGAGCTCTGAGACTTGGATGCACATATTTTTATCCATTCTGACACAGATAAATTTATGATTAGTCTCATATAGAACACAGATTATCTTTAGGCCTTAGAGGCCTGAATTCTTTGTTATTCAGGGTTATATCCCTTGGCAGGGAAATTTACTCCTCTTGTTTTTGGCGTTTGTCACCTCTTGGTCACAGTTTTACCACAATTCTTTTATCTCTGATCCAGTGAGTTTTAACTTCTCTTCATTTGTGCGTCTGACTTTGTCTCAGTCCAGATGTCATTTTTTGTGACTAGGTAATGAAAGCTCACTGCCAGCTTTTATTACAAGAAAGTGCTCTCTCATATGTATTCTAGTATCCTGCATCAAAGCAGGACTTTTTATTTCAGAATTCGCAGTAAGATGCACCTATTTTTTCTCCATCTCTACAAGTCAAGGAAGTATTCCACACTCCTTTCTGACAAAAAAGGGCAAAACCAAATATATAGCAATAAGCAATGCCTGCAGCTTTAAGTCTAAGCTAGCATTCAGTGAGAGTAAATAATGCAAATTCTTTGTTATCAAGCAGGTGTTAATGAAATACAAGCTCAAATGAACAGGAAATAAAAATCTCAAATTACTTGATTTTATAACCTTAATATTAAGCCAATAGGAAAAAAGCTGAAGAAGCCTAAAAAGTGAAAATAAGAGGAAAGAGACCCCCTCCACAGATGCTACATCAAGGGAACTACTTCTTCAAAAATTATGTGATTAAGTCTCCTTTCACTCTAATCTGTACTCTTATCACTCAGTGTATAATAATTTTATCAACTGATTTAACCTGCTGTGAACTGGGGAGAAATCAGATCCATCTGTCAGCACAAAAAGGTTTTGATTGAGGAGTAAAATATTTATTCAAAATGAAAAAAATAAAAAAATAAAACAGAAAAAACTTTCTATCCTCATGCCTGCCTCATAGCACTAGCAGTACTGCCATTAACATATAATGTATAGTGTTTCCTTTCTGTAACAGAGAGGTGATTAAATGAAGCTAAACACACAGGTAAATAGACACGCTTTCTGCTTTTTCTGCTTTTGTAAGAGAAACAGGTGGAAGAATCTTCCTGAACTGAGCTCTGAAGGGGCTGCAGAGGGAAAACTTAATTTAGCAAACCTAAAATGAATTGAGAATGAACTAAACTGGAACATGTCATCATCTGTGAAGGCTGAATCATATTTGCAGGCTCGTGCAGAAGCAGAAACTGATGTGTCTAGAAATTTTGTAGAAAACTTGAATGCATCAGGATGACTGCCTAAAGTCACTTTCTCTCTTGTGGTACCAAACCTCATGTGTTGCACCTCATGCTGACGCCTGTTGGTGTCACAGATAGTCCATTTCCTTTCTCCAGATGTAAAGGATCTGTAAACTCAGCCTAACTTGCATTAGCAACTTCCACACTTCTGCAACAGCTCCTACACCACGTATTTCTGATGGCATAGTGTAGCAAATTTGGTCCTTTTGCAGGCAAAAGAAACAGTTTAGGGCAATATATTCCACCTTCTGAGTGATAAATTTGTGAAGTTGTGTTGCTCTGGTCTGCTTCAGTGGAGCTTCGATTAAGTTCATTTGCTACTTAAAGAGAGGAAGTGTTCTTGTACCCTGCACTCAAGAGTAACTCTGAGTGTTACAGAGGAGATGTTATAATCTATACTTTTCCTACTCCGGTCTTGATGTCTAATGCCCCTGCTTAAAGAGGAAAAAAAAATTCCTATTTTCCATATTCATTTTTTGCACTTGATGATTTGCTTTCTCATTTTTGCAAAGCACAGAGAGCTCTCCTGATGAAAATCAGCCTAAATAAGACTGAATAAGTCTAGTTGCCTGACAAACTGATGAAGTTAGTTTAGTTTTTGTCAAAACTAAACTCAAAAATCTATTCTGGCTGTCTGACTCAACAAATGACAGAAGTACATACTTAGATTTCTAAAATATCCGTTGCAGTAGGCAGTGATTACTACACGCCAGCAAAAAGCATTGGTATGTTCAGCTAGGGTAGAGGAAGGCTAGATTCTCTTTCCATTTTTCCTTAATTATTCATGTGTGTTTTTTTCTAATGAACAGGAGTAACCTTAAAAGACTGTGTAAAAGGCTATGGCCCCACAGAGTTCTCCACAGCTAGTCTTTTCTTGTACAGATTAAAAGTGTTTATTGAAAAGATGCTTTTTCTGTTGTCAGCATGCCTCGTATAATGTAATTAAACTGGGAATTCAAGAGGAAAAGAATACCTTATGCCCCACAGTTTCAAAAATCTAATTCCAGTAAAATTTTTCAGCTGAGCCTTTTTGGCCCACTGAAGCCAGATTTACTAATAGATTCCAAGGAAGCATACTTGGTTTTAATAGCAGAAAACTGGAAATTAGTTAGCTGATACATGTTGTCCTGTGTTAATCTGACAATGAAGAATTGATCCCTGCAAGTTAGAAATGTTAGATTGTTGTAAAATGGACGCAGTTTTGTACTGCTTTTTCTTTCTTTGTTTCTTTTTATTACTCTGTATTCATGCCATTGATCACTTTTGATGGTGCTCAAAGTTACGTTCACAAGTAATGGCACAGTAGCAACTCCTCTGCAGGTTCTGTGCAAAAGAATGCAGTTCAAGTCTGCAATTGTTCCTTTTGTCAGCTGCGGTAGTGGCTGAGACTAGAAAACCCTCCTCACTATGGCCAGTTGCTTGAAAGATCATAGATAATGAATTTCAAAGTTGAAGTGGTCTTCAACTGTTTTTGACTTCTGACTAAAATTCTAGGAATTAATCTACTCAAAATGCCTTTTGAGTACATTGGGCTACATGTGGTAACACTGACTGGACAACATTTTTGGCATGTATTGGCTCATTTAGGAATCTCAGAACAGTGCAGCAGCAGAGAGGGAAGGGTCCTTTTAGCAGCTTTTATTTGGGAGATACTTAGCCTCTTAAGAGTGAACTTGGCAGCTTCCATCTAATGTAAAATAATTGCATTTAACTATTACACTGAGAGTAACTGAAGTTTTTGAAGACTTCTACTTCACATTGAATTAGAGTCAATTCCAGCCATGAAAAATTGATCTGTAGATATCCTGTATATATTCTTAAATCAAATATCTAAGCCCTGCTTCTTGTTGGGTTAGAAAGTAGAGATTTATGAGGTGGAGGAATCATTCACTTCTTTAGCGCTCCGATTTAAAAAAAAAAGGTTGTTATTTACATTTAATGGTAAATGTAGTTTTAAAAAAGAATGCAATGTAAGTATACAAACACAGAGAAACTGTGTTAATACCATTTAAAAATAAAAAAGATCCACGCAGGATGTGGTAAACTTGTTACTTCTAGGATATGTTGTCACAACTTAAAGTAGTTCTCAGCAAGCTGAAGTCAGGTGCTTCCAGCACTATATATGAAGCTGAGCAGATAAAAGCAGCTGAAAACCTAGCCCTTGTATGGATGAACACTTCAAGTTTATAAAGGTAAGCATGGTGCTCTAATGCTAGCAACTTCAAAGGACTATTACATGACAAAAAGTTATCACATAGCTTAATGCTGCACTGTCAACCCTTCCTCATCTCTGGAATGATGCTGCTGGTGCTGTTGCTTGTGTTTTCTTGGTGGCTTTCAGCTGCTCTCTGCATTACAGAAGCTCATGGTGATTCCGTTGCCTTAGTTTCTCAAATGTCTTCCTGTTATATTAGTAACTAGAGAGGAAAAGAGTACTCAGTGAGAGCCACCACAGCATTAGTTATCATTAGAAAGCATTAGAATGTCATTAGCATTGTAGTCTGTGACTTTCAGGATGTAGTTAAAAAGGGCTTAAAAGCCACAATTTTTTTTTTTTTTTTGTAGATCTGGTATCTGCTACATTCCAACAACTCCCAGTTTCTAAGGTCTTATCCATGTAAATGTGGAAAACAGTGCAGACCCAGTGCTTTTCCCTTATAAGTCTATATAGCACATTCTCCATTGCTTAAAAAAAATAAAATCTAAAATAATGTAATTAAATTCGCTATAGAATTAAAAGTTGAAGGTTTTAAAACACTTTGTTTAATCTCATCCAGTGAAAAGATCCTTTGTCTTTCTATCACACAACAGACATCTTCAAATATTCCCCTTAAATACTCTTAGAGCATATTTTTTACTGGTATCACTGTGATCCTGCAACTATCTCAAAAGTGAAATTAAATGTATGCTTTCTCTCCTCTGCTGGAGAGCATTAAACATATGCATGAACATGCAATACCATATCACTAAACCACATTTTGCTGGATTTTTTTTTCCCTATGGTTCTTTGTCTTAACTAGCAAACTTGTCTTCATATTCTAGGTCAGTAAGAATCATTTTGTTTTCTATAGTTGCAGCATCATCCTAGTAGGTTGGTGGCTGACAAAAGAAGCTGTCGTTATACGTTTTTCTCCCTAGAGCAAAATTTATTCATTTTTCTTGGATTCTTTAAATTATCCACAGACAATCCTGTGAGGATTAACATATTATCAATAGACAATACCACAAGGATTAACATAATATTTCTTCCAAAAGTACATTAATCTCTGACCTAAATTCTTCCCAAAGTTCACAAGTAGTGCTCACAATATGTGTGCCCAGACTGAGAGTATATAGGAAATGTAACCGATGTCAGACAGAAGGCAAAATACCTGACAATAGGCAAGGCCAGTGACCAAAAAGTACTATTATTGTACAACTACTTGCCCTTCTCCAATTCTTGTATCTTTTACTGAACTCTTCTATGTGATAGTTTACTGGTGTGGACTGGGAGTAAGTACATGTGCACTACAAACTCTGTTGCCTAACACAGGTTCCTCAAACACCTCATATGTTTGTCTGCCCACAGTGGACAGAGAAAAGCATGCCGCCAGCTACAAAAGGCAGAGCATAAAGATCTGCTGAGTATTATCTTCATGTTTAAGTATCATGGATGTATCTTCTGAGATTACCTCCTTCCACTTACCCCATAAGATGTCTTAAAAATTATTGTCCTGACTGTAACACACAGATGAAAAAAGGAAGGGCAAAGATTTACCTGTGGTACAGGAGTGCTTCCACCATCAGGCCCAAAGTTGAAGGAAACTGAAGAGAAGGAAGGAGCATGACTCCTAGGTTTTCTAAGGAAAGACCGTGCAGACCAGACAGAGAGACTTCACGAGGACCAGGGGAACAGTGACAGGTGGAAGACTTCTAGTAGCCTCAGCAGTGAAAATCTAATCAGAGAAAATTACAGAACACTGAAGCAGCCATCCCTAAAACTATCAAAGGAGAAGGACAGGACCACTGAACCTGGTATATAACCCACAAATATGAATTAGTGAAAGAAATTCTCTTTGCACCACCATATAAACTGAAGTGGACTCCTGCCTATGGGATACAGGATGGAAAAGCATTTTGGGATCATGTAAAATCTTTTATGGGGTGTTTTGAGGATTGTTTGGGGGAGAGAGCAAGGTAGGTACAAGAGGCACAAATATGAGAAAATAAAAGGAAAAGGAGATTAAAAGGGACTAATGACGCCCAAACAGGTTACTGGCAGCACAGCTCATCCTGTCCTCTAACTGAATCCCATTTCCAATTGTTTTAAATGTGTGTGCACTCTGTGTTAGCGATCTGTGTGCATGACCACAGATGAACAGCAAGCCAGCTTGGGTGAGGGGTGTGGGGTTATGCCAAGTGCCAGCCTACAAGAGAGGCATGAGGTTGAGGGGACTGTGGGGCCCAGGCCAGCTGCTGCAGATGTGCAGCTCTAAGGACACCAACTATCTATAGCGCAGGTTGGAGACCACAGAGTCCTCTGTGTGAGTGTGCATTAGACATTCTTGATTCGATGTGAAGCAGAAGGCTCCAAAGGCGTCAGTTCCTCTCAGTGTAACAGTTAAATGCAGTCAGTTAATACCAGATCCAGCAGCCAAATTTGCTTTTAAAGGATGTGTCAAAAACATCAAAACTGCTAGAAGGGGCTTTTTCTCTCAACTACTCTTTTGAGAATCTTATATGAACAATCGAGTGGGGTGGGCAATAGCCCCTGCGTCCTGAAGTCCACTGGGTCTGGGTACCTCTAGCAATAACAAGCGTGTGCAATAACTTCAAAGGGTAGTGTTGGGGAAAACCAAACCTCCAGGCTTCCAGCTGATACAAGTCAAATGCCATCTATGTAATTATTCTACTTGAGGCACTGATTCAGCAATGTACTTACATACACTGCAAAAATTAAGAAAAGGTTAAACTGGGATGTGGATCGAATCGCAAAGGAAATATTAATCTTACAATGGTTTATGCATATGTTTGTACTTGGGATGGACATTCAGCTTACCTCCAGTAAAGCTTCATCTGGTGCGTTATCTAGCCTTTAATCCTTTAGGGTGTTAAATCTGGGATATTTTTCACAAAGTAGTGCTATCTGCTCATTATAAAAAATGGTGAATTGCACCCGAGTAATTTTTAGGCACTACAGTTAAAACATCCAGGACAGTTCTCAGCTGCCAGGTCTATTGTCCTGTCTCACTGCACTTTAGAATCTTGATGATATTTTTTAACACCCATCTTGGTTTTATATTTAAAAGGGACTTTTAGCAACTTTCTTACAACTAAAAGATACTATAATATAAGTAAAGGTAAGACTTGGTACAGCACCTGGGGCTTTCAAATATTAGGCTGATAAGGTTACTTACTTTCAGAGCATTTTTGAGTTTTGAATCTAAATGTACAAGTCAGAGATTCCAGTGCAGTCATTGAGACTATGTATGCTTAAAGATATGACACTTAATACTTCCCCAAAGGAAATATTCCTTTTCTCCAAGGACCTCTCTGTGAAAGGAGTCTTGGTTTTGAGACATGATATGTTAATATATAAAGATATTAAAATCCAATGCTAATATGGTTGTTATTCAGTTTGGAGGGAAAAAAAAAAGGAATCTGAAATTAGAAGTGGGATCTCTGTCATTTTTCAGGGACCAGATCTAAAGTGTAGGTATTACCCCTCTCCAAAACATAACGTACTACCAGCGTGTCGTCCTTTCCTGGATGACAGAGGTTAACCATGATGTTCTCAATCACATCTCACATCCTCTCCACCTACGCACACATTTTATATATATATATATATATATATATATATTTATATATATATATATACACACAACCACAGTGTCACTTAAAAAAAATAAAATCAGACTGTGTTTAAATAAAGCCAAATACTACCTCTGCCAGTTCTTCTGCAAAATACATTAAATTTCTATACTTTATGTAGAGTCTGTCCAGATTGAAACAGGATGATCTTTAACTTTGCGAAAAACTAACAAATAGACACAGCTTGAAGTACATATTAATATAAAGAACATCTCATACACTGATTACAAGATAAAATATCATCATTAAGAGGTAGGAGACCTGCATAGGAGTCGACCGATTAAAGCAAAAAGACAAAACAGTTCTAAGACATAATTGCTTTCAATTAATTTCCCAAAATGAGCAGAAGTCAGGAGAGGTGGACATTTAATGGAAACAATTCAGTAGCCTGGAGAATAGCCTTAATTAAATGGGTTTTATTCAATTTTTTGTCCTAGGGGGCAGGAGGAAAAAGATATTGCATCTTACTCAACATCAAATAATTTCCAGACATCTAATCTGTAATAACAGAATTGTTCAATTTGCGATTATGATATGGCCTTGGCCTTTTGCAATTACCTCATTTTTTCAGGCACAATGAATACTTACCATTCAAATTAATACAGTGTTTCAGAAAAGAAAAAAAAACAAAAAACAAACCCACAAAAATAGAAAAATAAAACTTGCCAGAGTATTTAATAATATAATCTCTTCATTAAGCAATAAAACCTATTCATAGCCATTTGGTCAGATTAGAAACAGTTCACTGATGCAATTGCTATGATCAGCACTCAGGACACTCACCCAAAACTGTCCTTAGCTGATGGATTGTAGGAGTGCTAGAAGTCTGACAAACACATTACTATCAAATCCATCTGCAGCAAGGCAGCTCCTAAGAGAGTTATTGTAACAGTTTATGTTGTCACCTTCCGCTCTCACTTTTAAAGCTGCTCAGGGCAGAGTGGAAACACCCAGATTCCCTCAGGTTAAAAGCAATGTGATTTCAAGGGCAGAGAAAAATTTATTCATTCTCCTGTCCTTTCTCATTTAATGCAGTGAAACTGTTTTGCAGAGAAGCAGCAGGATGGAGATGTATAGACATCCTAATGTAGAAAAAAATAAAAACAAAGGTGATAAGCTCATCTTTGCGTCTGAAACTGTAGAATAACATATGCAGGATGCAATAACAATTTCCAAAGTGAAAACTTTCACACAGAACGGCTTATCTGCTAAACAGGAAGAAAACATGCACTGCCCGGGTGTTCTTAAAATGCTGCTTATTTTCAAGTTGACTGCGAGTAGAGAAAGAAGTAGCACAAACTTTGTCTGTCTTAATTTTCTTCACAGAAAAAGAAGGTGACAAGGAATTTGCTTTCTTTAAATACAGGCTGTGCAGTTATCTTGTTATTAGAGGGTGGAACAACTGGGTTTGTTACTTATCAACCCACTTTTCTGTGAGATACCGCTTGCCCCTTGCTTACAGTAGTAATATCTGGCATTTAAAGGTTGTTATCTTTAAATAATTTCATAGTTATTCATCTGTAACATTAATATTCATTGTTATGTAGTACTGGTATTATGTAGAATTTTGTCTGACAGAAACTGTCACACCAGTTAATGGCTTAGTTAAAATTAGATCTTAAAGGATACTGGAAGTCAAAACCAGGTTGTATTTAGGTCAAGATATATATTTCTTTCCTGTAAAATTTTCAATTAAAATTGGAGATCTAGTCTCTGCAAATACAACTGCACATGAACACTCCTCAACACCTCGGGGATTTTTGTTCCGGTTCCTCATTTTGTTTGTGACAATTTCCACATTTAACAATCCAATTACTTTTCCAGGTTAGTTATTTTAGTTTTTGTCTTTTAAATCTAAGAAAAAGCTGAATTTTTACAATACTCTATTCCTACAAATAAAGCTATAGGCAGCAGTATGGACTGACTCCATTCTATAACTTTTACCATCATATTGATGGTGCTTAGACTTCCTGTATGTCAACATATTTCTGACATCATCTTTATCATCTGAATTCTGAAAATGTTGGGTGTTTCTAAGACCATCCTTGCTGTTATTCAAGCCTGTAATTGACTTTTTTTTTACCTGAACTTTGTCTTTAAAATACACATCTGCGTGATCTTTAAGTATTTTTGATTAATTTTCCCTAAGACTTCCAACATATGAAATTTCTTCTTTATATAATAGCTTTTGCTCCATTAGAACTGTTTTAAGTAAGTGTTTCTGGTATCACATACTCTTGTCCTTAACTTGTGTCTATGAAGTTTTTTTTATAAGATGTTGAAAAAGCCACTCGTCTCCATGAGGCACCTGTTGAACATCCATTTCTCTCCTCTCTCAGCACACATTACTCTGAAACTAGAGTTCCCATGACAGCTTTAGCAGATGTTTCTGGCTTCACTCAGTATTCAGTTGAGACTGAATTTTGTGTGAATTATAGGCAAGCAGGAACTTCTAGCACACTTTTTCCTAACACAGAGTGTGCCTATTATACCCCAAATAACAGCCCAAAGCTGCAATTCTCTTCAGGGCTGATATGTGCCACATCAGTCTTTGCCAAGTGCCAGGAGACCCGCCCTGTCACTCACCTTACCTCGCTACAATCCTGACTCTAATGATTTACATCTAAAGGCATCTGAAAAGACAAGAATGTATTTTTCCATTAATGACTGCTAGGACCCATGAGACTAAGGAAGGAGAGGAGTTTACTGTTGTTTTTGTTTTTTTCCTATTCAGTTGTGACCTTTAGTTCTGTCTCCCTTATTTTAGATAAACTCTGTGGATAAAATCATAAAAAAACCCAAAAAACAAATCCCCAAACCAAACAGCAAACACTGTGCACTTGTCCTTAGAGATAAAGTTAGGGCTGTAGAAGTTTCTTTAGAGGCAGGAGGAGAAGAACTGGAAGATGTATGTGTACCCAGTTATTATTTTTATTAACATATCATGTCTCACTCTACTCTGCATTGCTGTGGCTCACCTCGAGTCCTGTGTGCAGTTTTGGTTACCACAATATAAACAAGACATTCAGCTGTTAGAGGATGTCCAAAGGAGAGCAATGAGGGAGGTGAAGGGTCTGGAGGGGAAATCGTGTGAGGAGCGGCTGAGGTCCCTTGGTCTGTTCAGCCTGGAGGAGACTGAGGGGAGACCTCACTGCAGTTACAACTTCCTGGTAAGGGGAAGAGGAGGGGCAGGCACTGATGTCTTCCTTGTTGTGACCAGTGGCAGGACCCAAGGGAATGGCCTGAACTGAGTTAGAGGAGGTTTCAGTCACATATTAGGAAAAAGTTCTTCACCCATAGAAGAGGGGTGGTTGGGCACTAGAACAGGCTCCCCAGAAAACTGATCACAGCACTAAGCCTGGCTGAGTTCCGGAAGCATTTGAAGAATGCTCGTGGGCACATGATGTGATTCTTGGGGTGCCCTGTGCATGGCCAAGAGTTGGACTCGATGATCCTGATGGTTCTCTTCCAATTCAGCATGTTCTGTGATTCTGTGATCACTGCACTGGTAGCATTGTTTTACTATTTTTATAAAATACTTGTGACAAATTTCTGCTTCTTTGAATCAGCTGAAAAAGAAACCTTGGCACCTGGATAAACTGGTTTCCTTGCTAGCAGAAGGCATTAGGCAGGTTCATACCACTGGGACTATCTGACAGGAGATTCCTTCCCAGCATCTTCACATTTCTTAGTAGACACAGGTCTTCTGCTCTCTGTCTTTTTAGTGAGACAGTGCTGCAGAGTGGAAATACTGACCTTTGAGGCATATCTAAGGCCAAAGATCTGCTGAAATGTCTTTAGAAAAACTTGGGCACAGCAAAGTTGGTTCCAGGCCTGCTTCAGTCAGGTTCGTCCCACCCAAAGGGGTAGCGAATCAGTCCCTCACCCATGTGCAGGTTCCTCTACCACAAGAAGTTGCTGGTGTAAGTTAAAGCAGAGGCCAAGCACAATGTCAGACAGATAGTATGCATGACTAGATAATCATGATACAGCTGTTTTGAGGAGAAAAGCCATAGTATAAAAACAGCCTATGGATATGTTTTGTCCTGAAAGGTGCAATCTCTATTGCATTTAACGAGATAGGAAAATAATTTGTACCTAAAAACATGAGCTTAAATCTCTTGTTGTTATGGGAAAGAGTCTCCGAATCTTTAGTGTGTTTCACTCCTTAGATTCTTAAGGAGTTCTTAAAGATTCAGGTGTGTCTTCAATCCCAGAAAAATTTTTGAAATTGAAGATAATCTTTGAGTTGAAGGCAGTCTCTGCCCCTTAATTCAAAATGTACTTTCAGTGGTCTTTTCTGTTCCCCAGCCTTTCTGTACCTGTTCATCTTAATTGTCATAAGATGTTTTTTAGAATGTAATGCACCAAGTGCTTTCTGACTCTTACTTAGTGAAACACAGAACTCCTAAATTACACTTAACTTTGTTTCATAGCTATTTGCATGGCAATTGGCATTGTATAATGCACGAAAACACAGTTCACTGAGCTGAAGTCTAGTTTTCAGTATGGTTCTGACATATATTTTATTATTAAAATGATTTTAAAATGCCCTTTGAGTATTTGTCTAACAGCTTTTTCACAGCAATAATCTGAGCTTCAGCACTGCAATGGAAGCTATGGCCTTGTGGAATCCTGCATGATTTTTTTTCCACTTGACCTCATCTTTCCTCATGGTGGCACTTAATACAGCACAACAAAGGAATTCCAAATCTCAACACAGCACAACACAGATTGTTGCTGTCCTCACAGGCCTTTCTTTTCCTCTTGAGAACTGAACAAAGAAGAGCCATATAATGGCTGGCTTCAAGAAAAATTTCATAGCTTCTGAATGCTGAATGTAGTGCATGAATAACTGATTTCTTTTTTCCTGTACTGGGATTTGAAAGATGGAGTGTGCTAATATAGGTATAATGTCAAGCTTGTGCAATGATTTTTATATTTTTAAAGTATACTCAGTATACTGGGTGTGTGTATATATATATATGTATATAGTAAAGTCAAATAATCAGTTTATTTTCCCAGGCTTCTGTCTTACCATGAAAATGAACACAATTGCACACAATATCTTTCCAGGAGAGATACGCCAGTAAGGAAAAGGAACCTGAGAATTTTGTGTGTGTTAAAGGAAATGGCTTCTCAGAGTTTTCCTTATAACTCAGCCTCCATTGCACACAAAACACTAAAGATCATATTTGAATATCAAATGATGAGAGGAAGAAGGTTTTCTGCACCTTTTCTTGTTGCCAGTAGTTCTGCTGGGGGGAAGCTGTACAACCCTTGAACATCTGCCCTTCTGAGTAGGAAGCTCTTTTAAGCTGAGGAGCTGCCTTACTGCCCTTCTTTTGGAAAATACTGTGACATTTTTGGTGTGTGACAGTACTGGCCGACTCTGAGATTCCAGACTCAGGGCAGAATTCTATGAAAGCAGCATGTATAAGTTTTCCAGTGGTTTTATTTAATTATTTATTTGTATCTCCCACTCTCCTCAAAGCCTATGCCAAGTTATTCAGTCGCAGTAATTGAACTGAAAGTTTGCAATCTGGTAAAAGCTGTTGGATTTTTAACAAGCTAATGAATCAGGTCCTCAAACACTGAATCTTAGCGTGCTTGTCTAGATCAGTAAGCAGTTCCTCTGACTGCATTCCTAGTCAAGAGCTTTATTATTCTGATCCCTTTATGACAATAAGACTCCAGGGCTTAATCCTCATCCTCAGATTTTGTGGAGCATGCCACCTTGCTTTCCTCAGCTCACTGTAGTTAATGTTTTTTATGTAGATTCCGTCCATGTGGATGTTCTAGATTTATGATTTAGGAGCAGGCTCACAACCTAAAAAGAATCCTCAGTCATGATTACTTTCCCAGCTTTACACTGTGGAGAGCTATAATAGACTCTATCTGAATCAATTTTTGGAGTAATAAATAAATAAATAAATTACTGCAAAATAAATTCTTCTCTTTCCTGAGATGAATGATAATACATGGTAATACATGTCCACAGTACGTAGTATTTAACTGCAAGTCAGTGCCCCACATGCTGCTCTGTGTCTCTAATATATAAGTAATTTCTGTGAGTAGTTCTTTCAATCCAACGTGCCTCCAATAATGTGAGCATAATGTCACAGCTTAGCAGAGTGTTGAAACAAAAGGGAGGGCATGCAGTGGTGTGCTAAGATACCATATACTATTAGAAGACTTCATACAGCAAAGAGAAACAAAGCTGGTGCGCAGCTTTGCCTGTGGAGTTCATTGGTCCCTACTGGTGCTTGCTCTCGTCTGGGTCATGGCCAGGAATGTCCAGCAGAAATCTAGTTTGCTTCAGCCACACTTGTGCCCTGTGAATGTGTTAGAAATTAGGCTGTAGGGATGATCAGCCCACAGCATTCAGCTTGGTTTTGTTTTCAATGTAACCACTGGGCCTGTAACCTGTCTCAGTGCTGCACCATCTCCTGATGGCAGCTGGCTCCTCAGGCATCTGGACATGTGAGTTCACTGCTCAGCCTGGGATCCTGGGCTTCCCAGTGCCCCCTGATAGCACGTTATGGCCACTGCATGCCCAGAGGAAGAGTGGAGTTCCCTTATACAGAAAAGAGAGTGTGAAGAGAGGAGTCAAGGTGCTAGACTGTGTCCCTGCCGTGGGAGCAGACACAAACAGGGTATGCCCCTAGAACCAGCAACAGAAAAACACATCCAAGCCCAGAAGTGAAGGCACTGTCACGGTTAATCACTGTGAACTTGTGCAGACTTCTTCAGTGCCCAAAGCTCCCTGTCTTACTCTGTCAGGCCCTTGGGTTTGTGTCCTGTCATGCACATTTGTTTCCTTGTTTTGCCCTTGTGCATTTTCTAGTGCCATTTCCTTTCCCTGTAGAGAAACCAGGGGAACAGCATCTCCTAGATTAAGCTGACTCATTACTTCAAAGTCTTTCTACTGAACAGTGTTGCATTATTCATTTATTTCTATTCACACCTGTGACACACAAAACCTGAAAATCCTCAGAGATCTTCTGAGTTGCAGCATTATCTGTAACATCAGTAAGTCTCTGTAAGTTGCTAAAAGGTGTGTTATCAAAAGCATTAAAGTTTCAAAAATTATTAAAATTATTTCTCCACAGGTTGTGCTGTGTGCTTAGTCTAACTACAAATGCCACAAGGTTCTACATAAATCTGGGCAGGATGGGCCACTCCTCCCATTTTCTCTAATAAAACCTAAAGTTAAAACACAGAAACACTGCACTTTTAAATCCATCCCTGTGCCTGTGTTTCAATTTATTTCATGTTTGTTGAAATAATTGCTTTGTTTACTCAAAACAATGTGAGCATGGTTCAATGTCCCTCACCACCTCTGACACCAGCAGCTCATGCACCACTGGCATGGGACTCCTCTCAGGTGCTCAGGGACATATCCTTGAGGGTGACTTTTTGTTGGCATCACACTATTTTCTGGATGAATTGCCATCATTGCTTAACTGCGACTGGATACATTGGAAATAACCCCAAACCTTTCAGAAGGGCTTATTTACTAAATTGTCAAACATTTTGAACCTTTCATTTCTCCATCATTTCATTCCATCAAAGACAGCTTAAGCATAGTTTCTGACTGTACAACTGCTGAGAGGACAGTATAGAGGAACAACACTTTGTCTTTTCTCATCACAGTGTGCTGTTGTTGTACTACACATTCTCTGCAGACAAGGATTTGTCTTCATTGCTTTGGGAATTTTTTCATGTGAATAATATTTTTGGCTTGGCTGAGCACAGTCTTTGTTTCCTGAGTCCCAGGATGGCTGTCATTCTGTGCTAAAGTAACCTTCTGATGTATCTCTCTGAAGATAAAAATTATAGTCATGCGATATAAGACGATCTAAAGATATGGAAAAAGTTCTTAGAATGTTTATTGATGACTGACAAACAATATTTTCTGTAGTGGTGTAGTTTTCTTTCTTTATTGGATCATATAATAAATTTTCCCCCAGAGATAATTATCCATAAAATGTTATTTTCTTTACTGATAAAAAAGAGCAAGCAGTAACATGAAATCTTGAAATCAGTTAGTACAGGATATTTACCAAATTGTATTCTTGGTTCTAGAGTCCTCTTTTTCTTAATATCTGGTAAAGAAGAGGAAAAACATATTAAGGTGAGTAACTCTAAGGGTTCTTTTTTTTTTCCTGGATTGCCTTACACTGCCATGATAAAATTTGGTGTATAGTTAATAAACTAGAAATTATGTTTGACCAGCTGTATTTCCAGCCAAAACAGTTCCCAATGGGTAATACACTTGCCTGAAAAAGACAAGATTTAGAAGTACATCTATTTATTTTCATTAATGTGGAAAATTGCTAGGTATTCAGTTACCTGTGTAAAGAGAGAACCTGGAAGTAGTAACTCTATCCTAGTGAAAAATTGCAATTTTGAGAAGTAAACTGGGTAGTATGGGTATTACTGGTAAGTTAATTGACCAGTACTTATATTGTGTAGTCAGCAAATTCTTGTTAAAATTTTTAATATGTCTGAGAGGCCAGACAAAGTGAGGCAGTGACAAACTGAGCAATTAAGTGAGTGAATCTTATTAAATCTTTCTCTGACTGGAAATTAAATGCCAAGTAAGTGAATGGAAATGTATGATGAAGAGAATTCAGAAGCAAAATTTATAAACAATTTGTCTGTGCATGCGCTTGTCATTCCAAATACATTTCTCAGCACAGTTTTAACATTACTAGAGCTGTTTGCGAAAATGTTCAAATAAACTAAAAAATCCAGAGACACCTGCAGAAATTTAGTGAAGAGATGCGTCTAAGAAATTGAAAGGCTTTTATGTCTGAACGTTTCATGAGAAGCAATTAACATTATTTTTTGTTTAAATTTGAGCATTTATATATAGAAAAAAAATATTTCTTAGCTTGTTTTCTATTTTTGGGGGGGAAAAAATGGGAAGTTGTTAAAGCCATTTGAGCAAGAAGATAGAAACTTTCAAAGATAAAGGGTTTTTGGAGTACAAACAGATTATCTAAATTTTAGACTTCTAATTCCTGTATGCTGGACTATATTCTTAGCTGCCATATTTCAGTGAGACAGTAATCTTGGCTTGTAAAGGTCGTAGAGTTCAGTTTATTGAAAGACAAAGGTGCAAATAGTTACCAAAAAAGCCTGTGTTGGCTGCATCCCAAGAGTAATGCTGAAGCTCCTGATTCCAAACAGAACATGTTAGAGCATCTGATGAGCAGCAGCTGCTTCAGCGTCCAATTGATCCAGGCACCATGAACTTCTCCAGATCAGAGACAGGAACTCAGGGCATTTCTTTGGTGTGAATTCCTTCATCTTCCTCCAGCAAAGTTATGCGTGGTAGCCTTGCATAGTAAATGCAGCCAACTCTTATTAACATTTCAGTTATTCCCAAGGCCAGAGGCATTTGCACAGCCATTTCTTCATCACCTGGAGTAAGCTTCAGCATGGCATCTTCGTTTCTCCTTCCCTGTGAATTTAATGGCCTATTACCTGCTTTTTGTAAGTACATTTTTCTGAGGTAGGCTGATTGCCATAACAGTGTTATAACTGAATATAAATATGAGTTTTATGTGTCAACTGTCTCTTTATTCTGTTTTCTGTATCATTAATCTACAATTATGATTTACATGGAAGAATGGATTGCATAGATCTAGAATTCTGTCTGGTGCTTCCAAAAAGTCTTCATATACGTTCATGCTGTTTCTTCAAACATATTGTATAGTTGTTGTTTGTTCTCTTTACTCATACTTTCCTGACTACAAACCTTTTATTGTGAGTATTTTTTTCTTTAGATTTTATAATCTGAACCATGTTGGGTAGGTGGAAATGGTGACATGTCTTGACTTCTGTTCAGTGACTGGGTAAGTAGGTACCAAACTGGGATTAGAAGCAGATATTTCAGAAGGAAGAGCCATCATACAGAGATATATTGCATTGACAAGCTGAAAGATCTGCAAACCATACAATGCATGATGTCTACCAAAGAGAAATTCAAAGTCCTGCACCTCGGCTGGAATAATCCCAAGCAGCAGTAACACCTGGGGGATGTATGTCTGGGATGTAGATACTTTGGAAAGGACCTAGAGGGCTGTGAGGAGCAAGCTGAACATGGGTCAGCTGTGAACCCTTGCAGCAAACTCTGTGTTTGCTGCATGAATCAGTAAGGATATGTACAGCAGGTGATAAGGTGTGATTAGTTAGGCCAGACATGAAATAGAGTGCTCAGTTTTGGTCCACCCTCCGTTCAAAAGACATAAAAAACAGGGTGAAGTACACATACAAGAAAATTTTGAAAAAGTTGGGACCATCCAGCCTAGGGAAGAGAAAGCTCAGGAAGGGGGATCTAATCACAGCCTTTCGATACCTCAAAAGTAGCAACAGAGAAGGAGAAGCTACTTCTTGCACACGATGCGCAGGACAAGAGGCTTTGGACACAGGGGCAAATTCTGTCTAGATACATGAAATAAGTCTTTATGGTGAGAACAATTAAACATTTTAATAAGATACACAGAGAACTGGTGTGGTTTCCTTCACTGGAAATACATGTACTTGTCTTGCCAGGGCCACAGATAATCTGATCTAAGACCCTGCTTTCACCAAAGTACCATACCAGGTGTTTTTCAGGTATCCCTACTGTCCTGTTCTGTGATTCCAGAGCTCAAAGTAAAGCTCTGGCAGAGAGGAGGCTTAAAAAATCCTTTTAGGACTTTAATCTATCAGGGGAGATGTCAGATAATCAGGATTAATGAATTTTTTAAATGCTCAGAAACTTTTCCAGTCTGAATCACTCAGGTCTTGCTTGAGGCACCAATCCTAGAAAAGGGAAGGTTGCTATGTTTATTGGCAGCACAGTTTAAATGTAATTTTCTCTTGTCACATTGAGATAAAATAATTGCTTGCACATTCCCTGGTTGCAAAAGGTTTAGTAACATTCTTGCCTGGCTAATTGTTTGATTCTGTGCTAATTCTTTGGCAATGACAACAGGACCATATCCCCAGTCTGTACAGTATGTAAAGCAATTTTCATCCAACAAATATATCAGGGGTGTTTCATTAGTTGGATTATTATTTTCTGTCTTTACCACAATCATTGATCCAGAGTAATTGCATCCAGCACTTCTGGATGTGGCTGGTTCCTTGCTCAATTTAATCAACTCTGTGTAAGTATAAACCTAGCATTTTTTAAATTGTGTAATTTAAATGTAGTTTCAGAGGGGGCATATATGTTATTTTGGGAGAAATAAGAATAGCAATTAAAAATTATTTTAAAAATATCAAAATCTCTTTTATCTCTTTTGTTTTGCAAGGTTCTTTCCCTATCAACTTGTATTTTACATTGTAAATATTTTGGAAAAGAGCCTTGATTTTTCAACTCTAGATTTTCTTTTTAGAGTTATTTCTCCTTTTTACCATATATTCTGCTTTTCACCCTTCACTGCAAATGAAAAAAAGGAAAGAAAAGAGAAACAACAAAAAAAGCTAAAAACTCGTAAGTGTTGTAAGGGTGGAAACTAATCTTTTTTTCCTCACTTTAATGTTTAAGGAAACACTTCAAAAAAAGTGGAACAGCAAAACAGGGAACAAGAATGGATGTGTTTGGCTTAATAATTCTGTCAACACCCTTGACGGTGGCGTAGAGTACACGCATCAGATTTGCAGATGACAGCAAACAGGAGGGAGCAGTAGGAAGAGTGGATATACTCAAGGGCAGGGTCGCTGTTCAGAGAAAACTCCAAGTCAGAGGGATGAGTACCTGCAAATACCTAATGCAATTCAGCAAGGAATGCCAAGCCCTGCCCTAGGGATGGAAGACCAACAAGGTGGGGAGTGGCAGGCTGTGGAGCTGCTCTGTGGGAAAGGCTCTGGTGTTCCCACTGGCACCAGCTCCAGGGACAGGAGCCAGGCCGTGACCTGGCAGCTCCCTGCGCTGCAATAGCAACACCACCACCCTCAGACTGAGGGAAGGGACCATCCCTCCACCTGGAGTCCTGCACCCAGTAGGGTCTGCCAGTGGAAAACAGACTTTGATCAACCAAGGCAAGTCCAGGGAGACTCTCGGGATGGTCAGGATGGGAGCAGGGCCCTGTGGGAAGGTGCCAGGGAAGCTGGGCTTGTTGCAGGGTCCCGACAGGCCCCTGCCTCTGTCCAGGCCAAGGACCTCCGCATTTCTCAGCAGGATGAGGAGCAGTAGGCAGGAAACACCGGAGGTCCAGGCTGGTCCAGGTAGTTAAGAAGTGAAACAAGTGGTCCAGGGAGGTTGGGCAGTCACCATCCTTGTAGGTCTTTCAAGAAAAAGCCCTGAGAAGCCTGGTCTGATCTCATACCTACCAAAGCTGTGAACACAGGCCTGAACTAGAAACCTCTTGAAGCTTCTTCCCGTATGATTTATTCTGTAATTTTAAGACATGCAAAACAATGGGACCACACTAAGAGTGAAAAAATGAAAGAGAAGTGAATTTAAAACATACTTATGTGCACATATGTCCCCACCCCATAAAGGAACCAGAAATTAATTTCTGCTTTAAACTTTAAAAAACTCCAACAAAATCTCATATTGTAATAAAAAATTGAACAAAGTTTTATTATTTTTTAAATTAAAACAATTCCTGGAAAAAAAAATGTTTCTGTTCAGTTCTAGTTTCTGAATGCTTACTAAAACCACTGAACATCTTACTGGGTTCTTGTTTTGCAGTTAGATTAATACACACTGAGCTGATAATGAATAATCTGAGACAGGATCAGACCCTTACAATTTCATGCCTCTGCAGGTTCTGGATGTTTACCAGGTTCTTATTTTCCTAAAAATATAAGTGGTTTCTTTGAGAATTTGTACCACAACACATGCATTTACACAAAATGAAATAGTGAATCTTTTTTTTTTCTCTTTGCAAGGAGTTGTATTCTTAAATCTCAGTGAACTAAATATTCTTAGTGAAGTGGAACAGACCTCAGCTTTCCAAAATACGCATACTGAATCTTTGAAAGTAGAGACGTGTTTTTTCTTTTAATCTTTTTCTGTTTGCTTGTTTGTTTGAATGATAGCATTCAGCTGCCCAGTAGAAATTGATAATATTTAAAACTATTTCATAAATTTCATAGATTTTTTCACAGCTGGAAAACAAAAAAATATCAAATTGAACAAAGGGTGTAGAAAATGCTCACATTTTTGAGTGATAAACCTTGAGCTTATTCCACTGTGGAGTGCATCAGGCATTGGACAGTTACACAGACAGCATTGAAATGATACCTTGATGATTACTTCTGAACAGTTTTTTAGATATTTTAAGTTTGTTGAGGGTTTTCTGTTTGGTTGGGTTTTTTGGGTTTTTTTTACAGAGTATGATTCTTATGGAAACCTCCCTTACTGGGTCATTTGCAAGTAAATATCTCACTTCCACAACAGAACTGTGGTGCCCCTAAGACAATTACCTGAATATGTGATAGTGCTTCCAGTTTATGCAGAGATTTCACACAGACTTCTACAGACATTTGAGCTCCTTCTTTTCTTTCGTACAAAAATGTCTTCCAAATGTATCTCCTGTTCTATGTCATTTGCAAACAAGACTCTTCTAAAATCACTACATACAGTCAAAAGCTAGACAAAATGGAAAAATTAATTTCCCAGTGGAATTCCTTAGATGAATGATTTCATACTGTTACAATTTATCATGCAAAGTCTTAGCATAAGATTTCACAGGGTGATGTGAAATGACACTAGATTTCATTTAACAGTGGCCAATTTAGACTGACTGAAAGCTGTCCTGAGGCTTCTTGTAAATTCATCTATCCTCTTGTAAGTCTTATGATTTACACTTTCACTCTGCAGAAATCTCTAACAAAAATTTTGAAAGGAAATATCTAATTTTTTGTGAGGACAGAATTTAAATTCATTTTCCAGCTCTGGCATTTGAGTTAGGGAGGAGCTTAACTTAGTCCATAAAATAGAATATTGGAATTTTTTAACACCACATGCCTCATGTTGTGTCTGTGGGTAAACATGTATCTTTGCCAAAATCTGATGGATTGTTTTTGCCTTCACAAAAGTCAGTATCTCCTATGAAAAATTCTCAAAAACCTTTAAAGAAAAAGTAATGTAAAATTATCTTATGTATCCAACACCACTTTTTGAGATTGTTAGAAGGAATAATGTGATATAAATGAATATTTGTGTCATTAAGAAATTTTTTTTTAATCTTCAAATTTCCTTAGAATTACAGAATCATTGAGATTGGAAAACACCTTTGAGATCATCAAGTCCAACCTTTGGACTTGTCAACCAGACCACGGCACCAAGTGTCCTGTCATTTCTTGAACACCTCCAGAGATGGGCAGCTCACTCCAGTGTTTAACAACCCTTTCTTTAACAACCCTCTCCATTAAGCAATTCCTCCTGATGTCCAGCCTGAACCACCCCTAGCATAGCTTGAGGCTGTTGAAGAGGGTGATAAGGCCCCCCTGGAGCCTCCTTTTCTCC
>VZRS01009496.1:0-24835 GCA_013398055.1 Ifrita kowaldi
TTTTTCTTTTCTTACAGGTCTCACCTGTCCAAGTCAGGAATCCAGCCCCAGATTCACCACCTACTGCTACAAGCACTCACCTTCTGCCTTGAAGTCTGGAGCCTACCAAGCCTTCCTCTCCCACCTGCAGTGTGCTCTGCCCCAGCCAGTGCCACATTGCCAGGCCAGGAAGGCAGGCACCAGACAGGATCAGAGCAAGCACCACTGCCTGGGACCTCAGACAGCAGTGAGTTATAGCCAGGTAAGCACTGCAGCAGCCTACTGGGGAAAAAAGTGTGTTCTCATAGCATTTTCAGAGATTCTTTTCTTTAAATTATAGATCTTACCTTACCTGATGCCTTACCTGACACCGGCTATGTCAGGTCTTAGTTTTAGTCTGAAAGGGACTCACTCAAGTCTTCTCTGTGCACAGCAGAAACAAAAGTAAGCAGGTTAGTACTGAGAAGCCTTAGGCACTCTCTCCATGTCCAAGAGCAGAAATCAAAAATCGTAATAAATCAGCAGAAGCTGAAGCAATGTGACTGTGCCTGGGTGGTTTAGCAGGGTTCTTGAGGGATTCAGGGTTGCTTCTGTACTGTAAGTGCGGATGACATGGAAATTCTCTTAAAACGAGTATTTCTGGGGTTATAGCATTTTGTTAGAAGTCGGTGGGCACGATATTCTCTCTTTTTTCCTCCAACTTGTTCAGAAGTGTCACATTTGAGAGTGATATCTGAAAAAGCTCATGTGGTGCCAGGAGACATTTTTATTTTGAATTCTGTGATAACATTTCTGAAAATAAATTCTGCCAACAGCAGTAATTAAACAGACCTTCCAACTGTGCCTTAGGCTGCCCTTTCGTGTTTGTTTTCTGCTCAGGCAACAAAACTGGTCATGACAGAAAAATATTCTGCTGGCATATCTTAGAGGCATATGTTCAGCAAACAGCCTTGCTCAGTTTCTAGATTCCCAGCTCAAATAATTAGCAACATTTGCTATTAAACCAGAAAGAGCTGAAATTTATAATTCCACTTCAGATGTTTAAAGAGTGTATATTACAAAGGTCATGTCATACATCCAACCTTACTACAACACTTTCCCAGGGAACAAGTTTTTCTCCCATTTCTGGCAGATCACTGTGGCTGTCTTCACTGGAAAAGACAACATTTTAAAAAAACTTCTGAGCTTCAAGAGTGGGAGTTTCTGCACTCTTTCAAGAAATAGACACCTTCTCTTCTCACTGAACTCCCTTGAAAGTATCCCAAATTACGATCATCCTTACCCTTGTCACCTCATGTCTTCTCACTGTGCACCCCTTTCTGATATCTTCCCTTGATTATCTTAATTTTGCCTGATAGCGACTGTAAACCCAACTGGAGCAGAGAAGGGTAGCAGACATTCACTAAGACTTTCTTGTTTCAACCTCAAACGCTATGGCCTCTACTGGAAACAAATGAATAAAATTAAAAAAAAAACCCACAAACAAATCCCAGCGCCATCACAACCAAAACTAAAACAAAAAGCAAAACTAAAACAACAAAGCAAAAACCCCCAAACCAAACCGAACCAAATGAAAATAAGCAAGCAAACAACAAAAAAAACCCCAAATCCCAACGCATGTGTTTTTAATACTGTGTGCGAAGTTTGGATTCAAATATAATTAATCCCATTTCAAGAAAGAAATTCACAAAATAAAGTTTTCCACACTTCCTGATATTACTTCTGTACCTTGCTAATGTGACAGAAAGTAGGACAGAGTCCAGCTTTTCAAGTACATACTTTCAATTCTCTTAAGACCTTTTGATAGAAATCTGAAATATTAGCAGTATAATAAATGCTATTTGGTCTGCATTTTATATAATGATCAATACCAGGAGTAGTCCAGAACACTTTCTTTATACCTTTGAGGAGCAAATGCAACAGTCAATGTCTTAACTGAACAGCTCAAAAACAGATTGTGTAGGTTCAGCCTAAAGTTTGAAATTTATCATGTACAGCTGAGAACAAAATTCTGAGAGATGAAGTAGTCTCTTCAACATGCTCTAATTGAAGCAGAGCAGGAAAACAAGTTCAAAGCTGAGAGTTTTTAAATAATCAGAAACACAAGGTTATTTGCATAATGTTTGACTGGTTCCTTAAAAATGTAACAGAACAGAATATCTAAAAGATGATGCGTGCTGCAAGGTCAGCACTGATAGCAACTGTTTTCTTTAATACATTTAAAGCTATTTAAATCAATTAGCATGACTTAGAACTGACTTGCAGAAATAAATAGTGATATATTTTCAACTTTATACCATGGGGAAAAATGAGGCGTCTGTGAAATACAGAGGCCTTGTATGGGTGATTTATGTAATGGATATTGATTTAAAATAACAGTTAAAAATAATCTGTAGTTTTACTCTTTATTCTGGAAGGAAAGATTTTGTTAAAAAAAAAGGAATAGAAAAAGAGATGGTAGGACTGTAGGAAAATTCAGTCTGCAAGGCAACTCAGGAGGTCATCTAGTTGAACCTCCAGCTCAAAGGTGGGTCAGCTGGGATTTCTTCCAGTTTGACCTTGAAGATCTGCAAAGGTGGAAACTGAAAAAGCTTGGGCAACCTCTTCTACTGAATGACTGTCTTCATGGTAAATAAAGTTCTCCTTTTAGCTATTTTGAATATCTTTCATTTTAACTTCCGCTCTTCTTTTCTGGGCCTCCAAGCATACACCATCATCTATCTGCTGGCTCTATCTTCTTGTTGTCCTCTTCTTCAGAACTTGTGTCAGCTGTCAGTAAAACATTTGTCTCAGTCAGCAACACTTCTTTGTTAGTGAATATCAGATCCAACTGTGCATCACCCTTGTTTGCCACAAAAAGTGCTTTAATGACTAAATTATCCTTGACACACACCAAGAATTTCCTTAACTTCTTGCATCTCACCATGTTGCTACTCCATCAAGGATCTGAAATTTATAGAGTTACTGGAGTCTTTTAAGAAAGGCTTCTTTGCAAAGCTGTTCTCTAGTCAGCTGGCTCCCAGCACATATTGGTGCATAAGGTTATTTCTCCCCACATGCAGAGCTTTCATTTCCCTCTCTTAAAGTGCATGAGGTTCCTCTTTGCAGATTTCTCCAGCCTCTCAAAGTCCTTTTAAATGGCAGCACAAACAACCACCTGGTGAATTGGCCACTCTTCACAGGATTATTTCATCTATGAGCTGGTGGAGGGTGTGCTCCATTACCCAGCTCATTGCTAAGCAGGATTGGACCCGTTACCAGTGCCTGGGGCACACTGCTAGTGAATGGCCTCCAGTAGAACTTTGTAGTCCTGATCACAACCCTTCTGAACCTCACCACTTCAGCCAGTTTTCAGTACACTTCCCTGTGTACTTAACTGGCCTGTCTCTGTTGGCATGTGTGGTTGGTTGACTGTGCCTCGATGCCAGGTGTTCACCAAAGCCACTGTGTTGCTCCCCTCCTCAGCTGGGCAGGGGAGAGAAAATAAAACAAAATGTTTGTGGGTTGAGACAAAGGCAGGGATAGTTCTCTCACCAGTTGCTCTCACGGGCAAAACTGACTCAGCTTGGGGAAATTAATTGAATTTATTGCCGGTCAAATCAGAGCAGGGTAATGAGAAGTAAACTCAAATCTTAAAAACACCTTTCCCCCACCCTGCCCTTCTTCCCAGACTCCACTTCTGATTTTCTCTCCCTCTGACCCCCCAGAGGTGCAGGGCAATGGGGGCTGTGGTCAGTTCATCACGTCACATCTGCCATTCCTTCCTCCTCAGGGGGAGGACTTCTCCCACTCTTCCCCTGCTCCAGTGTGGGGTCCCTCCTACAGAAGACAGACCTCCATGAACTTTTCCAACATGAGTCCTTCCCATGGACAGCAGTTCTTCATTAATTGCTCCAGCACGGATCTCTTTTCATGGGGTGCAGTCCCTCAGAAAAAGGAGTCTCCAGTGTGGGTCCCCTGCAGGGTCACAAGTCCTGCCAGCGAACCTGCTCCAGCATGGACTCCTCTCTCCATGAGTCCACAGGTTCTGCCAGGAGCCTGCTCCAGCTTGGCCTTCCTGTAGGGTAACAGCCTCCCATGGGCTGCAGGTGGATCTCTGCTCCACCATGGGCGTCCATGGGCTGCAGGGGAATCTGGAGCATCTCCTCACCCCTCCTTTCCCACTGGNAGCAGGGTTCTTGAGGGATTCAGGGTTGCTTCTGTACTGTAAGTGCGGATGACATGGAAATTCTCTTAAAACGAGTATTTCTGGGGTTATAGCATTTTGTTAGAAGTCGGTGGGCACGATATTCTCTCTTTTTTCCTCCAACTTGTTCAGAAGTGTCACATTTGAGAGTGATATCTGAAAAAGCTCATGTGGTGCCAGGAGACATTTTTATTTTGAATTCTGTGATAACATTTCTGAAAATAAATTCTGCCAACAGCAGTAATTAAACAGACCTTCCAACTGTGCCTTAGGCTGCCCTTTCGTGTTTGTTTTCTGCTCAGGCAACAAAACTGGTCATGACAGAAAAATATTCTGCTGGCATATCTTAGAGGCATATGTTCAGCAAACAGCCTTGCTCAGTTTCTAGATTCCCAGCTCAAATAATTAGCAACATTTGCTATTAAACCAGAAAGAGCTGAAATTTATAATTCCACTTCAGATGTTTAAAGAGTGTATATTACAAAGGTCATGTCATACATCCAACCTTACTACAACACTTTCCCAGGGAACAAGTTTTTCTCCCATTTCTGGCAGATCACTGTGGCTGTCTTCACTGGAAAAGACAACATTTTAAAAAAACTTCTGAGCTTCAAGAGTGGGAGTTTCTGCACTCTTTCAAGAAATAGACACCTTCTCTTCTCACTGAACTCCCTTGAAAGTATCCCAAATTACGATCATCCTTACCCTTGTCACCTCATGTCTTCTCACTGTGCACCCCTTTCTGATATCTTCCCTTGATTATCTTAATTTTGCCTGATAGCGACTGTAAACCCAACTGGAGCAGAGAAGGGTAGCAGACATTCACTAAGACTTTCTTGTTTCAACCTCAAACGCTATGGCCTCTACTGGAAACAAATGAATAAAATTAAAAAAAAAACCCACAAACAAATCCCAGCGCCATCACAACCAAAACTAAAACAAAAAGCAAAACTAAAACAACAAAGCAAAAACCCCCAAACCAAACCGAACCAAATGAAAATAAGCAAGCAAACAACAAAAAAAACCCCAAATCCCAACGCATGTGTTTTTAATACTGTGTGCGAAGTTTGGATTCAAATATAATTAATCCCATTTCAAGAAAGAAATTCACAAAATAAAGTTTTCCACACTTCCTGATATTACTTCTGTACCTTGCTAATGTGACAGAAAGTAGGACAGAGTCCAGCTTTTCAAGTACATACTTTCAATTCTCTTAAGACCTTTTGATAGAAATCTGAAATATTAGCAGTATAATAAATGCTATTTGGTCTGCATTTTATATAATGATCAATACCAGGAGTAGTCCAGAACACTTTCTTTATACCTTTGAGGAGCAAATGCAACAGTCAATGTCTTAACTGAACAGCTCAAAAACAGATTGTGTAGGTTCAGCCTAAAGTTTGAAATTTATCATGTACAGCTGAGAACAAAATTCTGAGAGATGAAGTAGTCTCTTCAACATGCTCTAATTGAAGCAGAGCAGGAAAACAAGTTCAAAGCTGAGAGTTTTTAAATAATCAGAAACACAAGGTTATTTGCATAATGTTTGACTGGTTCCTTAAAAATGTAACAGAACAGAATATCTAAAAGATGATGCGTGCTGCAAGGTCAGCACTGATAGCAACTGTTTTCTTTAATACATTTAAAGCTATTTAAATCAATTAGCATGACTTAGAACTGACTTGCAGAAATAAATAGTGATATATTTTCAACTTTATACCATGGGGAAAAATGAGGCGTCTGTGAAATACAGAGGCCTTGTATGGGTGATTTATGTAATGGATATTGATTTAAAATAACAGTTAAAAATAATCTGTAGTTTTACTCTTTATTCTGGAAGGAAAGATTTTGTTAAAAAAAAAGGAATAGAAAAAGAGATGGTAGGACTGTAGGAAAATTCAGTCTGCAAGGCAACTCAGGAGGTCATCTAGTTGAACCTCCAGCTCAAAGGTGGGTCAGCTGGGATTTCTTCCAGTTTGACCTTGAAGATCTGCAAAGGTGGAAACTGAAAAAGCTTGGGCAACCTCTTCTACTGAATGACTGTCTTCATGGTAAATAAAGTTCTCCTTTTAGCTATTTTGAATATCTTTCATTTTAACTTCCGCTCTTCTTTTCTGGGCCTCCAAGCATACACCATCATCTATCTGCTGGCTCTATCTTCTTGTTGTCCTCTTCTTCAGAACTTGTGTCAGCTGTCAGTAAAACATTTGTCTCAGTCAGCAACACTTCTTTGTTAGTGAATATCAGATCCAACTGTGCATCACCCTTGTTTGCCACAAAAAGTGCTTTAATGACTAAATTATCCTTGACACACACCAAGAATTTCCTTAACTTCTTGCATCTCACCATGTTGCTACTCCATCAAGGATCTGAAATTTATAGAGTTACTGGAGTCTTTTAAGAAAGGCTTCTTTGCAAAGCTGTTCTCTAGTCAGCTGGCTCCCAGCACATATTGGTGCATAAGGTTATTTCTCCCCACATGCAGAGCTTTCATTTCCCTCTCTTAAAGTGCATGAGGTTCCTCTTTGCAGATTTCTCCAGCCTCTCAAAGTCCTTTTAAATGGCAGCACAAACAACCACCTGGTGAATTGGCCACTCTTCACAGGATTATTTCATCTATGAGCTGGTGGAGGGTGTGCTCCATTACCCAGCTCATTGCTAAGCAGGATTGGACCCGTTACCAGTGCCTGGGGCACACTGCTAGTGAATGGCCTCCAGTAGAACTTTGTAGTCCTGATCACAACCCTTCTGAACCTCACCACTTCAGCCAGTTTTCAGTACACTTCCCTGTGTACTTAACTGGCCTGTCTCTGTTGGCATGTGTGGTTGGTTGACTGTGCCTCGATGCCAGGTGTTCACCAAAGCCACTGTGTTGCTCCCCTCCTCAGCTGGGCAGGGGAGAGAAAATAAAACAAAATGTTTGTGGGTTGAGACAAAGGCAGGGATAGTTCTCTCACCAGTTGCTCTCACGGGCAAAACTGACTCAGCTTGGGGAAATTAATTGAATTTATTGCCGGTCAAATCAGAGCAGGGTAATGAGAAGTAAACTCAAATCTTAAAAACACCTTTCCCCCACCCTGCCCTTCTTCCCAGACTCCACTTCTGATTTTCTCTCCCTCTGACCCCCCAGAGGTGCAGGGCAATGGGGGCTGTGGTCAGTTCATCACGTCACATCTGCCATTCCTTCCTCCTCAGGGGGAGGACTTCTCCCACTCTTCCCCTGCTCCAGTGTGGGGTCCCTCCTACAGAAGACAGACCTCCATGAACTTTTCCAACATGAGTCCTTCCCATGGACAGCAGTTCTTCATTAATTGCTCCAGCACGGATCTCTTTTCATGGGGTGCAGTCCCTCAGAAAAAGGAGTCTCCAGTGTGGGTCCCCTGCAGGGTCACAAGTCCTGCCAGCGAACCTGCTCCAGCATGGACTCCTCTCTCCATGAGTCCACAGGTTCTGCCAGGAGCCTGCTCCAGCTTGGCCTTCCTGTAGGGTAACAGCCTCCCATGGGCTGCAGGTGGATCTCTGCTCCACCATGGGCGTCCATGGGCTGCAGGGGAATCTGGAGCATCTCCTCACCCCTCCTTTCCCACTGGGTTTGGTGTTTGCAGGGATGTTTCTCTCATGTATTCCCGCTCCTCTCTCTGACTGAAGCGGCACAGGAGTTGTTTCTCCTTCTCAAATGCATTATCCCAGAGCCGCTGCCACCATCACTGACAGGCTTGGCCTGGGCCAGTGGCAGGTCTGTGCTGGAGCTGGCTGGTCTTGTCTGTCAGACATGGGGGAAGCTTCTGGAAGCTTCTTACAGAAGCCACCCCTATAGCCCCCCTGCTGCTAAAACCTGGCCTCACAAACCCAATACAGGGTATTTTGGGAGGCAGTGCTGAAAGCTTTGCTAAAGACAAGGTAAACAACATCCACTGATCTCCCCACACCCACCAAGCTTGTTGTCTTATTGGAAAAGGTTAATTAAGCATGACTTTCCCCTCATAAATCCGTGCTGAGTGTTCCCCATCACCTTGTTCTTTTTCGTCTGTCTGGAAATGGTTTCTGGAATTAGTTGCTCCATCACTTTCTTGGTGAGACTGAAAGATCTGTATCTCCCTGGGCCCTTCTTGTTGCCCTTCTGGATGACTGGAGTGACATTTGCTGTCTTCCAGTCTCAAGAAGCTCGTCTGATCATCACAGCCTTTCAAAGGGAATTGAGAGTGGCCTCACTGCTATGGAATTATCATAACATCAGCTCTTATGAAGTGTGTCATAATAGGGGAGAGCTGTCCTGTCTCTAGCTTTTCTCTCTCTGTTATTTGCTCTTTGATTATGGGCTTTTTTAGACAATATTTTCAATACTTTTTGATGTGGTTGTAAGACCTGGAAATGTATTGTTTTTTAAAAAATGAAATCTAAAATAACCTCAGAGCTGTATGCAATCGAGCAAAAGGAGTTTCAAACTCTGTATCGTGTATCATGATAGCTTGATGAAAACTTGAGTTCTGACATTGCTACTGCTTCACAAGCCAAATATAAGACTTCTCATTCACCCAAAGTGGAAATTAATTTTTAGCACGTTTATAATCTTTTCTCATCATTAAAACATCTGTTATTCTGACATAATATTTAATGAGTTCAGAGTAAAAATTGCATTCTAAATACTTTGAGATATGATACTTAGACACTGACTTTTATTCGGATATTTTTGAATAGTTTAAAAAGTAATCATATTTTATTGTGCTAACTGCTCGCTTTGAGCTCATCTAAATGGTAATAAGGGAGAAAATGAATGAATTTTTTTCAATAATTTTTCATAGTTTCCCTAAGTATTGAACCATTTCCCTTAAAACTTTTCTATTGATTTGTGCACTCATTTCTGTGGATCATCACCACCCATGTATTGAATTAATTATCTTTGCAAAGTAGCTTTTTCTTAGCGGAAAGTCTTAAAACTTGCTGGACGTTTCATATTGGTGAAGAGCAAAGCTGACTTTTAGCCTTCTCTCTGAGATCATCTTCCTGTAAAATCTGCTTTCTCAGATTTCTAAGATAAAACATTTACCGTGCCTAATTTTGTACCATGTACCTTGNGATCTCTGCTCCACCATGGGCGTCCATGGGCTGCAGGGGAATCTGGAGCATCTCCTCACCCCTCCTTTCCCACTGGGTTTGGTGTTTGCAGGGATGTTTCTCTCATGTATTCCCGCTCCTCTCTCTGACTGAAGTGGCACCGGAGTTGTTTGGCCTTCCTGTAGGGTAACAGCCTCCCATGGGCTGCAGGTGGATCTCTGCTCCACCATGGGCGTCCATGGGCTGCAGGGGAATCTGGAGCATCTCCTCACCCCTCCTTTCCCACTGGGTTTGGTGTTTGCAGGGATGTTTCTCTCATGTATTCCCGCTCCTCTCTCTGACTGAAGCGGCACAGGAGTTGTTTCTCCTTCTCAAATGCATTATCCCAGAGCCGCTGCCACCATCACTGACAGGCTTGGCCTGGGCCAGTGGCAGGTCTGTGCTGGAGCTGGCTGGTCTTGTCTGTCAGACATGGGGGAAGCTTCTGGAAGCTTCTTACAGAAGCCACCCCTATAGCCCCCCTGCTGCTAAAACCTGGCCTCACAAACCCAATACAGGGTATTTTGGGAGGCAGTGCTGAAAGCTTTGCTAAAGACAAGGTAAACAACATCCACTGATCTCCCCACACCCACCAAGCTTGTTGTCTTATTGGAAAAGGTTAATTAAGCATGACTTTCCCCTCATAAATCCGTGCTGAGTGTTCCCCATCACCTTGTTCTTTTTCGTCTGTCTGGAAATGGTTTCTGGAATTAGTTGCTCCATCACTTTCTTGGTGAGACTGAAAGATCTGTATCTCCCTGGGCCCTTCTTGTTGCCCTTCTGGATGACTGGAGTGACATTTGCTGTCTTCCAGTCTCAAGAAGCTCGTCTGATCATCACAGCCTTTCAAAGGGAATTGAGAGTGGCCTCACTGCTATGGAATTATCATAACATCAGCTCTTATGAAGTGTGTCATAATAGGGGAGAGCTGTCCTGTCTCTAGCTTTTCTCTCTCTGTTATTTGCTCTTTGATTATGGGCTTTTTTAGACAATATTTTCAATACTTTTTGATGTGGTTGTAAGACCTGGAAATGTATTGTTTTTTAAAAAATGAAATCTAAAATAACCTCAGAGCTGTATGCAATCGAGCAAAAGGAGTTTCAAACTCTGTATCGTGTATCATGATAGCTTGATGAAAACTTGAGTTCTGACATTGCTACTGCTTCACAAGCCAAATATAAGACTTCTCATTCACCCAAAGTGGAAATTAATTTTTAGCACGTTTATAATCTTTTCTCATCATTAAAACATCTGTTATTCTGACATAATATTTAATGAGTTCAGAGTAAAAATTGCATTCTAAATACTTTGAGATATGATACTTAGACACTGACTTTTATTCGGATATTTTTGAATAGTTTAAAAAGTAATCATATTTTATTGTGCTAACTGCTCGCTTTGAGCTCATCTAAATGGTAATAAGGGAGAAAATGAATGAATTTTTTTCAATAATTTTTCATAGTTTCCCTAAGTATTGAACCATTTCCCTTAAAACTTTTCTATTGATTTGTGCACTCATTTCTGTGGATCATCACCACCCATGTATTGAATTAATTATCTTTGCAAAGTAGCTTTTTCTTAGCGGAAAGTCTTAAAACTTGCTGGACGTTTCATATTGGTGAAGAGCAAAGCTGACTTTTAGCCTTCTCTCTGAGATCATCTTCCTGTAAAATCTGCTTTCTCAGATTTCTAAGATAAAACATTTACCGTGCCTAATTTTGTACCATGTACCTTGCTAGTTCTAATGCTAGAGAAATTAGTCTGACTTTTAGCATCTCCAGTCCACTTAACTGCTAAATTACCACTTCATTAAATTCTTTGCTCTTTGAGTCAGAACCTTGACAATCTGTGGCAATACCCATTCAATTTTGAAAGCTCTTTTTAAGAAGCAGTCTGAGATGGTATCTCAGAGATGCAACTGGGCCATTTCTCATATAGAAGTTATGACTAAGATACCAGTCTAAAATATCAACAGTGTTAATTATAAACTAATTACAACTGCCAAGCTCATCCAGCACCATCTCTAGCAGAACACCTTTCAACCGCTGCCTCCCAAATTAGCAAAATTTCTGACTCTCCTGTCTACACAGCGTAGGTGTGCGTTTTCCAAATGAAATCATTGCAAACAGCAGAGCATTATGGCCCTTGGTGTACCCCTGGAGGGGGTTTTGCTCTGGTGGAAGGAAAAGAGAAGAGGCCGAGGACAAAACTCTTTTTGAAAAATCTATTTTTATCAGCTTGCTGAAGAGCCAATTTCAGAACAAGGTGAAAGGCTTGCTTCAAAGCTGACCTTTCTGAGATGAGATGCCATGGCTCATAGGGGAGCACAGATGCTTTGCAGGTGCAGCATGGGTTTACAGCAATTCCTGGGACTTCTACAGGAAAGTAAGAGCCAAAAAAAGAGTAAACTGTAGTGTATATCTATCTATCTATCTATCTATCTATCTATCTATCTATCTATCTCAATATATATATCACCTGGACTTATTGAGAACATCACCAAGCTGTAAGGAGAGATCTCCACAGGCAGCAGAAGGAAGAAAATATACCTGTGAAAGCCTCATATGGATACTGATGTGACAAACACTCTGGTATATGAGGCAATCTAACCCAGAGCAGAATCATGCAAAAACAGGTTCTTGCAGTTCAGCAAAGTCACTACACATCACTTGGGAGGTGGCAACTGGCTGTTCATGTACCCACATTCAGTTCATAACCTTAGGCACCCTGAGATATTTAAGCCAATATGTTGAACACCGCAACTGTAATAAGATAAAAATGGATTTATGGTCTGTTATGAAGCGTTGAATGACAAGTGATGCATTATTGATCAAGTGAACTTGATCACTTTCTGGCGTAGGCAGAAAAAAAAATTCTTTAAATCTTTAAACCAAAATATTCTCATGGTCTTTCCAGACCATTTTTCTCATTTGTGGAAGAACAGCTTCACAGACTGTTTGCAATTGCACTGAAACCTGAGGGATTTATTAATATAGAAATTGAGTCAGGTACAAATAGCTTAGCATATATTTTGGATTCTTTCCTATTCTAGACAATTTGGAACCTGATAGATTAAATTAACAATGAGGAATGACAGAAGAAACTGTCTTAAATCACTATGGGAATTCAGTTACTAAAATGATGTATCAGTCTTATGAAAATGTGAATAATAATGGGAGCATCCTCTGAGACAGTTGCAAGTAACGCTGGGGCTATGATTCATTTACTATTTAACTTCTTCAAAACATTTGATTTGACCTTGGGGTTCTTTCACATTTGAAATATTTGTGCCTACAGTTCAGGTGATAAATACCATTCCTGTGAAATGTATTTAAATTAAAGCATTTGGATAAATGTGAAGTATCACGTTAATACAATATTTCAAGTATGTTTTATGTCATGGTTGTTAACTGATAAAGAAATCGAGGAAACTTGGAACTAAAAAAAAGAAATGTTTAAAACTATTTTAAAAATTAAATTGAAAAATCTTAAATATGATTTTCAGTTGGTAGAGAAAACAGTCCTTCCAGGGAACTTACAGACTTTCTGAATACTAAAAAAGAAACCCCAAAAAAGTAAGCACTACAGGGAACTGTGTCTCGCAGATGTGTTGTGTAAATTGGATTGAAGTGGGTGAATGGGCAAACAGAATCCATACTCTAGATTACATGGATAAGCAATGACAAATATCCTAGTTTTCTCTGAACAGTTTAAACAATGCCTAACATTTTGATATTGAAAAGTAATAGGAGCTACGTACATTTGTAGGGTACCTGCAGTATACATGGCTCCTTCATCGTCTGCAGCTAAATTGAAGTGTTCAGTCTACATTTATACCGTTTTCACTGTGTACACAATCTGGTTCTTGGATCAGATGGGATAGAATTTTTCATAACCATCCTTTTTATCATGTAGAGAGCCCTGGCCAGGACTAAAGGATCCTTTGTGCTATTACAGTAGAGAATCTCACAAATGTATTGCTTGGATTTGAAACTATTTTAGAAAAAGCATTATGCAGCTTGTTGAAAGTGAAAGCATGGCAGCTTTTGCCTGTTCAATGGTTCTGCACCTTCAAATAGGCCATTTTAATTTCTTAAGCTTAAAGTAGCATTGCTTGGTGCCATGCTGGGAACTGGCAGTGCTGAGCTGCCCAGCAGGCTTTTCATGGGGCTGCCAGCATAGCCTCATGATACAGCAGAGTTCTGGCTGAGAGCAAGTCCTTTGCAAATGCATACCCTGACTCCTGTCCTCTCTGGAAGACAAGATTTTTTCCCCCTGGTCCTAAGCCATCACAATTAATAAGCACAGCAGTACATATAACAGGAACACAGTTTGTAGCCTGCCAGACTTGATGTTTTACAGCCCAGTGACAAGCGCATGGCATGTTTATAAGGGCATGGCACAGGCTCTGAGCACAGAAGACATCATTGGGTATCTTAGAAGACTGCATAACAAAGAAGAGGACCATTTGGGACCCAGCTGTAAAACAAGGACTGTGGCAGAAAGCATCTTGGCAGAAAACACCCATGTTTCCCCACGGAAAGGATTAGCTGGCTTGGTCCAAGCCAGAGCTGTGTGGATGACCAGAAGATTAAGTGTCCAAATGGAAACAGGGAATGAATTAACTTGGCAAATAGATTTGAACAATTACACAAATAATCTTAATTTTGAATGCTAGCATTCCCAGGCTATGTAAGATTGGACTGCTGAGCCTACCTTGATCTGGAGAGAGAGGAGAAGGCTTGTGCACCTGTTATGATTCTATACCAAGGTCAGTTTTGCTCAAATCTTCACGGAGGCAGAAAATTAAACATGCTCAAGACCTAGGCCCTACGTACTCAGAAGGTTTTCAACTCACTTACAACTAACTTTTGGTGCTGCAACTGGCATTTTGGCGTACTTATCGGTTGTCATTTAGGAAGGAGGAACATTAAGTTTCTGTGCTTTCTTAGTGGGAAGAGGGTTGAACCGCAATGAACTTACATTCCAGGGAACTTGTATCTTCATTTTAAGGATCTCAAGTGCTCACCATCCACAGATATGTGTACAAGAGTCATGACATTAAAGAGAGAAAGGAAATTTTTTTAAAAAATGGAACATGACTCAGGCAAAATGATAATTCTTTCTTGGAGAGAACTGTGAGTTGCACTTGTTAAACTATTTCTATAAGACATCATACCTTGAAATTGCCCTTGAAAGAAAATGAAAACCACAGATTAACAAAAGTAAAATGTTTGAGAAATCCAACACCTTAGGGATTATCCTTACCTCAAGAACTGGAGAATGTTATGGAGATTTAAGAGGACTTTCTTTTAATCCTAACCAAAGACAGGTGTATTTTCATCATTGCTTTCTGATATTTCATCCCTCTCACCTTTCTTCTTCATCCCCTACATTAGTGTTTCTATCCATTTTTACATAAACAAAATATGCTTAATTAGATTATTGTCACAGCAAACCCGCCATGAAAAACCTTATTGTCAGAATTACTAAAAGACAGTGTGACTTTTAAAAATAAAAAAAAATTATCTTTTTTTACCTTTTGATGAGCACAGAAGTCAGATGAAATTCATTCACATGCCGCAAAAAACAATTCTGATAGTAATTAGGGTTTTAAGTTGCTTTATTTGCATGCATCCTCTCATCTGGAAACATTCCAATGGACTGATTAATTTACTATAAAAATCTAATCTGAAATAGTCATGGAAGGAATTATAAAAATAAAGCTAGCCTACATGCCCTTATGTAACATTAATTACAATTGAAACACACCAGTTACACCTATTAACATGTAAAAATTTAATCATTCAAAAATCCTTGTGCATTGCAACATTTTGAACTCAGTCATTATTTTCAACATAGAAAATTTTAGACAAATCTTTCTATGTTGAAAGTAATGAAAAGCAGTTCCGTGCCCAAGGCAGGAATCACAAAGTTCGTACATTTTTCTCATATGAACTATTTAATCTCTTAAGCTTAGAATTCACTTGAGAAAACAGTTAGGAGTATAGCAACTATCTTTGTCAGTTCATGCATTTTGGACGAAATTAAACATATCAGTGTACGTATCTGTAAACCCAAACCCCTTCAAAATGGAAATGTTCTGCAAGTTTTCTGGTTAGAAACAAGTACATCACTAGGGATATATTAATAAAAATGTAGTGAATGAATTCCTCTGTCTATTCTGCTCCTGTATGCAGCTTTTGCTGCAGTCATTAAATGGTAGTGTCTTGATCCATGAGTCTTCTTGCCTTCCTTCCTTCTGCTTTGTGCCTCATGGAAGAGGGGAGTGGGTGAGGGCCTGGATGGGTGTTTGGCTGCTGACCAGGGTTAATCCAACACAGCAGCCAGAGAGCCAATGCAGCTCAGCACACTGGAAGTGTGCACACTGAACTGTGGTCTGTATCTCAAGCTTTTGCATAAACAGCTTCCAGGTTTCCCTATTAAACTGTATTGCTGAGAGGGGTTTTTCTTGGCAGAACTGGAATTGTGTGCCTTCTTTTCCAGTTGTGCCTGGAGATGCTGCTCGCAGGGCAGCCACAAGTAAAGAGGGCCCCTCACCGATCTGTTCATGCCCCAGGTTGTCCCTGAGGACCTGTAATGTTCTTTCCCAGAAAAAGGCAGAAAAGTTGAGTATTAAGAAAACTGATTTACAGCCTTCTACACCTTCTACATAATCAGCCAATTATTTCACTACAGGAAATACCTCAGGGGTGACCTACCATCGTATGGACTTATGCCATAACACTAAAAATGCCAACTGTATTTTGGTTTGCAGACAGCCATATTCTGGGCTGCATCAAAAAACGAGCATAACCAGCAGAGGTGATCCCACCCCTCTGCTCTTGTGAGAACCCACCTGGAGTCCTGTGTGCAGCTCTGGGGACCCCAACATCAGTACATGGACCTGTTGGATTGAGTCAAGAGGAGGGACACAAAGATGCTCAGAGGCCTGGAGCACCTCTCCTGTGAGCACAGGCTGAGAGAGTTGGGGCTGTTCAGCCTGGAAAAGAGAAGGCTCCAGGGACACCTTATAACAGTCTTCCAGTAGCTGAAGGGAGCCTAAAAGAAAGAGGGAGTTTTTATGAGGGCGTGGAGTGACAGGACAAGGGGGAACGGCTTCAAACAAAAAGAGAGTAGGTTTGGATTGGATATTAAAAGAAATTCTTCGCTGTGAGGGTGGTGAGGCACTGGAACAGGTTGCCCAGAGAAGTCGTGGATGCCCCATCCCTGGAGGTGTCCAAGGCCAGGCTGGATGGGGCTTTGATCAACCTGGTCTAGTGGAAGGTGTCCCTGCCCATGGCAGGGGAGTTGGAACTGGATGATCTTTAAGGTCTCTTCCAACACAAACCATTCAATGATTCCATGATTTTATGACTATGACTCTAAAGGCAAACTGCAAGCAAATCACAGTGATTTAGTGACACACACACTCTAACAGTATCTTCTGTTTGGAATATCTGCTTCTGTAAATTACTTAAAGATTTTACATTATGATATCTCTATTTCAATTAGTATATTGCTGATTAAATTTTAGTGCCAACAGAAAAAAGAGCTTTATGTTTGTTGTTCTCTGGGTAGCACTTCAGGTTGAATTACGCTATAAAAATTGTGCTGAGGTTTTCAGGCCAAAAAAGGAGACAGAAATAACAAAAAAAGGAAAATCCTTCCAGTCTGAATTTAGCAACACTCCTTGATAAACTGCTGTCATCAACACATAAATTTTAATTCAGAACTTTGGAAGCTATTCTGAAATTCTGCTATATGACGTGAAAATTGACTAGGACTTTTAATTCAGTTATTGATTTTCAAATATATAAGAAAATGTAAAATTTTCAAAAATAAAGAGTTAAGTCCCATTACTAGTGTCTGCTGGTGACAAAATAGTTGTTTCAATAACTATATAGGCAGGGAGAACTGAATGTTGAAACCATCAGTACAAGCTTCATATGACAATGGCTGCTGCAGGGGTGCGCTAGAGCCAGTCTTCCAGGTACCTCCAGCCAGGAGAGGTTCCATTTAGGTTCTTCTTAAGCTCACTAAACTATTTGTCCTCTGAAATCTTGTGCTGTTGTTAGGATTTGGGTGGCTCCACCAGTCACGTGGGCAGGAAGGAGTCCATACACCTGCATCCTCTAACAGGGGTCTGCTCCTTTTCAGCACACAGGGTCAGCCACATAATAATGTTACCGAGTTAACAGTACATTTTCATGTATCAAATTGATACACAACAGGTCCTTAGAAACCAGTTAGAGATTGTTATTTAGACACAGTATTTTTTTTATTGTGATGTCATAACTAATGCTTTAGCAGAACGTATCTGTTCTCTAGGGTGAAGACCTTGGCAGAAGAAAAAGTATCTGGTGTATGGTTCACACATCCCCTGCCCCCTTGTTATTCTGGAAAATGCTTATGCCATTTTGAGAGAAAATATATTTCAAAATTATAATCTAAGTAAGAAAAAGGTATGAGTATCATATGAGGACATAAATAAATAAATATGTGAATACACGAAAGTGGTGTAACAGTTTGTTGAGAAAGTTCTATTCAAATCAAACCACACAAATATTAGTTATACACTTTTTTTTGTTGTTTTTCAGAAGAAAATCCTTATTTTTCCTTTTGAAATGCCAAGGGAGATAACTATTTCGCTAGTCCACCTGAAGCAAGCCTGAAGTTGAAGAGCTGACCAGAAATGCACCTGTGGTTCCTGCCCTAGTGCTGCAGCACCTGGCTGTGGAAGGAGATGACGGCTCTCTTGCGATCGCAGCACTCCTCCTGCTGGTGAGAAACCACCCGAGCGGGACGCAGCCCCAGGCACAGGCTCGGCCAGACTGATGGTGCAGGAGCCAACTTTCAAGAAGACTGGGAATAATGGCCTCATCAGGAGACTGAAGCTGGGAAAAATCCAAAGGGTATGGGGAAATGGGAATAAAAGGACAAAAAGTTGGGTAGAGATGAGAGGAGTGCCTTAAGCAGGAAGAGGTCATGGCCCAGAGGAAAATAACACCAAAGGACAAAGGTACAGAAAGGCTGTACAAGACTTAAGATCTCTAATCAGTATAACTCCAGTCTGTCAAAATAGGCGTAAAGTCCACTGGTTGAGCCTGCCTTTTCAGTGGTTAAGACAAAAAAAGAGAAAAATTGTTTTTGTCTTGTCAGTCACTCTTTTGGGACAATTAAAAGGGACCTCTGAAAAAAAATCTAAAATTCTAAATCTGTTATCTCACAAGTTACTAAAGAGATATCACAATTCAGATACTAGAAAAGAAATTTCACAGTGAAACTGTTTTAGCAGTGGAACAGCTTGCCAAGGGAGATGGTGAAATTTCCATCATTAAAGATGTCAAAGATGTCCTTGTTTGGACATGGCTGTGAGCTACCTGTCTTAGCTTCAACAGTGCACTTGCTTGAAGCAGAAGGCTTGATGGAAGACCAGCAGATGTCTCTTCCAATCTATATCATCCTGTGAATGTAATACGCATTTTCTAGGGGAGCTTCCAATTTCTATTGGAAGAGAAGAAAATCTAAAACTTGCATGCACCACAATGAAACAGACAAAAGTTTGTCTTAGTCCTGGCATTTCTTATCTTCACAGCCTTGGTTTGATAGCTTCTAGTAAGAATTCTTTTAGACCCTTTTCAGTCACAGCCTTACACTTCTTGAAGCCACATGATCTGTGCTTTATTTAGGTGTTGGGCTGACTTGGGGCTGTGCAGCAGAAAAGGCAGCGTTGTCAAGACCGTGTTCTGATTCATTGCAGCTACTCAAGTCAGCAAAGAAAGCTTTGTACGAAGAAAAGAAATTTCACTGAGGTCTGGTAAAACGGATCTTACCCATGCCAGTCTCTCTGTCCTCAATACACTGCCTACTCAGGGTAAATTTTGACAAATGCTTTCCTAGTTTTCAGTATATACAGCTTCCCATCCAGGATCTATTTCATGGAATTGCTAGGCACAAGACAACAAAGCAAATGCATTTAAGAGTTTTTACACGAGCAGAGATTAAGTGAATTTAGGATCACTCAATATAGAAAAGAAATAATTGCGTGAGACAGCATGACAAAATCTATAAAGCCAAGATGCCCTAAAAAGGTGAATAGGGAATAATTCACTATTCTCTACAAGAACTATAGTAAAGATCAAAAGAAATTACCAAGCTGCAGATCAGGAGCAAGCAAAGGACTCCTTCCACAAAAAGTGTAATTAAACTATAGAATTCTTTGCTCCAGAAAGCCATACATGCCCAAAATATATATGATTTGTAAAAGTGATTAGACAAATCCAGAGAAGGCCATCCATCAAAGGTTATTACAATGAAAAAGGCAGATATAACCTTTGACTTGGGAAGTCCCTCAAAGAAGTGATTTAGTGTGAGAACATCCATTTTGCGTGTTGACTTAAGTGCACCCGTGCTAAGTTTTGTCGTCTATTCACAAGTGGCTACGCAAACAGTCTGGGGAGAAAACAGCTGCCATGTGCCTAACAAATAGCAGTGTTATCTGCTTTGACCAGATGCAAAGATAGATCCTATGATTTAAGTGCCCCTTCACTTTACACAAAGGATATGATGTGTTGCAAAACACACTTACTGTATTGCCATGAATCCAGTCATACTGAAGCCCAGGCCTTGGAGTCCTGGAACAGAGCCAGATATAATGTTAAAAAAATTACATGAGGAAATGTGTTATCAAAATAGAAATACCAGATTTGGGAGATTGAATTCACCACTGCATCAAAAGCATTTTCTGCTCATTCTTTTACTGAAGTTACAGCTTGGGTTTGGCTTTTTTATTTACAGTGATGTAACTGAGGGATAATGAAACGTGTGGTTTGTTTTCATATAACAAGTGGGTTTCCTAGTATTTGACAGAACAGTATCTCTCTGTACTAGCCCTGTTCTTATCCTCTTTCCCTCAACTTTCAGTTCTGGCTGCTGTTGTATGTGAAACACATTTTTGTATTCACACTTGGAACAGTAACTGTCAGTTTTACTGAGGGTTTTCCATTACCACTTTCGTCAAAAATGTACTAGCCTTGCAAAGAAACAATTAAAATTCCTTCCCCTAACTTTTCCTCTTATATTTTGGGGCGGGAGAAGTATTGTTTTGCCTAAGCAACCATGGCTTTCTGCATATGCAAAAGATGTTGCAACTTGAATATGTTGAAGTTTTAAAATTCCATACTTAGTATAAATGATATTGGTATTTTGATATCGCATTCGGCTCTCTTGCTGCTACTTCGAACCTTTGCATTGCACTGTTTTCCCAGCTCAGCGGCAATATTCCTCTTGAAGTTCCTCTGGGACAACTGGGCTGTGGGGATTAATGAAACCAGAATGTCTGGGACCTAAAAGCTGCAGAAAGAATCTAGAGGGAGTCCTTGTCTCTTCTCTGAGTTATAAGGATTGCTTTTAAAACAGGGTGGAACTATGGAAAGATGCCCAAAGTCCCTCTTATTAAAAAGTAATGAGAATTGAAAATCTAACAAAGGAACAAAAATGAATCCCAAGATGTGCCCTTTTACATTTCTGGACACACATATCTCCTTGTGAGTCTAGCCCTACACAAAAGGGTGACAAAAGGGCTCATCTCTGACACTGGCTGTTCAAAAGCTCACAGGAGCAACACATTAGAGACATGCACGCCCACACAGGGGTAGTTCAGATCTATAGCAAACCAACCATGGTAATCAGCACATCAGTGGCATCCCATCGTGCTGCTGACTGCAGTGCTGCTTCTCATGCCATGCTTTGCTCCCTGGCAATCTCCTCCAAATGTCAGTGCCTCCAAAGAATCTGCTGGATGTTCCCTGCTCACTTATTTCATAGGGCTACAGGCCAGTAGAGAGCCCTGTCTGAAGTTGTGTGGGAAAAGATTTTCTTCTCTTCACTGGAGCAGAGGTGACATATTCTGAAGCTTTTCAGACAGTTTTTACACCTGCAGGATTCAGAAAAGCCAAAACCTGGTCATATGGGTGGTCTTATGCAGGGCAGGCAAGACCACGGTAGACTCAAGGTTGGTGCCTCATACTGGCATGGAGGTGAACCCAGGCATTACTGTACAGGGTATTCTCTGAAGAGTGTTTCTCATGCCAGCTCCTGGAACCCAGAGAATGCATCCCAGAGTCCTGAAGGAATTGGCTGATGTAGCTGCCAAGCCACTTTTCATGATATTCAAAAAGTCATGGTGGTAGGAGAAAGTCCTGGGTGACTGGAAAAAGGGAAACATGGTACCCATTTTTAAGAAGGGAAGGAAGGAGAACCCTGGGAGCTACTGAACTGACAGTCTCATCTCTGAGCCTGGGAAGATCATGGAACAGATCCTCCTAGAAGCTGTGCTAAAGCACATAGAAGATAGTGAGGTAGTTTGAGACAGACAGCATGGCTTCACTAAGGGAAAGTTCTGTCTGAGCAAACTCGTGGCTTTCTATGGTGGAGTGACTGCATCAGTGAGCAAGAGAAGAGCTACAGAACTCATTTCTCTGGTCTTCTGTAAAGTCTCTGACACGGTTCCTTCTCTCCAGATTGAAGAGTCACATCCAGAAGGTAGTGAACAACAGCTCAGGGTCCCAATGGGCATCAGTGACAAAAGATATCCCTCAAAGGTTCATACTGAGACCAATGTTATTTAATATCTTCATTAATGATATAGAGGAAGGTATTGAGTGCACCCTCAGCAAATTGCAGATGACACCCAGCTGAGTGGCGCAGTTACCACACCTGAGGGATGGGATGGCATCCAGAAGGACCTGGATAAGCTCAAGAATTGGGTGCATGGGAATCTCATGAGGTCCAACAGGACCGAGTGCAAGGTGCTGCTCCTGGGCTGGGGCAACCCCCAGTACCAACACAGGCTGGGGGATGAACAGATGGAGAGCAGCCCTGCCCTGAAGGACTGGGGGGTGCTGGTGGATGAGAGGCTGGACATGACCCAGCCATGGGCACTCACAGCCCAGAAAGCCAAACGTGTCCTGGGCTGCATCCAAAGCAGCATGGGCAGCAGGGGAGGGAGGGGATTCTGCCCCTCTGCTCTGCTCTGGTGAGACCCCCCTGCAGTGCTGCATCCAGCTCTGGGGTCCTCAGCACAGGACCTGTTGGAACGAGTTCAGAGGAAGTCACCAAGATGAATAGAGGGAGGAAGCACCTCTCCTGTGAGGAAAGGTTGAGGGAATTAGGATTGCTCAGTCTGGAAAAGAGAAGGCTTTGAGGGGACTTAATTGTGGCCTTCCAGTAACTGAAGGGAACTTACAGGAAAGATGGGGCAAGACTATTTATGAGGGTATGTAGTGACAGGACAGGGAAGAAAAGACTGAAACGGAGTAGGTTTAGATTGGATATCAGGAAAATTTCTTTGCTGTGAGGGTGGTGAGGCACTGGATGATGTTGTCCAGAGAAGCTTTGGATGCCCCATCCCTGGAAGTGTTCAAGGCCAGGCTGGGTAGAGGTCTGAGCAACCTGCTCTGGTGGAAGGTGTCCCTGCCCACAGCAGTGGGGTTGGAACTAGGTGATCTTCAAGGTCCCCTTCCAAACCAAACCAAACCGTTCTATGATTCTTTGATTCTATGATTCTATGATATTTTGCATTTTGTCTATTTAATTAAGCTGTAATTAGGACAGATGGTAAACAAAAGAATTATGTTAACAGCAGGAATGAGACAAACTAGCTCCATGTTAAAAACAATTGAAAACAGATATACTTTTTGGTAGACTGTAGCCTAGGCAGCAAACTGTTGGTTGTAACACATTTTCTATTATTCTGTGAATTATCTGAATCTACAAGAGAATGAAATGTGATCCTCTAGTCTGTGAGCAGAAGATCTCAGGAGGAAAACTACTTGGATTCCAATTTCTTATTCAAAGAATACTTGCTGTAAAATACTTAAACTTTTATCAGAGCAGCTATTTGAAACCAGGTGAGCAATCTAAACAAGAAGAGCAATTGCTATTCTCTGTAGATTGACAGTAAGTTTATTAAAGTGTCTTTTGATGTGATCAGAACTCCTTTCTTAAAACCACTGTTATCCCGTTAACATGATGCCAATGTTGTTCTTCCTCAAGGAAGGCTTAAGATCAGGAAAAGCTGAAAATCCCAATTTCAGTGCACCATTGAAGACTTGATCGACTCTGCACTTTCAGAGCAGGTTCTGCAAGTGCCAACTCTTAGATTATACCAGTTCCTGCTGCCTGCAGGGTGGCACAGGAGAAAATCTGCTCAGCAAGGCTGCTGATTCCTACTTATGCTTCTTCCAACCTAAATGAGTCCTTTGGACCATTATGAGTTAGACTCAAATGATGAGTAAATCTGACTGTCAAAATATTGCAGAAAGTTAGGATGAAGCTAATAAAGAAGTTCAGGTATCGGAGCAGTTCAGCCTATTGTCCTGGAGATAGCAGGGCTTTCTGAAGAGTTTGTCAGAACTGGGCTTAACTGCTTATGGCACACATTTCCAGAGCCTAATTCCCCATTAACCAGAGAAAAAAGGCAATGAAAAGAACCATTAGAGAAGAACAAAAAAATAACCATGGCCTCAGGCACAGAAAAACTGTGTGGCTCTGAGACATAACTCTGTCTCTGGAGCTCCAGAGTTGTCAATAAGCTAAAATAAGCTAAATTAGAGCTTTTGTAGTACAAGAAAACAAAATTATATGCCATTTTGAGAGATTTTTGTTAAATGGATAAGCTGCCTTCTATCATTATTTTTTGTGTCTAAACCAACATAAACAGCATGTGGAGCCCCAAATATTGGCTAAGTACTTAGGTCTACTAAAGTTAATATTATGGACCAAATGTTTCACTTGATGCAATTATAACACCTGATAGAAGCTCACAGATCAATAAAATGTTATTGTGTTTCAAAGACATGAGGCAAAAAGAAGTTCTGTAAGAAACATTTTACTTTGGAAAAAATATATTAAGACACCCTGTTCCCCGTGCAGAAATAAACACATAAAGACAGACAGACATATTCTGTTTTATTGTCACTAATTACATATGGCTCATTTTGTAATTCTATAGAACATTTTCTGAGGACCAATTTATATACAAATATATGAAGTATGCAAACACAATCTAAAATGCAAGAGCTTTCAAGATAACTTTAAGTATCATCCCTTCCCTTTTGCCTGGTGATTAAAAGAAAAGCAGAAGTTAATAGACATGAATACACAGCCTGCTCTGTCACATGTGTTTAAAATAGATTCTTCCTAAAGAGATCTGGGATGGGATGCAAAATTTACCAAAATCCACATCATTGTCTGAAATTTAAAAGTGAGCAACCCACATCATAATAGAGCAAGTAAAACTGCTTCATGTTTTACATTAAGTAAGTTGTTTTGTGGCAAACTCTTCAGTTAAAGAAAATGAGGAATGGCTGACCTTTTAAAAAGAATTTTTGGTTACTGTTGCTGCTTTCTCAGACTAATTGTGCACTTACTATATTGAAATCTAAGGTCTTGTCCATTTCTATGGACCTTCACTCAGGCATCCAAAAAAAGAACAAGTGTATTTAAAGGAAACTAACAAGTATATTCGAAGGAATATTTTGAAACAAACAACAACACCCCCCCCCCCCCCAA
>VZRS01009496.1:24861-65695 GCA_013398055.1 Ifrita kowaldi
CCCCCCCCCCCCCCCCCCACAAAACCAGCATCAAAAACCTCCCAACAAAACAACAAACCTCTTGTGGCATTCTTGTTGGGATAAAAGCTGCTAATTATCGACATGCATAAATGGATATCTATTCAAAGCAGGTACAAATATATCACATTAGTATGCCTCACTTATTTAATGCAAGTTGTAGATAAAATGGACATTGTAGTGACCAAGCCAACGCTTCCTTAAGGGCTTTGGACTGTTCTCTAAAAATGAATTAACTAACACTGAAGAATAAAGGCTCACATCAAAGTGAGTTTTTTTACTCAATATCGAATTGATATTTAAGGTTTTCTCTCCTTTAATCAAGAGGATTCTGGTTTAATTACCCTTCACCTTCAGCTCCTAAGTGTTTGCTCTCAGATTTTGCCAATTCTGCAATATGAAAGTGTAAGTGTTTACAGATAGAGATTGTATGAAATGCTGTGACCAAAAAAGTAAATTTCACATAAAACACAACAGAAAGACCATCACTGCTATCTTAGAAAAATGTTTGCTGCAGTAAAGGGTGACACCAGCGATTGTTTCAGTGCCTGTGTCTTAGCTGTCAGCAGTGCCTATGACTTGGCTTATCTATGTAACCAGAGGCTCAGTTCAGGGATACAGTCAGATGGGTTTGTTATAACCAGTAAGACAATGTGATAGCACAGAATCATATTCTTTTGAGACAATAAAAAAGATGTGGGTCTGGCTATAGGAATACCTCACTATGAATACGAAATCACAGACTAACTTCTGGACTGTGAGTAAATGTATACAAATGCTTTTCTTCAAAACTGTCTTGTCTTCTCTTCTCACTTGGTCACCTGCTTGAAACACAGATGACTTCTTACCCCACCAGATCTAGTTTTCAGAGGATGAACAATCTTGCTTTTAGTGAAAGTGCTTGTGGCCAAAATCCTGTAGTGAATACACAGAATCACAGAGGAAGGAAAGCTTTTCCTTCCATCCAGTTGGAACTTTCCTTCTTCCAGCCTGAGTATTGTCTTCACTCCTTTCTTTGTACCCCTTTGGGCAGAATAACACAACAATTGGATTCCCTGGGCCTCTCTTAAAGCTAAACAATCAAATTCCCAGCTTCTCACTGTATATCATATGCTCCAGCCCCTCAGCTATCTCAGTCTGGCCCGCCTGCTAGATTCACTGCAGTTCTGTTGCACTGCAAAGTCTATAGCAGCCATCGCCTTTTGATTTACTTGTGCCTCTTCTACTATCCAGCTGTGCAACTCTGAGAAGACCACACAATAATTTTTCTTTTTCTCTTGCCACTTTGCTAACTATGTCCTTTAATATAGTTAATGCTTACAAGTAGAAATTCGTTCTTGTCCCAGGTTACAATGTAAGATGTAACCAAAAGTATGTATTCTATTATCATCTCCACAAGCTGTTAAAGCAGGTGGGGCAGTGTTCGTTATCTCCTACTACGGCGCATCCCTGATAACTCCCTCTGGGGGATATCTGTGTTTAATGGGCCATCAAGGACCCACTGCATGACCCATAGAATTACATCAGCCCATTGTGAGATGCTCCACCCAAGGGGGAAGAGCCAAGCTTTCCCACCTCGATATAATCTGGGGCTTGGAACAGCACAAGCAGCCCTCACCTACTGGATTCCCAGAGGAAAAGAGCCACCACTGGACCTTCAGGTGAAGACCAGACTCTTTTCTACAGGATCACTACTTCAACAGAACCACTTCATCTGGACTGCTACCACCACCCTGACTAACAGGGTGTCTGGTTGCATCCTGACTCTATCAGTGTTCTTGTACTATTGCATTTATTTTAGTTTTCCCATTAAATTATAATTCTGACTTGTGATCTCCCACTGGTTTGTTTTCAAACTAGTACATTTTACCACTTGTGCATACCAAGTGTGTTCCAAATACATCAGGATTCTGATCTCTTTTGGCTTCTGGGCATTGCTACAATAGAAAAAGCAATAATAATACTTACCCACAGTAAGCACAAAGGGGAAAAATACTGCAATAAGACAAAAAGAGAAAGACCTAACCATAAATAAAAGCCAAAGTATGAAATGAGGAATGATGATTTTTTTATTGAGCCCAGATGGTTATTTCGCAGAGCAAAAGCAGAAGTCCCTAGAAGCTGGAAAAAACACCCATTTTTGCTTCACTACCTGGAGCTACCATCATTGTACCTCCCACAGTACAACTTTTAATGCTTCTGCATACGATAGACTTGCCTATTTCGTGAAATGAATAGTTCCATGGAAACATCAAATCAGTGCTCAGTGATGGCCAAAATCCATGGTAAGTGCTGGTAAATTACTAGAGAAAGAATAGAGAATAAAAGATAGTCACGCTACTGTCATGCAGTTCTCAAACTGTTCCTTGCCAGCTTCCTCCTCTATACAACTCATATGCAAAGAAGCCTATAGCAGGATTGGAAAACATATGGACAAGGTCAACAGTGAAGATAAAGGATATGGGAAGTCTCTGTCTGAGAACAACTTGACAATAACTCTTCCATCTAGGCTGGAGATGATCGAGGTCATGGAAAGCGTACCAAACAAAGCCTACAAAATCAAAAGTGCACAGGGAGAGAGAAAGAATACATGTCGCTTCTTCTACCCAATAAACCCCTAGGAACCATCAAATAAGGCTAGTAAGTAGCAGGTTCAAACCAATCAAAGGAGGAGGTTTTTCACCCAGTGTTAAACTATAGAACTCCTTGCCAGCTGCTGGTGAGGACTGATGGTTTGCATGGCTTTGAAGGGAGAAGGGATAGTATAAAAGAGATACATCCATGTAGTGGTAATATACAGACAAATCCCTTCTGTGCTGGCAAGTTTCCAAGCTGTAATTCTTTGATGCTGGAAAAGTATTTGGGGCATTTATCACTACATGTTTTCTTTATTTGTCTATTCTTAACCTAGGTATCTGAGCTGCTGATAAGGAAGGCAGAGGTATGAGACCATCCATACCCACATGGCAGTGGCCAAAGAACTCCACTTCCTGCATGAGCACCCATGACCTTCAATCTTTCCTCATAGCTGTCAAAAATGGGTTTTCTCTGTCTTCTTCCAGCCACTGCCAAGGCAAATCTTTAGCCTGGCCAAGTTCATCACATTTTGACTTTCCCTGGATTCTGCATTATTCATGGGTTTGTACCAGCCATGCAGAGTCTCTCTACACACTGAATTTATGCAGCTCCAGTTCATCCTCTTGCTCTAAGTGTTGTTTAGAAGCCAACTCAGAGCTTTTTACACCTGCCCCACCTCTAGCACTGCTGTCCATCTGTGCTGTCTGTCTGACTTAGCAGAGCAGCTGAGCCTTAGGAGCAGCTTAGTGGGATGCTGCGGCTACTGCAGGCGCCATTGAGAAGAAAGCAAAGACTAAGGTGAAGGGAAGGGAGGGCATTTATTGTAATCATGCCCGTTGTGTGTGGTCTTGCCAAGCTCGGACTGGTACTTACGGATCGGTGGTGGGCTCTCAGAAGTGGGTGTGATGGTGCCATTGTGTGTATTCCACATGCCAAGCACAAATTCACTTTTAGACTTCTGTGGACCTTGGCCAGATCTCCCCAGGCCAGCACCACGGGTACAAACTGGCATTCCAGATTTTTGTCTGGACCAGTGTGACACAAAGACTGAAGTAAAGGTCACTTCCTCCATCTGGAGTCACAGAATCATGGATTCATAGAATAATACTGGTTGGGAGTCACCTCTGCAAGTCATCTTGTCAAACACAACATTCCTCATCTTTCTGGAAAAAAAAAATACAGAATTTAGGCTCCAAGGTCTCATCACTCTTCTTGGCATTTCTTGCCTGCTCATGAAACTTACTTCTGGCTTAGTGTTCTGGCTTCTGTTAACGTTTCTCAGGTGCACAATGCTGCCCACACATTGCATGGCTAAGCTCATATCTAATTCAGATTTGAAAACGCATTTGAATTGGTACAGCAGCCAAAGAGTTTCTGTCATAAGAAGGTGAAGGAGTGGATTGCAAAATGGTGAATGCAGAGTGTGTAATGCCCACATGGAGACAGGCTCCCATCCAAGCAGAAAAAGCTATTAAATCATTTTAACACAGCAATATTTACAGCTGTGGAAGGAATAAAATATTTATCTAAATACTATTCCAATAATAACAAGCCAGAAAGAATGCTCTCTGGTTTTTCTATAAGAAAAATCCAAGAGGTGTTTTATAACATAAATTTATTTTTAAAAGCTCTGTATATCATATCAGATGTGGTCTAACTGTAGTCTTCATAAACTACAGATTTTGTCAGACATCTTACATTTTCTAAGAGGATTTTGCACCATATTGTGTTATTTCTGTCTTCTCCATGTTACTTTTTTACCTTTTCTGATATTTCATCTGGTGAAATTTAAACTTTTAAGTGTGTGTTATTTTAAAAGGACCCTACCAATGAACCTTGCACAACGTCATTTGATACTTTTCTATACTGTTGAACTAAAGTGAATAAAATAAATTTAAATATAGACCATCTAATTAATTTCTGCTCTTATGTGTCTTGTGTGAGGTGATATATTACATGAAGGTAGGATGGGGAGGCAGAGTGATACGCAGATAGAACAGGTGCGCTTTGGTTCCAGTACCATATGGAAAGAGCAGTCCTAAGTTGCTTAGACAGTGTTGGGTTCCAAATTTTGCGCAGTATTTAGCACTCATTGAGTGAAAGAGACTGCAATTTGTGGTTAAATTGGATTCCAGAAGTGTAATGAGAATATGAAGAAAAAAAGGGGCTAAAGTTGACCAGTGCTGGAAACTTGCATTTTCAAAAGACATTATTAGTCTAAAAATAAAAATATACATGGTTTAACCTTGCAAGAAAATACTAATAAACAAACCTTGCTGGTGACTTTTGCCAGCTAGCTGATGATTCCCATTGGGAATGAGCATGAGAGCAGAACAAAAACATGTCCTATGTGTGGTTGTATGGATGGGAAGGAGTTGAGTTGAAAGCTCCTGCTTCATTCCAAAGGACTGAGTATACAGAAAAATTAAAGTGAAACTATCATCAGCAGAATTAGCATGTTTTTTCTGGGGAATGGGAAGCACCTTAGCTGTTTATACCACAGCAAGGTTTGCTTTTGTCTTACTGACAGGAAATTTTCTATTTTCTGTTAATTCTTTTTTCCAGGAGAAATAATCTACATTATCAAGGTATTGTTTGCTAACTTACCTACTATGGATATTTCATTGTATTTAGTCTCAACTCAGCACCTGCAGGTCTGCAGATTCTCTGGGACATCAGACTTAAGCAGCAACCAGCTAAGTGCCACAATGTGCAGATTTATTTATTTTATTAAAATAAAAAGCATTGCAAAGAAAATCTATCGTAACATGAAAGCCTACATTGAACTAAAAATACTGGATGCTGATTCTTGTCCACTTGTCACTCTGTCAGTTCTGATATATCTGTACACTTTGGCAAAGAAAGTCCACCAAAGAAAACGGGCCAGTAGATACCTTTTTGAATCTGTTATTTAATAATCCTGTTTGACCAGCTCAATCTAATATGTACCATTCCTCTTGGAAGTTTCCTGCCACTTGCTCCCCTCTTATTAATTTTTGGCTCCTGTATCAGACTGACAGGACTGCTCCAAGGAGAAAATAACCTTCAAGTTACACAAATTGGTTGTAAACTTCCATGCTGATGAAAACATTATTGACATTTATCAGAAGCCATTAAAACTTGAGTTTGGTATACCACTACTAACACACCCATAGTGTTATTATTTTAAAAATACATAAATGCATTCATACATAGACACTACTAAGTTTCATGACTAATAATTTTTAGTATTCTTTTATCTTCTTTTTTTTAGTACTGAATGGCTTCAGGATAAGAAATTTCCTATAATTCTTTTTTTTATTTGTGGCACAGACATGAGGATATCTCACAGCCTGTCCACTCAGGTGTGAAGGATGAAAATGCCTTGTAAAGAGGGTAGTTATTTCACAGAAAAAGCATGTGGGATTTAGATACGTTTTTGACTGAACAATTTTACATTCTTCATTTTGCATTCACTTGTCACATTTGTTGTGCCAAGAGATGGACTGAAAGCTCATTTTAGCTAAGCATGTGTTGATTCCATGTTTTTGTTATTTCAGATGTACCATTTTCCTTTTTTTTTGTTATTGTTATATTGGTTTTTTTTCCCGTTTTTACACACTTCTACCACAAATAACATCAATGGGCAGTAACACCACTAGCTTGAATGCCTATGGAGCTGTACCTGAGAAGGGTAGCAGAATCCAGCATCCTTGACATGCTCAGGGGTGAGGCTACCATTCAGAAGAACTTGACAGGGTTTAGGGAGGGTCTGGAAGGAACCTTAAAAGATTCAACAAGTCCTGTGCCTGGGAAGGAGAAACTGCTTGCAACAGCACATGCTGGTGGTGTTCTGGCTGGGGGCTCTGCTGGAATGGGAGTCTCGGTAGCAGCAAGCTGAGCATGAGCCAGCAGTGGGCTCTGGCAGCCAAACAGGTCAGCTGTACCAAGGAGTGTATTAATAGGAGTGTAGCTGTCATATTGAGGAAAATTGCTGGTTTTTGCTGCTCAGACTTCATCAGACTGCATCTCAAATTCTGCACTCAGCCTTGGGCCCACTTATGCAAGAAAGACCTTGACAAGCTGGAACACTCTGCAGAGGCCACCAGATCCATCAAGGGACTGGAGTACCTGCTCTGGGAGGAGAGACCGAGGGAACAGAGTCTGTCAGCCTGGAGAGAAGAAGGCTTGGGGAGGGACACATACCTAATAGCAACCTTCTAAAACCTACAAGGATGTTATCAAGAAGATGGAAGAAGGCTTTCCACAGATGTGTGTGCCCGTGGGACAAGACAAGGCATGTAAGTCAAAAGAACAGAGATTCAGAGTGGGTAGAAGGAGATACTTTTCCAGCATGAAGACAGTCAAGCAGTGGATCAAGCTGCCTAGAGAGATTATGCAGTCTTCATTCCTAGATATTTTCAAAGCCCGTCTGAATAAAGTCTTAAATAACCTGGTCTGACCTCATAGTTGACACTTTTTTGAATATTAGGTAAGACTGGATAACCTCCCGATGTCACTCTTGACCAGAATTTTTCTATCATCCTATGATCAACCTAGAAACCGTCCTGAATTTGCAAAAGTGCAAAAAAGTAATTTTTTCCAATTCTAGCACTGTTCTAAATATGGCTATTAAGACTATGCTGATATGTAATTTCCTTTTACACTAAAACTTTCCTTGTATAATTAGCTTCAGAGACTTTGTAGCTCTTGGTCTACATAAAATGAACTATATTCAGTACTTTCTCCACGTTCATTCAGTAATAGCATGACAAAAACTATTAAAATTAATTCCTGTGAATCTGTTTTTACAAACTACTGAGGCTTCTGTTCTCCAGGAATGATCCACAATTTTTAATTATATTTGGCAGAGAAGGAAAATTGGTTTTGTGTTTACAGGCATTCTGGAGGAAATGAAATGTATTATTCAGTTCAACAGCTAATGCTTAATGATGGAACAGCAAAGTTGTTTTTTGGGTTTTGGTGGGGGGGGTGTGTTTGTTTGATTTGGTTTTTGGGGTTTTTTGTTTGTTTTTTTTGAGAGGATTTCAACACATATATATCTATCTCTAAAAAATATTTCCTACCCAGAACCTATAGCTACACTGGGAGAAGTAGCTATAGGAGAAGGAGAAGGCAAAACTTTCAGTCTCATACTAGGCAATTCTACTTGAAATGTAAAACTTGAGTGTTCATTAATTAAATACATGTAATAAAGAGAAAAAAAGATAAACCTATGGGTCACGATATTCGTTTAGAAGACTGTACATGCAGACATCTGTACTTGTTCCAGAGATGTTGCTTTATAGAAGGTGGATCAGGTTCAATGAAAGAAATGGGTACCACCATTCTCCCCCAGAATAAAATGTTGGCCATTAGAACACCTTTCAGGGATGTTGCAGATGTAGGAGGATGTCCTTTGAAGAAATCATGAAACTGGGAGATGGGTCTTCTAGTGAATGCTCTGATTCTTGACCTGCCAGCAGACACCGGCTCTTCTGTTTGCACTGCTTTTTTGCTTCACTTATTATTTTTCTTATTAGACCTCTCAGCCTTTTTTAATCCTGTCCCAAGTAATTTATCTCTGGAAGTTATTTTAACCATTATTTCTTAACACCAATGCAATCCCAACATAGTAAATGAAAAAGTACAAATAAACCCAAGCTCCATCAGTTCTGAAGAGGCCAACACATGTGACTAGCTATTTTAATGAAAAATATTGCAGGATGTTTCAGAACAGGGATGATTTCTATGAATAAACTGTCTGGAGAGAAATCTCTTCAATCATGCTGACACAAAACAAAGATTTTAAGAAATAAAACCAACAACTAAATATATAGACATTTTTAGAAGCTCTATGCAAAACATTTGCCATAAGACACAAAAGAAGGTAAAACAATTAGTACCATGCACAATCTATACTTAACTCAGTTTCACAGATCATTCCTTAAAGCAGAAAGAAACTATGGATTTTATGTAAATAAAAATCCGCCCTCAGTACATGAACAATAACTGTGAGTACTCACTGGAGAATTATTTGTAGTGCAGGAAGATAACATTCAAAAATGAAAACTAACTCATGAAGTATTAATAACTTGATATCAAACAGCAAGAAGAAACATGATAACATGGAAGTAGTTATTTGTCTCTGAAGAACTACACCATTCTAAGCTCTATAGCTTTTTTTATAATTTTTCTGTCATTCTGTGATGATGATGGCAGAGATGAGCTCCTGTGTCCCTGCTATAGCTTACATCCCTACATTCACAAACAATAGAATACTAGGACAGGATTTTTTAACATTGTTCTCCTTTTCAGCAAAACACTTCAGAATCCTGCATGTGAAGTGACATGACATAAACAACATCAAAAGTGAACCCATTAGCAAGAGCAATCAGCCATTACTTGATAATCACTAAGCAGCGCTGTGCAATTCTCAAGTGGCCACAGTGTACACTCCCTTGCTGTAGCTGAAGAAAGGCAGTCATAATTTCCCTGAACAAAGTAGCTGGTTATCTGGGAGTACCTGCCTAAAACTCTCAAAAAGAAGGCGATGTTTCCTCTTTTGTGTGTATGTGTTTGGAACAAAGTTTTGAAGCTTCAATTGCACCAAAAGCCAGCAATTTGATTAAATTGCTACCTCAAAAACCAATCTTCCTTTATCACTTTTCCAACTGGATATGGAAGTCTATTTTGAATAGAGTTTTCCAGACTTCCAGACTTGCAGTGGGATTGTGATCACATATCACATAATGTTGAATGTACAGTCTAGAACTTGGCTATCATTTCCTGAAGTTACCCTTTATTTACACACCTTTTATTGTAGGCTTCAAGGGTTGAAGAAATTTAAAGTCATCACATTTGGCATAATTCAGCATTTGAGTTGAAAGCTCGGCCTCAGTTCCTGATTTCAACACTGAGGTATAATATCCAACTGTGAAGTTCCTCAGAGTGTCAGCTTCGTTATTGACAGCCACAAAAAAACGACTGAGGCAATCATGAAACCAGAATGACAAAATACCACATCAACCTTTCCATGATGATGCACCCTTTGTTTAGGAGTTCTGTGTCTGTCAAGAAGTGAAAAGGAGACGTTATTTGTTACATATATACATTTGATATACAGAAGCACAGAACAATTTCTCTGGTTGTCCTATGTGTGAGTCAGTAACTGCACTAATAATACTGTGCCTTTATCAGTAAAGATTCTTGTCATCATAATGTATGTGATGCCAATATGCAAACACTACCCACAGCCATCTCAAATGGTTTGGTCCATGCTTACTGCCCTCTAAGCATTCCTTGTCTGGATCTGCATCTGTCAGCTCCATCGTTCCTAGATGGGTCATAGCTTGAAGTTAACCACTGACCTTGCAAGGCCGCTCAGCTCAAACTACACTAGCATTAAAAGGGTAGGAAGGGGTTAAAAGGATTTATTTAAAGCAATTGCACAATTTGACACCTCAAGAAATGAAAGAAAAAAAAAGCATTTAATTTTCTTATGCAAAAAGGTGCCTGTCCTGCTGCCCCTATTCATCAAAGAAATTGTAGAAGTTTTCTTAAGGTGATTCATCACATATCTAATCTTCTTACACTTTAAGCAGCAACAGCAGGAAGATCTTAGCTGTGAAGTACACTAACTTTGTGAACAGTTTCTCTCCAGTACTCCTGAAGAGTTTTCTCAGTTTTTTCCTCAAAAGAAAATTTTCTTCTAATTTATTGAAGAGATAGCAGGCATTCTTCTCATTAAATGAAGGATTGGTCTTTATGTTAAGGGTTTCATACCTATCTTATATTGTTAAACATATGCAAAATATTTTTTAACAAACACTAATGAACATGGACTCGATGGAGTCAAAGTGCAACAGTAACTACCTACCTCTGGAAAACGTGACTTTGAGGTAAAAGATTTCAGAAATAAGTTTTCAAGGTCTACTGTTAAATTGCCCACAGATTCATGAGATCCTGTGTCCCTCCATGGTGCCTATCCTGACACCTAAGAAGAGGAATAAGAAGTATCACGGAGTTCTGGCATAGCCTGCCTATTCTCTAAGCTCTGTGGTAGCAGGGCAACTTCGTGTAAGGCCTCACTGGTGCCATTTTGCTGGTCATCAGCTTGCCATTACCTTTCTTGAGACTATGTATTTTTAACACTGGGAATAATTTTCTTACTTGTTTCGTTCTTGGATGTAAAATCTAATGCTAATATAACCACCTCAAGTACTAAGTTGGGCTCTGAGAAAATGATGTGGTTCTTCTGTGAGTGAAGTTAAGACACATCACTTTTTAAAAATAAGGATTCACAATGGGATTATTTCTTTCCAGAAGTCAGGGGGAAAAAATCATGTTTGCAGATAATTTTAAATTGCTGTTCAGTTTCAAAGCAGTCTATTTCATCAGAGCTAAAAAAAATACTAAATCTAAAACCACCTCCTCATCCAAATTTCCCTAAACGCCTAAATGGCTTTTAGAAAAGAAGAAAAGCCTTGGGATGATGTAATTGCTGTGTTCTTCTACCCAAAGGGGTGCTAAAGAGCAAACACAGTCAGACTTTTCTCAGACATGCATGAAGTAAAGAGTGGAGACAATACTCGGACTGAAGAAGGGAAATTCCAAGCAGTCAGAAGGAAAAATTCAACTCCACAAGAGTGTCTGAGCACTGCCAAAGGCTGCCCAGAGAGAAAGGGCAATCTCCATCCTTAATAATTTTCAAAACATGCCTAAATAAATTCCTGAGCAAGACCTAGCTTTAAAGTCCATCCTGCCTGAAGCAAGAGATAGACTCTAGATGACACTATTTTTTTACTGTGGGATTTTGGCCAGAAGAACATTCATACTGATACCTTAAACTCTAGGTCTGGTAGGGAAGAAAATAGCTTTATTTTCAGCAGAACCAGGGGAAAACACATGGTGCTTTGGGAGCAAAACAGCTCTGCACATTTGCTTACCTTCCACTGTCTTTTATTGCTGTGGTATTTCAACTCATTACAAACATGAATGCTTTTACCTCTTACTAGCCAAATATAACATTATCACTACTTCACAGACGGTGAATTAAACACGCAGAGCAAAGCCTGAATTATCTTGGCCAAAGGTCAAATGCAGAAGCTATAGGAAATTCAAGAGCAGAAGCTAGTCTTCTAAATACTATCCTAGAGGCTTAATTTGAAGTATTCATTGTTTGAAAATGATTTATTTAAACTATTACCACAAAATGGTGAAGTAGTACCTGAGGTAACAAAGGATGCAAAATACTATTTAGTTCCTACTTCAGGCCTTGTAGCATAAAAATGTGTTATTTATGTTGGAAACGTGATTTAACATGAAAGCTAATACACCTTAGCAAGCTCTGACCTGGATCCAAATAATCCTGCTGACTCTATCCCAGTACAGGCAACAAGTAAAAATCAGACGTAACATTTACAATATTAAAATATTTACACTGTTGGCAAGGAACCTCTGCATGAAGCTCAATACCGAGTGGACCAATTAGTACCTATAAATGTTTTATTAATGTCCACACTTTGAAGCAAGTTTGGAATCAGAACTTAGCCGCTGCTACCTGGTCATAACTGATAAGGCAGGCAGGCATTCTGCAGCAATTTTTCACCAGTACACCATGAATGAAATGACAATAAACTAAACAGATTGGAAGTGGGGGGGGGGGAAATGAAAATAAAGAAAATTTAAAGGGTTAGAAATAATTTTCCAAGAAAAATGACAAATTAGTGCCCAATGCCTCTGCCATGAGGGGCACACTCCAGCTCTGCTGCTGGTGCCTCTCTTCCCACCCCTCCCTAAGTTTCATGACACTTGAAGCATCTGTCTGTCTTTAGTAGCTCTACTGTCTTGTCAAGCCAAGTTTAGGAAGGGATCAAAAGCTTTTAGGACTGAATGAAAAGCTGAAAACTAACTCAAAATTCCTTAGAAAATTAGGATTAAAAAACAAAGTACTATTATTTGTATTTATCTATTGATAATTACACAGTGATAAAGATCAAGTGTAGGATTTTAGCCAGCTAAACTGTATATTTTAATTAAAAGTTACACACAGAAGCCCAAACAAGGCAGAAAATCTGTTCCCAGAATGCAGTCACTAGGAACTTATTTTAAAAAGAATGCAAAGGTAGTACTGCTGCATCTAAGATAACTGTGGGACATACTGATCTTACAGAATTTGAAGGACAAATGGAAAATGTGACTAAAGCTTTCCTGGTTTACCTGGTGGAAAAGAGACAAATGTATATACTGTTGATTACAGTGCCAAATTCATTGAGGACAGTACAGATGTGTGAGTCATAATTGTCTACATGCTGCAAGCTTATGATTTACAGCCAGTCTCCTAATCCCCTTGCTGCTGCATTTCCTCACATCAATATTTAGTTGTTCTTTAATGACTTCTTGCTAACAGCCTGTTGTACCAAGGAAAAATATGCTTTCAGGAAAATACTGCATATAGATGAGTGGCCACACTCACCTGGTCGCTTTCAGCCAGGGCATTCATATTCTTCCATATTTGTTCACAGTAGACTAGAAATCACTCAAAAATAAATGGTATTTTAAGAGAAAACAGCAGCACAAGAATCTGGCAAAGTGTACGTATGTGTGTGGCAGTGTAGGGTGGGTTTTTTTTTGTTTTGCTTTGGTTTGTTTGTTTGTTTTTTGGTGAGGTTTTTTTTTCTTTTTTTGTTTGATTGGGTTTTTTTTAAATCTGACAGAATTATACCATAATGGAAATAGAAACGAGCACAGATAAAAAATAAAGAGTACACAAAACCAAAATATTTGCCTTCAAACCTGACATAAGAGAAAGAAAGAGAATTTTTATAGAACCATTACCTAAAATACTTTCGCTCCAGAGGTTACAATCAACCTCTTCAGAGAGGTCTTTGTCTCCAAGTGCTCATTTACAAATATCCCTCTACAAGACCTCTTGTACCCCAAGAGAGCCAACACCTACCTATCCACTTCTACTCCTACCTAGCCACTTTTCCTGTGATGGTGTCTACATGCACGGAATATAAGGACAGGAGGATTCTTGCACAGGAATCCTCCAGTTATAATTAATATTGATTGTGTAAGTTAATATTTGAAAAATATGTACTTGTAGAAATGGTTTGTCTGGAACTACTTTCAAACTGTAACTGAGACAGAGAAGAGAGCACAAAGGCAGGTTACAAGGTCATCTTCCTCTCAAGAACAGAATTATGTCCTCAGTAAGGGCAGAATGAATCCCATATTCAATTTTTGCCGAAGTCCTCCTTGAGCATTGAATGGAGAGGAACATCTCTACCAGCTGTTTACAGGCCATAACTAAATGCTTCTATTCAGCTTTTTGCATAATACTACATGTCCTGCTTTAAGCTGGCAGGCAGCTGAACACCACACAGCCATTCACTCATTCCCCCCCAGCAGTGGGATGGGAGACAGAATGAGAAGGGTAAAAGTGAGAGAACTCGTGGGTTGAGATAAAGACAGTTTAATAGGGAAAGAAAAAGCTGTGCATGCAAACAAAGCAGGACAAGGAATTAATTCCCCACTTCCCTTGGGTAGGCAGGTGTTTGACCATCCCCAGGAAAGAAAGGCTCCATCACATGTAACCATGACTTGGCAAGACAAACACCATCACTCCAAACATGTCTTCCCCTTCCTTCTTCTTCTCCCAGGTTTACATGCTGCACATGATGCCGTATTGTATAAGATGTCTCTTTGGTCAGTCAGGGTTGGCTGTCCCACTGTACTCCTCCTAACTCCTTGTGCACCCCCAGTCTCCTCACTTGTGGGATGGGGTGAGGAGCAGAAAAGGCCTTGGCTCTGTGTAAGGGCTGCTCAGTGATAATAAAAACATCCCTGTGTTACCAATGCTATTGCCAGCATGAATCCAAACTGTGGCCTCAGACTAGATACTGTGAAAAAAACTAACTCGCTCCCAGCACAAACCAGCACACTTCACAAAGATGAAAGAAAATGAGGCAATAAGCATTTCCCTCCTTTCATCTAATGTTAAAAAAGTACAAATATTACAAACTTTGCTTTTTGAAAGTATTCAATAATGTTGCACATCTTATTGAGGTTTTGTGCCCAAATATCAGAGCATTTTCTATTATTTTTCTATTTCTATAACCCAGCTCACATCCTTAAAAATGCTCATCCTCTTTTTCTTTCTTGGGAGCTCCTAATTCTTTCCTACTAGTGCAGACCTTCCCAAATCAGAACTCAGACATCGTTTCTCCTTGATTCCCTCTCCCTCACTCTGTGAGTCACTTTCAGAGTCAGGCTTCTGTTGCTGCCTTCCACACATCTCTGCCTCCACACTGATTTACAAACCCATCCCCAGGTTGCCCAGCAGGTCCCAGCCTCTTTATGGAAACTCAGCCCTGTGTTCTTCACACCTCTGCAGTGAGAGTCCTCCCCATGGCACAGTTGTCTGCTTTGCTCCTGCATGAATTGCATTAAAAATGCCTTGCTTTCAGCCTAACAGCACTGTGTAATGACTATGAAAGAAGAAAACCCTTTAGTTTAAAGAAGAAGAGCAGTATTGACAATACTGCCTCTGAGGATTCTTATACTGCTTTTCCAAATGTACAAACAAAATGGTCTCAAATTTCAGTGTCATTAAAGATGAAGGCTTGCAAGTACACCATTACCTTGTGCTTTGCTGTCATTTATGGCCTCCATTAGGCTGATGGAAGCTTTCTGACACTTCCTAGCTGTTTCTGACAATCTTTTTTTCCCCCCTTTTGTTATGGTGTGCTTGTCTAGAAAAGCAGAGATTTAAGAAGACTGAATGGTTATCCCTCTTTTACATACTGGGAGCTATTATCAAGCATCTCAAAGAGCTCTTTGTTAACCATTAAATACTATGGAAGAATGGTTAAATAATTGTAGTGATGTAAAAACACCTGGGAACATTTAGTTGTGAGCAGCCCTATAAAGTTACCACTTGTGTTGCCTGTTTATGTTTTCTCCCAGCAGAGTGGTTGCCGGTATGCCATCTTCTCATATTCATTGGTTTAAACCTATTTGCACATTCACCTTTTGTTCTTTAGTCCATGATCTGGAATTTTAAAGTGAACGTGGGGTAACTCTGTTGTTTGAGTGCAACGATATTTATCTATGATGTGCTGGAGTGAAGCTATTTTGTGGAACAAAATTCTGTGCTCATTTGTACAGAACAGTTTATGTATTTCCAATGGCTGCAGATTTTACCACTGGAAAAATGAGGGTATCTCAAGAGTAACTTGTACAACGTGTCATGTGGCAAAGCAAATTGCAGAGTGTAAGTCTAACTTGGGCATCCATGTCCCCACCATAAAAACATAGCTCTTATCTCTGTTCTAGTTCTGAGCAACAACCACACTCTTCCCTCCTGCTGGAGGATTAAGAATCCAAGTATTGGGTTCTTAATTACCTAGTATAAACATACTTCCCATTTTGGTGTGAAAAGAGAGAAAAAAATAGAAGTAAAAACTAAACCAGAAGAGGTAAAGACTTACTGAATGAAGTAGCGGTTTATTGTATCACAAGGAAAAGTGTACTCAGCTCTATTTCTGCCACAATTATTCCTCAAGCTTGCTGATAAACATTGTTGCCTAATTTTAGCTCTGGACATATATCTAATGATTTTATTTCAGAGCATGTTAATGGCTGTCTCAGTGTCAGATCAGCTGCAGTCCATGCTACAGCAATAACCATTGTAACACCATTGACCACTGACATCACTGTCTCAGTGAACACTCTTAAGTAAAGAATGATAGCAATATACCAAATCAATATTTGCACCTTGTTCTTTATGGCTGCTTAGATATTGAAAATGTGTATTTCTTCTTGTCAGAATCAATATCTTTGATTCCTCTATACTTTAGCATTATGATTCAAGCTCCCAAGATATACAATGAGTAAAAAGCATATAACCAACAATATCAAAAAAATTCTAGCAAAGTATGAGTTGGTATCATGCATCCTTTATCTGCAACTGTAATTAATTCCTGGGAGATTAATTCCAGGAAAGTGTGTGAAAGGGACACTCCATCCTCCCTACCGCTCATGTCTCCTTGCCACAGAATTTCTTCTGCTTAATTAAGGGGAGCTCTATTTCTTGTATGAGCAAGAGGCAAGGCAGAAAATATGGAGATAAATAAAAAGAAATGGATGTGGACTGGAGAAAGAGAATGAGAAATGTAACACAGGAAAAAAAATAACCTGGGTAGTAGAGTTTGCCAGAGTGCAGTGATTAGTAGGTGTCAGGATGGAAGAGACTGACCAAAAAGGGACTGATGCAAAAAGGTGCTCTGAGTGGAAACAAAACTTCAAACAGCCAAAAACATGAGATACAGTGGAGAAAAGAGCAGGAACAGGATGAGTAATACAAAGACTGAAGTATAAGCAGACAAAGACTGCCTCTATTATGTCCTTATAATCTCCTTGACAGAGCAACGCCTTCTCTAGCAGTCGTTCCAAACAGCTCATGTCTATCCTATCCATGGCTACTCCCAACTGGTGTGAAATGAGCACCTTCATGTTGCAGAACACCTGGAGTAAGTTCCAGTTTGGTACCTGTTGCAAAGGCCTTTGTATCTACTCACTCATAAGCTTATCTACAAAGCTGTATTTCATGTTCAGCATGCATATGTTCTACACAGGCTGTGTGAGCACATCTCTTTAGTTTTAGCTGGCCTGCTCAGAGTCATGTTCAAAAAACATTAATAAGAAGTTTTTCTGACCCTGTCTTGTTCATTGGCGGGGAGATTTTTTTGGTTGTGAAGAACTCCAAGTTCAATCCAATATAATAAAAAGCATGCAGATACGCTGGCCGCCAGTTCGCCTGCCTTTCAGCTTGAGACCTTTCAGGTGTTTAAGATTCAGTGTGCCTTTATAGGTCACTCAGAATACTGACAGAATAATTTTTCTATCTGTTACCCTGGGTTCTTAGTGCTTTCTGCTGAGGATGTATGTTCAATGCACATGTTCTGTGCAGAGGGTCTTAATATGCTATGTAACACATTGACAATAATATGATAATAATATCTACAATTAGGATCTCTGCTTGGTATCCCATAGCTTAGTTTAAATCTGATCATTCTTTGTGTCTTGACTACTGAGTCTGTGTATTCCTTGGGACAGGAAGACTGTGCTAGGCTCACCTAGAATTTACTCCATAAAACCATCCAGTGACTCTTGCTCCAGTTACTTTCACTTACTTCCACTTTTGAGCAGACAGGAAATCCTTGCACAGTGTTCATAAAATAACTAGAATTTCATAGGTATCATGAAGACTGTACTTGACATCTCTACTAATATGGTAGATGAGGTTTTCTGGGAGGTGTTCAGAAAGATGAAGTTGAAAGAGGTGCTCTGTGCTAATAAAACCATACAATACAAATGTCAAACAAAGGGATAAAGAAGCTTCCATATATGTGTTCTCTGATTAATAATAAACTCGGGAAAAGCACAGACAAGTATCTTAAGTGGAGAACAAGCATGCACATAGAGTTTACAATAGAATGAAAGGAAATTTTCAAGTTTTAACATTTGATTACCCACTTCTTCAGGGCAAACTTCTGTACAAGGCATTATCTGTACAAAATGCCAGAGTTTCCCAATCTTTTTTCTACTCCTGTTCCCAACCCTACAGTCCACCACCTGTTAACACATTCTCCTTTATATCCTTGCTTACCACCTGATAATGCATTCTCTTTTATATCCTTGCTTGCAACAATAAGAAGATACATGTTCAGCTCAGAAGCCCACAGGAGTGGAATAGGCATAATTGTCTTCTTCTTGCTGACGTTAGGAACTCTCAAAACTTGGTCAAAGACTCGCCTTCAGAAGAGTTCCCTGGTTAGATGCTCTGACTGGGCTGCAATGATTTGAACAGCTGAAGCCTATGGGAGCATCACTGTTTTGGCTTAGTGCAGGAGAGTGTTCCCGAAGAAAACGAGCCAGTAGTCACCACTTACCTTGTATAGGTTCTGTTCACAGTGCCATTTTCATAGACCCAGAGCAATCTAAAATTGGAAGATCCTCTCCAAGTGCTTTACCAGGCGATCCCCATCTCCTAAAGTGGGATAAAGATCCAAACCAATATGTTGATCACACTGAGCTGAACTACTCCAGAGCATACAAACCATTTAACTATTAAAAACTCATGCAACATTCATGAAATGAATTTCTGCCAATATTCATGTGCCTTCATATTTGCCAAGGAATTACAACCTTCAATTATTTACAGATTCATTGCTCCTTTCTCACCTACCCATCCATCTTCTGTTTCAAAATCCCTTATCATCTTTACCTAACCTGTTTTCTTTTGCCATGCCCTACCAAATCTTTCTTTTATCACCTTCTATTTTCAGTAGTACTAGTAGTAGTAGCAGCAGCACTAGTATCTTCCTCCATTTTCTATTGTTAACTGCTGCAATCGTGTATCCAAACTGAAATTAATATAAAAAAAATAATTCGGGACAGGTTGTTAATTCACATAGAGTTTGGATGGAGAAAAATTGCAGAAGAGCTGTGAGAAAGATGGTATAGGATGGTAAAGGAGTATAAGGGACAAAATCATCAGGAGGCAATCTTACTCTGAGAGCAGCAATGTGGATGCCTACAAATGATAGTGATACTGACCAGTGAATGATACCCCTGAAACCCTGTGTCTCTGAACTGGGCACTCGTGTGGACACCCTTATTCCTGGAATCACCAGCTCATTCACTCCAAGTAAATAAGATTAGATAAGTATCTGTACAAATTACTTAGCTACACTTCATCTGCTAAAATGTAGAGAGTAGATTACGAGACATTTTGAGAGTCCCTCTGTATATCTGTAACTGTGATAGCTGAGTCAATAATTCTGATACTTGAGTTATATTATAATTCCCAAATTCGATTGTTTTGCAAAACAAATTACAGTTTAAATCTGAAATTTGGTAGATAAACTAACACAGGAAAATAAGAAATATTAATCAAACGCATTGCTGCTGATAGCTAAAGTGGTATCTTTCTCAGTTTCTGTTTAGCAGGTTTCCTTTTCATGTGTCTTTAAAATAAATGAATGTGTTGATATGACAGATGAGACAAATGCCTTTCTTTGTAAGTGTGGTTTAGATTCTGAAATTCTTAACCCCACCTATTCAATTCAAACTCCATACATAAAAATGTCAAAATACCCCTCTTCCTATTGGGCTGACATGTATGTGCAAAAATCCATGAAAATTTCTAGACAGAAGCTTTTCAACACATTTTCTTTTGCCTTTCACTTCTTAAGAACAAAGAGCAGTGCAATAAACTCTAGATGATTTTATTTTGCTCTCCTTTGTGCCCCTTCAGACTTCTACCGCAATCTGGATAGTCTCCATTGCCAATACAGAAGTACTGAGTGACAGGAAAGATTAAAGTCCAAAAGAAATTCAAGAAGTCGGTATTCAAAAAACCACATAGGCAGTGAAGAGGAACACCTCCATGAGACCACTTACTTTATTGAATTAAATTGTCTAAATATATGCAATATCTGTTCTGAGTTGATATGGAACAAATCAAAACAGACCTGACTCTTTGATACAGTCTACTGAGCTCATTCCATTTTATGACAAAATAACACTTTGGTGACAACTTTTCTTGTTTTCCCATCAGAATAGTGTTACAGTAGACTGTGAAGTTACAGAAGACTGCATATTTTCTTCTCACATCACTACTTCTTCCAAATGGTTTTTCTCTGAGTGAATATACACCGCCTTCAGCACAAACGGTCAAGAGCATTTAGTGTTGGAAAAGTGGCATATTTTGCTAGCAATTATCTTTTTGTAACTAGCAGTTGAGAGACTTTTTTTTTCCTGAATCACCATTTTATCTGCTTAAGTGACTTGATTTGTAGAAGGTTTCTGAAAAATGTTGTGTTGTTTTTAGTAATTTGGCATTTGCAAAGAAGCCATTATTTAGTTCCCCAAATGATTTCTAGCTATTTGACATTTTAGGAGCTGAAATTCCATTTGCATGCAACCTTTTGCATAATTAATATACTAAAAATTATTGTTTGAAAGAGGAGTAAACCTGCCTTCCCATACTATGACTGCGTAATTGAGGTCATAATTATCATTCAGCTATTATTTATCCTCTATTCAATTTTGCAACTCCTTACACAATGAGTCCCAATTCCAGAAAAAGACCTTTTGTTGTTTCTCTTTCTTTATCTGGTCTAAGCCTGTGACGTGCTCCCAATGTTAGTTTTGCTAAATGAGTTGTTTCAACAGCTTCAGTCATAAAAATTGAAGGCAAGAGTAGAATGCTCCTCCCGCAGATCAATCATTATAGATTTCAGGTTTAGTACCTGTTGTAGGCACTCTGTATCTGTTTCGGAGGAAGAATCTTCATTTAACGCTACTTTGGCACTTGGATCTTAAATTGCAGTAATGGCAATGAGTGCTGTACTTGATACCTAAGGCCACTATGGAGAAACGGGCATAACATATGAAAACATAGCATTGCTAGAGGTATTATCATTTGCCAAAAGGGTTAAAATATCTGTATACCTAACTATTATATATTATTTATAACAATGGGAAAAAGACCAATGCAGGGGAAAAAGCGTATTAAAGTTGGAAGTGCTAATGAGAATTGTGTGGTGTATATTGTATTTAGGCTCCTGGAAAACCTTGGGTACATTTTGAAGGGCTGTTTAACCAGCGTTGTGTAGCCACACCTTAATCTGCAGTAAGTAGTTTAGCAAATATTAGCTAGGGGTTAATGTTGAGCCTTTGTTATAGAACGTTTATCTAGGCAGAACAAAGTATAAACATCTCTCATGCAGAGCAGTGTCTCACCCAAAGAATATGACTCACGGACAGACCAAAGGATAAAGCAGTAGATGGTTTTTAAAGAATTCGTTCTACCACCGTTATCCTGAGCTTTACTTGTAGGTGACTAGGTTGTATTGTAGGACTCCGTTCTAAACCTACAAACAAACAAACAAATTTTAAAAAAAAAATCACAAATCATAACATTGAAGTATGTAACACCCTATGAGTAATAATTATTCATTGATTACATTTCTTGTCTGTGTAAAACAATCTAGGAAAGGATTTTGATGATTCAGAACTGGGGAAGTCATGGAATAAATGGAATCTGAACAGAAGATAAGAAATTCCTTTAAATTGAAAGACACACAAGCAGTTTGAACTTCCAGTTTAAACATAAATAGGTAAAAAGGGGATTTATAAACACAAGGAAGAAAGTATCCTGCATTTTTGCATTCTATGATGCTTTTCTAAAATACAGAGTTCTTTTAAAAATAAAAATTTTTCTTTTAAACTCATGTTGGATTATTCCTTACATTTATTTCCAAACTGTTAAACAGGTTGCTTTTGGAAAAGCCCTGGGCTTGCACTGAAACTGTGGTCTTCTGTGAGATGCTTGAATGCCTGGGGAATGGGGATGTTGCAAAAGATATTTCACAAGACAAATGCCATTTCAGTTCAATTTCTTGCACCCTTGGCTTGCTGTTGGCTATCAGCCATCACTGTCAGAAGTGAACCTTAGAGCCCCAGAAAACAAAATAGGAAATAATATAGGGAAGCAGGAATCCTACTGGAAGGATAAAATTAATCCGATTTCTAAAGGTGAGAAGAAAGAATAGAGACAGGAGGTTATTTACAGAGTTAGAAAACTTAAGGCAGAGCTAGAGAAAAGGGTAAAAGAAAGTGAAAAACTAATGAGAAGCAATGTTAAGAAGGCAAATGTGTTAAAGTTCTTTTCTGTCTGTTAGTCTATAGACAAATGATTACCTTGGGCTTCTATAACTAACAAAGGCTTGGACAAGAATGGAAAGACAACAGGTTGGAAAGTATCAGTACTTGATGATTTGAAATAGGCATAAACAAATGAAATTCAGCTTCTGATACTTTGAGGATTTGGTCTAAGAGAAGCAGTCAGTTAACTCTGAGACCTGTTGAATGTTTGAAGGAGGTTCTGGAAAATTAGATATAGTGAAGTGGTTTTTTTGTTTGGTTTTCCTTTGGGTGGTGTACACCATGAGATGTAATTCCAAGAATCTGAGTCTGATTCCCAAAAAGCTGTTGAAACTGATAACAGTTTTTGAACCAACTAGGAATTAACATAGTGAAAAATATCAACATGGCCTTATCAGTAATGAATTATTTCAGAATAAGCCAGCTCTTCTCCTACATGAAACCCCATGCCACAATTTTAGTAAAAATCTTCCATGGTGCTGTTAAAATGAAGTTAAGGAAAAAATACAACATAAATGTGAAGAATTGAAGGACAGATACAGCTTACTGGAAAGCTGTATTCATGGTTTGACATCAAACTGGAAGAGATGTATTGTGCAAAGTGTCACCAAAGCTTTAATTCAGGTAGGAATCTAGTCGGTGTATTCATAAATGTTTGGGCTGAATAAATGTAGTATGTGCTGAGTTACCACATTAGAAAGCAGTTTCAAGTAGTTTAGAGGAAAGGATCGTAATTGAAAATGGCAGTGATGGGTCAAGAAAGCAGCCTTGAAATCAAGTGTAAGCCAAGAACTATACATTCAGAGTACATCTTATCAGGGTGATGCAAGAGAGACTTCCACCTTCCACAAACAAACACTCCCACCTGTCCAGGAGCAGCAAAGGTCAACTTTTCCTTCAGGGACATGAAAATACGGCCAGCAGAGCAGAGGCCACTCCAGCCAGCGCCCAGTCCCACAGCACCCAATAAAGTGATTAAGGGAAGTAGAGCTGCCACATTCAGCCAAGAGCCCAGATCCTCAGGCTAGTGTCTGGTAGTGACACAGGACCAGGGTCAAGCCAAAATGTCAATCTGCTGCTCAGGCCCAGTGGCAGTAACCATGGCCAGGTACCAGTAGCAGCAAGGTGCCACCTCTTATAGGTCTGGGCTCAAGGAACCTTGATACAGACTTATTTAATTGCTGTAGGGTATCAGTGGGCTGAACCAGGGCATAAGGAGCTGAGATAGGGAACTGAGAAAGGGATGTAGCAGTGTGGCACAGCACGGCATGGGCAATTTGGAGATGGATGGGGTTTTCAGGCTGGATGTGAGAGCTCAGGAACCCGCAGCGGACTCAAGGCCCCAGGTGCTCTCCACGGGCCTGGACTGCTTTTGATGGAAAGGAATTTTGGAGGGGATAGAGCACATCGCTTTTTCAGTTACTAGTGGTAGTATTTCTTCACATTTACCCAATGTTGCAAAGCAAAGCACGAGAGACTCATCCATTCTGTAATAAAATACCTTTGAACTCCTTCAATGAAAGAGCTCAGATTCAAGTCTTTTAAAGATTTTCTATCATACATGAATTTGTGATTGCATCACTTGTGATTTCAATAACCTACTGACTCTGAGAAGAGTTTGCTTTAGTGGAGATCAGGAATTAGATGAAGTTCTGCCTGTGCCATGGTTTTGGTTGTTACTTGAAAGCCACCAGTAATCTAAGAAACGTGGATGTCTAATTAAAAACATGAGTGTTTCTACTCTTTGTGTGAAGAACAGCTCATGGCAGTGACACACCTGAGCCTACCCAGTGGCTGAGGGCATTTGCCCAAAATTAGATTCCATTTCAAAGTACACAATTGAGCAGTCTCTTCTTTTTGTACTTTTGAGGGGCCACGAGGCAGGATGGGATAGAAAAAGGAGTTTGGATTTGGACCTTCCCCTTCACAGCCTTGGCCACTCTGATTCTATGGCTTTCTTTCTGTTAGCCTCCAACTCATGTGAAAGCACAGAGGAAACAACATACTCCCCCATTTTTTTGTGCTAAGAATTTTAGGACAAAAAGTAAGACCATTGAGCTCCATTTTGAATGTGGCTGTGCCAAAGTAAAGACTCTGTAACCGTATTGGTTCAAGCTAGGGAGCATTTTAGTTATATAACAAACACACAAAGCAGTGTGCCAAGAAAAAGTGTAAAGTCATGTGGACCTCCCCTTCGCCTGTTGATAATTTAGAAGACTGACGCTAATGAGGTCCCTTGATAAGAAAAGGCAGAACTAAAAGCATCCTAACTTCTAAAGGATTTTGTGCTTCAAATATTCAAGTGATGCAGAGGAGAGAAAGGGCTCATGGTTGTGGAATCCCATGAGTTAAGTCAAACTGCTTGAAGATTAAAAGCCATATCTGACCTTGTATCACAGATATATAAATGATGGAAAATCTGTTCAGAGGAGATTATTGTCCCAATTTCTGTGCAATTTTGAAGGGAACTTCCCACAGCGGACTGTGTGGCTGAAGTTTGCTAAGGTCAGACATTCCTGAGGATCATGTGAATAATATGTATGACTTTGTGAGCAGACAGGAGTTTTTCCCACATGTAAAGCCTGGTAACCATCAATGAGGGAAAACATCAGTCATGCTTCAGTAAAGATTTTATGGAACTCTCAGGGACCATGACAATATCCTAAAAATAAAGCCATAGGAAGATTTAAAATGCTAAACCAAAATAAAATACATTGGATAATACAAAAAAGAAGGGCCAAGAAAAATAGAGTGGTTTCTGCAGTGAGATTTTACTGCCCTAAAATTACTTTGTGTTTCTCACTGTCTCTGTAAATTTTTGCCAGGCTGTGGCTACTACGAGCATCTAATACTGCAAAGCCCTGGCTGCTTATGGCTATCTCATCCCAGGGACAAGTGCTTCTGTGCAGGTACATCACTCATTCAGGTTACCTAAACCAGGTGACTGTCAAGGACTAAGTGTTCTTGTTTTTTAGCCATTGAATCCCTTCTGCTGTGTTTCACAGTCCCTGCATGAGCCTGGCCAGGAACCAGGGGTGCCTTCCTCGGTAGTTCAGTGTTTAGGCATGGGGCAGGAGTAGTGTAAGAGTGGGAGAATGAAGTAGGTGAGATGGTGTATGTGCTAGATGTGGGAAAGACTGGAAGGTTTGGCTGGCAGAGGGAGAGGAACAGAGATGAGGTGCTGGTTTTCAGTAGCAGGGAATAGACGTCAGGGGAGTAGGTGTGGCAGTGTGGGGCTGAGCTCTTAGATGGGGCTATGGTCTGGTGGGAAGGGCACAAAGAATGTTATCGTAGAAAAATGTGGGCTGGAAGGGGCCTCAGAAGGTCAGCTTGTCCAGCCTCTACTAAAAGCAGGGTTAATTTATATGTTAGGACAGACTGTTGCTGAATTCTCATAGACTACAGGATCCTCATCCAGGCTAGGGGAAGGTGTACAGATCCCAAAGGGGAAAGGGCTGAGTAGGCTCCTTGCTGCAACTTGCCATGCAGTTGGACATCAACAGAAACTGAGCATATAGGACACACCTCTTTCCTAAGTATGTTTATGAGCTGTCATGGAGCCAGCAAGGACTGACCTTTAACTTCTGCGCAAGTAAAATAAGGAGGCTGGCTAAATTTGTGAAAATACACTTTTGCTAATCAGTTTTGGAAAAAAAATACTCCTTTATGTGGGAAAATATAATATAGAAGAAATTAAGTGTTTTGTTCTGCAGAAAGATCCCAGTCCAAAAGTGGTATTTTGAAAAGTTTGCCTCTGCAGATCACCTATTGAAAAATCATAAGCAATTTGGAGAAAATAATTCCAATTCCAGGGAAAATTCAACTCTTTTTTAAAATCTTGAGTCTCTCCCTTGGCTTCTCTTGAGGCTTCTCAAATTCACTTCAGTATCCAAATCCCTGTTGACTTGTGTTCTGCAGTCATTTTATGAAGCTGACCAGTGTCTTGCTCAAATTAGAAGGAAATTTCTGCTTCTCTGAAGGGGAATCAGAACACATTTTGGTTACGTAGATAAAAACAATTTAAAAGACCCCCCAAATACAAAATATTAACTGTTTTCCTGGTAATTAAAGGCAGATGAGGTTAGCTCTGATGTCCTAGTTACCACATCAAAGGGACTTGAGGGGTGTTAACAATAGCTCCTGAAGTGGTTTTTGATACTTATTTTATTATAAAATACAGAGCAGTTGGCTACAATTTTCATAATAGTCCTTCTGCCATTACAGTCATTCTGAAATGACTTTGTCCTTAGAACTTTTTCACTCTTGCTCACATAAAAATCTCATACTTGAGAGTCCTGCAGATGATTGCAAATGGGCAATGATGAAGGGTTTGCATACCTGCTTCTTCTATATCTTTTCTTGGGCGGCCAGGCTGCAGATGGAAAGGAGGTGGTATCCAGGTGTGGATCGGCTTCTTCTCCCAGGCAACTAGTGACAAGATAAGAGGACATAGTCTTAATCTGCCCCATGGGAGGTTTAGGTTGGACATCAGGAGGAATTTCTTCACATAAAGGGTGATTAGATGTTGGAACGGGCTACCCAGGGATGTGTTGGAGTCACCATCCCTGGAGGTGTTCAAAGAAAGACTGGATGTGGCACTCAGTGCTGTGGTCTAGTTGCCATGGGGATGTTGGGTCATAGGTTCAACTTGATGATCTCAGATGCCCCTTTCCAACCCAACTGATTCTGTGATTCTGTGGCTAAGATGTCCCTAAATATGCCACCCTTTTTATGAGAAAGGAGTGATTATATGCTGCTGGACTGGTCATAGTATTTAACGGCATTAAAAGATGAAAGCCTCATGTGTTGCAGAGAGAGAATGAGAGATAATGAACTGAAAGGAAACTATTTTTCTTGCTTTGTAGTTAGTTGTCAAAACCAGTGCACAGTTTTATGACTTAGATTTGAGGAATTATTGTCAGTCATTTTTTAGGTACCCATTTTTACAATTGCCTATTTTTAATTTGAAAGGGAAACAAATGGAATCAAGAGTCTTAAAGCTTAGCATAAATGGGTAGGATTTTCACTACTTGCAAAGTCCTAAATGCCTTTTTTAGGATCTGAGTTTCCTTGCAGTTTGGAAATTCTTAATATCAAAGAAAGAATTTAATTTCCAAGAATGTCTGTGGCAAACAATATGAACAAGGAAAATCTGTATCTAACTGATCAAAGAACTTGTGTATAGTGATAGATTTAGCCTTCAGATTGATAAAAAATTTGATTAGGGAAAAGTATAATCACTGAATGAAAAAAATGGGGCATAAACCCAATTAGAATTAGAATTAGGAATGGTATGAACAATTTAAAATTATTATTATAATTTATTATATCTCTCAATCATAAGGAAATTCACTTCTCTTAACCTCTGCTCCATCTCTTTTTCCTGTATAAATAGAGGATTAGGATTCCAGATAAAGAAACAGATACGAACATACTCACACGAGTAGCAATAAACTGATATTTCCATCCAACAAATAGAGAAAACTGCTGTTCAGCACAGTAAGAGCTTTTATTATGTAGTCAGTGTTGGCAGATAGACATGAAATGCGTGCTCTTCCAACGGACGTGGATCAGACCTCCAATGGGCTTCAGAGTGGTCTTCCTCTGCAGCCCTCACATCTGCATCTGTGTGCTTACCTTCTAACAAGAAGAGAAGGGAAACAGAACTCCATGGTAGTAAAGGAACCGTTTTTCTTTGGCTTGGTATTCATCTCTTGCAAAAGCCATGGAAATTCTTGCTGGAATGTTTCTGCTTCCACACAAGGCAAGCAGGGCTTTTTGATTTTCACACTGAATTGTGATCATACCGTGATGTTTTGAAGACATCACATGATGTAGATACAGGATCTTCCTCTCTGATCTGAAATACTTGTTGCATTAGCACATTATTACTCCAAAAACCAGAACACTGCTTTCTTTCATCACTGATATTGTAATTAATAATAAATTAAATCATAGCTATACCTATCCTAAAAAACCCTGAAGGGGTGCACAGTTTTTTTAAAAAATCCTGTTTTCATTAAACAAAAGGAGAAATAAACCCCCTTTGCATTTTCAAGCCAAGCATTTAGTTTTATAATAATTTTTTTTTATTTCCACATTTATTAAAATAGTTTCCTTTGCTAAAAGCTTTGTGAATTTATGTTAAAAATTTTGTATTTATTTTTGATTATGCAATGAGGCCAAAAACTTACTAACTTTCCAGGAAAATATCTCATTTAGTCTTAGCGTTAAACATTGTGTATTTGCAAGAAGACAAATGCAATACCTTGATTTTCTGAAATGTATTATTTGCTTAAGGGAGGATAGCAATCTCTTTGACAAATGAGCTCATTATTAATGCAACAATAGGATAAGCATACCATAAAAGGATGAAAAAATATTATTTAACACAACTATTTCTGTCTCTGCAAAAATATTGATATAGGTGTTAAACTTGACTTTCACCCCCTCTGCATCTCCCCCAGTTTCTTAAGGATTAGATAGTAGGAATTGAAAGAAAAGAGACATTGAAAAATAGATTTGTTATGCCTGGCATGGTGGAAAGGAAGTCATTTGTGAAATCACTGTCTGAACCGAATTACAGCCTCCTTCTCTGCTGCTTGCATTAGGCTCTCTAGTTTATAAGTCATCACCGCTAAAAGTTACAATCTAATAATAATAGTAATAACACTGGTGCTAGCACTACAAGCTTCAAATGATGTTCCCTTTGTGTTAGGTATTACAGAAACACAATCAAGATGGAAAGATCAAGGGAAAAATAGATGCTTTTATTTTTCCCATTTCACATCAATGAGTCACAATACATTTAAGCAAATATGCAATGTTCTCCTGAAACAGGGTTTGCTAGTGGAGTGAGGCTTTGAGCATCCCAACTACGTCTGAATTACTCTTTACTTGCACCCTGCACTTTCCCCTGTCTCCTGCTGCTTTGATTGTCCATCTCAGACACTTCTTGTAGCACGTGCAGGACACATGCCTAGACTTTCTTAGAGAAAGGGTGTGCAGGAAAGAGAAGAGGAGGTTGTAATCTTCGTGGTTTCACTTAAAATGGAAGAAGATCAAAAGGGGAGCTGTCAAGGACTGAGTGCAGCTGTGTTTGTTAAAAGGTCCATCCACAGCATTTCACCTCCAACCCATGACCAGTGGAAGGTGCTTATGGTGGAGTATAAGAGCAGACAAGCACACTCCAAATAGTCACTTTGTTCTTTCAAAACAATTAACATTTTCTGTATTTCATAGCCACTGGTGGTGCACTTTTTTCCCCACATCAGAAAACTTTCGGTACCTTTTAAACCTCCAGGGACTCTAAAACCTCATCAGTTCTTGTGGGAAGGAGCTATGTATCGTAAAGCTACACTTTGTGAAGTGCGTGGGGGTTTTTTGGTTGATCTTTAAAATTTTGTTCTGAGAGTGTTGCACTCAATTTCCTTCGCTGCTCACTGTTGTTACTCAAAGAGACACAGAACAGCTTCCTAACCTTTGAAGGGCATGACTGATTGCATAGCTTTCTAACATATTTTATCCACAGTCATTTCTGCAACTAAAATAAAAAAGACATTTTATTAGCTATTCATGGACAAAATCAAAGCAATATTCTGATAATCCTTATCTTTATATTACTTATTTTATTTATACTCTTCCTTCAGCAATGTGAACTTCACACGTTTCCTGTTGGCTCACTTTTCTGAGTGGGAGCCCTGTTTCTTGGAAATGCAATATTGCTTGCTCTTCCCAACACATGCTGGCTCAGCATCATCTGCAAGCTTGTTAAACGTGCACGCTGTCCTATCATAGAGACTGTTTACAGAGAAGATCAAAGTTGTTCAGTCACTTGTCCTCCTCTCCAAATGATTTTTGAAGTTTCAGAAGGTGTTTTCTTTTATCTTTCTCAAATGTGTAGAGATTTAAAGTTGTTTCAGGTGATTCTCCCTGTAGTCTACAGTGGAATATTAAAATGTTTCCATGTGTTGGAAGATTTTTCTATTTTATCTATCACCCAGTTGCAATTTTCATTGTAATAAAGATGGAGGTGATGGAGAAGAGTCCTTCTGTTGACCAAAGGTTTGGACATGGCTTGTCTTTCTGAGGTATACTGCCTGAGAAATTCAGTAGAATGTAAAAGAATGTTTCAGATCCTGTATTAGGAAGTGGGCTCATACTCCACACCAGTATTATACTCTCAGTTTTAAAGGGTGTTATCTTTATTGTATCAGTTTTATAGCAAGGAAAAGAATAATTTGGTACATTAGATTGGAAAAAATAAAGTTATCCTGAGCTAAAAAACCTCAGATCATTGAATTAAAATAATTGATGCATATTAAAAAGAAACTGTGAAAACAAGAAATAAATATATGATACATTGAGAGATGTGTTTCCTTAAAATGTTCTTTGAATGTGCTTTAGTCTTCTTGTGCTCATCCATTTGTTTTATATTATAAGAGGGTCTTCTAACTGTTGGACTAAACTCACTGATTGCCACTTAATGTTCAAATGATTTTCCACTAACAGAATCAAGTTCTGGCACAAAGAACTTCTCCCTTTTGTTTACTACCCTTATATTTTAGTTTTCTGCCAGCCTGTATCTTGTTAGGCTCAAACTAATTTCTCAAGAAATAGAACAGAAAAGAGATCTTGTTATGTTGCTAAGTACATATAACAAAAAAATAGATGAATTGAAGTGGGTGGCCAGAATTATAGCAATATTCTAGATGAGTTTGTACATAATAGCATTTGAAGTAGAAAATTGGAAATTGTTTGCCTGATGCATCTTAATGTTTTACTTGCCTCTTCTATAACTTCTTCAAGTTGGTGGTTCACAGTTTTACTAACCACAGACATTTCCTTGTGCCCCAGCCTTACAGCTAGTTGAAGCTGAGGTTTTTGCTGTTGTTTCACCAATAAATGATGGAAAACTGCTGTACTTTGACATTTACCTATTGTTGCATTTCTATTCATCTATTGTCAAAGTCTTGAAGTTTGTTTTGTTCCATGCGGGACTCCCACGCAGGGAGGGAGGCCCGAGAGTCCTGGCCAGAAAGTTGAAAAGACGAGAGGAGGCCTCTTGTTGGTTGCTTCAGATAGTTGTTTTAATTAGCATTATCAGAGAAACAGAGTGCTGGAGCGCAGCACCCTGCAGAGAGTTCAAAAGATGAGCGCGGAAAAAAGAGCTTATCGCAAATTCTTGGCCCCTTTAAAGGTAAATGACCCAATAGAAGTTTGAAACGAAACATATTTTCACTTTTCTGCCAATGCCCAACAAACCCAGCTCCTGCGTGGACAGGAACTGCGGAATTTTTCATCCAATCATTCCAAATCACTTCTGCCGCAAGACACGGAGGTATAGAAGAAGAAGAAAAAACCCTGGAGAACAACAACTGTCCTCCATCTTGGCATTTTTAGCTTTTATCTATTTACTACATAAACAACCCCAAAACCTCTAAATTCTTCACCTTGTGACACCGCTACAAACTATTCTATCATCTGGTTCAAACCTTTCTAGAGTCAAACTCTTCCCAAAGTGTTGGCAATTTTTTCCATGGACAGAGGTCAAAATAAGTGCCGTCCAGGGGGGATAAATCCTTCATAACTGGCAGGACAATATCTCCTGCACTTTGGGTACCAACAGTTCCATTTCTCTGCTTTGACAAAGTGTTCCTGGTGACTCTTGAGACTTTCTCCTAGCCCCTGCTGTCCTGGCAGATCAGAGCAAAAAATTGCTCTTTTCCTTGAGGCCCAAGCAAGCAGCTCTGAATGCTCCATTGTATTCTGAAAATCCAGGTCTCTCACTTTCATTCCCCTTGGTTTTGACCTCTACTTTTTCATTTCCACCTCTAATTTCCTCCCAAATCCATGGTTCTACTCCATGCCTTCCCCAGAGCAAGTTTAAAACAAAGCAAATACTCAAAAACATGTCAGTCTTTCTGCGGGCTGTACTGTGCCTGGAATCAGCAGGAAAGTGATTTGTAAGAGCACAGGAAGTTTAGCCAACATTCATTGTCTCCAGAAGTGTAGGTAGGTTTGTTGTTCTGAGATACTATCAAGGAACAGCCAGAGCAGAGAGGGCGAGCAATAGTAGAGGGTGGTGGTAGTGCAGGTGGGGTTCTGTTCTCCCAGTGAGGTTACGGTCCCTCCATATCTGAGCAGGGTGGGTCATAGCAGGGTGCCACCAAAGCAGAGCGATTCGTGCAGTCCACTGTCTCATCAGGGACTGCAGTTAGGAGGAGGTGCAGCCTGAGAAAAGGAGGCAGGGCAGAAGGCAAATTAGTAGGTCTGAAGCCAATCCAGAGACAGTGCCAGAAACAGAGAATAAGATACATACAACTACAGGTATCACAGACAAAGTAGAGTAAACAACAGCCATAGCAGATCCAGGGGTTATTTAAGGAAGGAAAAAAAAACATAAAACAAAACAAGAGAATAGATCTCTTACTCTATATGATGAGTACATACCTGGTGGCTTCCCTCGCAGAGCTGTGTTCACCCAAATATATGTAGTCTATGCACAGGTGGTTTTGCTTTGTGTTGTTCCATTAATCAACAGATTCAGAATTTGCTGCTTTGGTTTGGCTCAATTTTTGCCAAAATTTACAACAATCCTGTAGTGGTTTTTGCTAGCAGGTTCCTGACAGAAAATTCAAAGGTTCAATTTCAGTCAGTCATCCACAACAACGTATCTGCAGCCTGTCAGCATTAGCAATTTAAGTTATGCTTTTCACCTACAAAAGCACCATAGCTCAGTCTAGGACTGAGGGCCCAAGCCTGAGCCTCAATGGAATTCTAGGACCAATCTGCAGAATTTATGTGGGTGGAGATCCCAAGTGATGTTGGTCAAAGCAATTTAAGGCTATTAGTGCACTCATGGCCCTGCATTTATGAATCACTTAAAAAGCCTTCTAAAATTCTTCAAGCAACCTCCTCAAAATATGATTGATAAGCTAAAATTTTCTGCTTCATTTTACCATTGCTTTTAATGCTCTCTTCTTATGCAAATTTCTTCCTGAATTTTCAGCTCCATCCATCTGATCTAAAATGAAGCATTAATCTGCATATATTCTAGAGCAGACACTGGCTGAAGTCACCACCTGCTTCTTGCTTTTACATGTGATGTAACTTCAAAGTATGCTGTAACAAGGAATTCCAAATCACCGTCAATTGGGGTAGCCAAGAGAGTTTTAGTAGACCTGGCTCAGTCAGATGCAAATACACATGACCTTGAAGGATCTTCCTCTAAGTTCATTTTGGTCTGGTCAGATGCAAGACACTTCCAAATCAGAAGCTATGTAGTTGCAATGCACTGGGAGTAATGGCAAAGCAACTCATCAGTGCATGCTAAACTAGTCTGGAAATAATTTTTTTTCTGAAAGTATTCCCTCCTCTAGAAGATGCTGATACTAGATTTTTCAATCTAGTAAATAAAGGAAGACAAGGTGCTCATTAAAAGCAATGCTCCTTTCACCTTGGCCATATGCTGTTTATAAGCAACTGTAGTGTATTATTATGCCAGTGACAGTAGTAAATCCTTGGAGAAATGTTCCTGTGAAAATACAGTTCGCATATGCCTGCAAGACTGACAATCACTGCAGTGATTAACACAGAGATACCCTTATGCTAATCCCTCAGTACAATTTTTATTGTATCAGTCTGCCTCCAGCTCTGGATAGACTTTGCTTATATATTTGTCTGAAAGAAAATAAGTAAAATCAATAATATCTTATAAAAAGAAATGTTCCATTTCTAAAAAGAACAAAGTAAGGAGAATGCTGTGATTTCAGCCATACCAGACAGCTGATGGAATAATTTCTGCATGATGTAGGATCCACATGCAGAGTACAGCTCGGTAAGAAATACCTTAGCATGAAAGATAATTTATGTCATTTGGCTCAGCATCAGCTGAGAATTGTGATTCTTAGCTGGCTGGCCAGTTAGAGTAAGCATGTTTCTGAGTGGCCAGCTCACAACTTCCAGACTGTCAGCATGCCAAGACACTTAGCTGTTTTCCACTTCCTGCTGCTCCAGGAAGTGCACGTGTAGGATCTTGTCTCTGTGCAGCTCTGTTGTGGTTTTGCAGGCAAGTGAGCCTGTCAGTCCATACAATACTATGTTAAAAAACCTTTTTTTTTGGTTATTTGGGTAGGGAAAAGGGACAGAAGATTCTGGAGGAAAGGGAAGAAGAAAAACATGCTGTAGTAAAAAAAGAAGGTGCTGCCCACTGTGGATAAATCAAATGTGTTTAAAAGTTCACCCACTTGTTCTATTTGACAAGTGTGGGCTAAATTCATGCAGTTGTCCCTTCATTAGCTATAGATGGGTGACAAACAGGCAATTATTTCAGAGTATAATAATTTCAATTTTTAGACAAAGTAAGGAAACAGAATATATCTTATCCAGCCTTTCTGAACAATTTTGGCTGTTCCATTTATAGTATTAGAAAGCCATTTCCCTTTATCATCACAAAGCTTTCATATTGATTAAATTCTTTCTTCTCGTAAAGAAAGCAGTTTTGTCATATTGAAATGGTAGAGAAGTCATAATTTTGTCTCTCTTGAAATGTTAAAATGCATGAATTGCTATAAATATGGCTGCTACAGACCTGATCTAATGTGGTGATTTTTGCAACTCAGCTCAGCTGTTCTTAATACATTCAGTGATACTTTAAGCTATCAGCTTTACATGGCCCACAATGTTGTTGTGCATGGAGAAGAAAGGGTTCTATTTTAGAACCTGCAAAAGCAATAGGTGATATGAAGATGTCACAGAAACATAGGTTCATAGGATGGCTTGGGTTGGAAGGTACCTTTAAGTTTACAGGGACACCTTCCACTAGACCAGGTTACTCAGAGTCCCATCCATCCTGGCCTTGAACACTTCCAGGGAGGGGTATTCACAGCTTCTCTGGGCCTCACCTACCCCACAGTAAAGAATTTCTTCCTAATTACTGATCTATACCTACCCTCTTTCAGTTTCAAGCCATTGCCCCTTTTCCTAGCTCTGTATGCCCCTGTAAAAAGTCCCTCTCCAGTTTTCTCGTTGGCGCCATTTAAATACTGGAAGATGCTCTAAGGTCTCCCCTGCGCCTTTTCTTCTCCTGGCTGAACAACCCCAACTCTCTCAACCTGTGCTAACCGGAGAGGTTCTCCAACTCTCTGATATCTTCATGGTCCTCCTCTGGACTTGCTCCACCAGTTCCATGTCCTTCATATTTTGGGGGACTGAGAGCTGGACGCAGTACTCCAGGTGGGCTCTCACAAGGGCGGAGATATCCTCTCGCTGCCCTCTCCTACAGTTTTCATTTCCTCAGCACTTGACTAGATACATCATCATATCTGTATTTGGCATGATGGATGGCAGAAACCCCTGTCAGGATAGAGAAGATGAGGATCTGTATGTAGGTGTAGACAAAAGACGTAGTATGAAAATGAAAAAGAGGGGGGGAAAAAGTCATGATGAATATGGTTAAGCACTGGAACAGATTGACCAGAGAGTTGATGGAATCTCTGCCCTTGGAGGTTTTCAAGACCGAGCAGGGCAAGGCCCCAAACAAGCTGATTTAACTTAGGAGGCCAGCCTGCTTGGTGACAGGGTTAGACTGGATGGCCTCTGGAGGTCACGTCCAGCCTAAGTCTTCCGGTGATTTTTCTGAATCAGCATAACCAAACAGTAACCTTCTCCAGAGGTAAACTATCTTCTTCAGCAGACTCTCTAGCTGCTTGTTTTATCTCACTAGCTCCTAATGTGGTTCCTCAGTTATGTCAAATTAGCAAAATTAGCATTCCATTGCACACAAAATTAGCCTTGTTCGTATGCCATAATTACTTTCACTTCCCACCTTGAAATTTAGGCAGACATCTCAATGATTAGATGTTATCGCTCTGTTTATGGTGCCTGACTGTGCTTTTGAACATCTTTGTGTCAAGGACGAGATATTGACTTCTTGTTTGTGGAACATTGCACAAGCATGTAGCTTGTTCTAGGGGCATTTCCAATGAGTCAGGTTAATGGGAAACAGGAAAGAAAGTAATTTCCTCCTGCTCCTTGGCTCTTCTCCATTTTTCTTTATCTTCTCCCCCTCCATATTTTGTGTCAACTGCAGGCTTAAAAATCAACCCCTAACCTCTTTGTTCTCTCTTTTTGTAGAAATTCTTAACCGTTGTTTCATTTCTGGGGCTCACTGTTTTGCTCTGCAAGCTACACTTCCCAGAGGCAGCAGGAAAAATGAAAAAAGATTCACAATGATGATGCAATTAGTTACAAAGGAATAGATCCTACTTAGTAATCTGGGAATTTCCTTGGGAAGCAGTAATGTCAGCTATCATATGCAGGAATCTCCCAACTTCTGGCATTTGAATTTTTTTGGTGCTTGTTTTTTACTGAAAGACTTTGGATAGGTTTTTTCCCCAATACATTTCTGTGTGCTTACTCTCAGCCTACTGCAATCTACGCAATTTTTGAAACTACCCACATTCTGTAGATAATTGGGCTAATCAGAGATTTCCGATGAAAGGACTAAATCTCGACAGCACAAATAAAGTTTCCTTCAACTACTAGATGCAAATGATCATTCATGGGAGTCACAAGCCCAAAGTCAGAGTGTCTTCCTAAGTGAGTGTATGTTTTGACTGGTTTCCCATGCTGATAAATGCCACCAAAGTATTTTTGTAGTGTACAGTTATGTATGACAACAGCATCATTGACATAAATGATGGTTTTAAACTGTACAGGTTGCTCATCCTGGTAGTCTGCTCCTGAAATCCCTCCTGTGGGAATCAATACAAATTTTCCCTTGTAAGTGACTGCTGAATGGAATCACTCTCAGAGTGCCGAAAAACTCACATTTATAAGCAGACAATTTATAGGCTTGCAAATTCTATTTTATTGAATAAAATATGTTTCTATTTAAAATGGATAGGATGAATGGGATTGTTGGTCCTATATTTTCAGGTTCAGGTCACAACTGGTAGAGCTTGTAGGTAATGAAAATTCAGTCACTACATGAATGCTGCTCTTTTGCTTCCCATTACAAAGTCTTACTCTTTCTCTGACATTGGTGTGCTGTATAAACTGAGGCATCCTTCATATCTGCCTATAAAGATGTCTCAATTTCCAGCAAAGTGTCAGGGCCCAGGGCAGGCTTCCCTTATTCTGGGAGTTCAGCTGACTGCACTCAACGTCCAGCTCACTGATGGGAGTTGCACTGAAGAAACCAACACCAAGACTCTACATATGTCCCCTATCCTTTCCTTGGGAGCTGAATACTCTCCAGCTCAATGAAACTCTCTCCCTTGTTCTCCATCAGTCCCAGAATTTTTAGGAATGAGTTGTGTTTAACTTGAAGAGCCAAGGAAAACTACTCCTCATTACCTGGCCCATGAAGTGAAATGGGGAATTGTGACTTCAGTGTGTGCTCTAGGACTCACCCCTTTCAGAGAGATGCGCTTTTAAAAGTCATGCAGACAGCAACGACACTGACATGATCTTTAAGCAAACCAAAAGCATTTTAGTGTTACGTAATTTGGGTTGCATGAAAATCAGCCCTTTGCACTAGTCACAATTTGTATGTTCGCCCTTATGTCCCAGCAGCGCCACTGGGTTTGTTTTTCCTAGTCGCTGTGAGGTGTAATTCCTGTGCAGCCACCGGAAAATTCAGCAGTTATATAAGACACTTTAAAAGTTTCTGTTTGAACTCTTCCTATCTGTCTTATTTTATCTGTTTGTAACTGGTAATTATGAGTTCACACTGATCTAAAATTTCAGTTTCCACAGCAGTGCTTTTTAAAAGTCATTTGGTTTTAGTCTGTCTTATTCTTCTCCAGTAATATATTTCAAGGTTTGGGTGTAACACTGAAATATTCATAAAGTTCCTAACTAGTTGCAAATTTTTGGACTGCATTATAGTAATGGAAGCTGCCTGAACGACAAATGAGGCACAACAGAGCAGAAAGAGAGGTGGAGAGCAAGAGAAAAGAAGGGGAAAAAATTATACAACAGTTAGCACAAAGGAACAAGAGAAATACAGATTATAACAAAGAAAACCAGAATAAGGAAAGGTAAAAAACAGTGGCAAGAGAAAGGCAAAGAAACGTTAAAAATTTAATATAGTTCTTTGGTCACCATATAACAAATAGGTTAGCAAAATGTCTATTTTTGTCCAATCTCATACCCATATGCTTGACACACTACAGCAGCTGAAAGACTAACATGCCAGTGTGATACTTGCTCTGAAAACTTAAAAAAAAATAAAATATATATGAAAAAGATGAAGGGAGAGGTTTTTTGTCTCCTCCTGTACCAATGAGGAAAAAAAAATCCACTGCAAGAAATGCTCTCTTGCATATTAACAGATCTCAGATTGCATTTACTTCAGCAAGTCCTAAGACATTTAGAACATTAGTCCTTTGTGTCAGCTACATTCTGAACTGTCCAGATGTGTTATTGCTGAGGCATATCTAGACATGCCAAGAAGCAAAAATGTAGAGAACTGGGAAGTACTAGAGGAAAAAAAACCACAAGCAGTTACGGAGTTTTTGTATTTCCAATAGCAGAAAGCAAAAACCCAAAAATTTTAGGATTTCAATTTTGGCCATAAATAGCTGCTACTTATGCTTTATTTCACAGAATTACAGAATAAGCTGAGTTGGAAGGGACCCTATGGGATCATTGAGGCCAGCTCCTGGTGTTGCACAACACTATCCCAGGAGTCACACCATGTGCCTGAGAGCATTGTCCAAACACTTCTTTAACTCTGTCAGGCTTGGTGCTGTGGCCACTTCCCTGGGGAGCTGTTCCAGTGCCAAAACACCCCCTGGGGGAAGAACCTTTCTCTAACATCCAACCAAAACCTCCCCAGACTCAGCTTCAGGCCATTCCCTCGGGTCCTGTCACTGGTCACCACAGAGAAGAGATCAGTGCCTGCCCCTCCTCTTCCCCTCGCAAGGAACTTGTAGACTACAATGAGGTCTCCCCTCAGTCTCCTCCAGGCTGAACAGACCAAGTGATCTCAGCTGCTTCTCATACGGCTTCCCCTTGAGGCCCTTTACCATTTTTGTCACCCTCCTTTGGACACTCTCCAGTAGTTTAATGTCTTTTTTATGTTTTGGAACCCAAAACTGCCCCCAGCACTGGAGGTGAGGCCGCCCCAGTGCAGAGCAGAGCGGGACAATCCCCTCCCTTGCCTGGCTGGTGATGCTGTGCCTCATGCCCCCAGGACAGGGTTGGCCCTCCTGGCTGCCAGGGCACTGCTGACTCATGGTCAACTTGCCACAGATCAGGACACCCAGGTCCCTTTCCCCAGGGCTTCTTTCCAGCATCTCATTCCCCAGTCTGTTCGTATATCCAGGGCTGTCCTGTCCCAGACACAGAGTCTGGCACTTTCCCTTGTTGAACTTCACATGGTTGGTGATTGACCAGCCATCTAATTTCTCAAGGTCTCTCTGCAGGGTCTCTGCCTTCGGGGGAGTCAACAGCACCTCCCAGTTTTGTATCATCTGCAAACTTGTTTAGTATCCCTTCCAGCCCTGTGTGCAAGTTATTTATGAAGATGTTGAAGAGCACAGGGCTGAGGATGGAGCCCTGTGGAACCCGGCTAGTGGCAGGTCACCAATCTGATTTCACTGTAACTCACTGTAACTCTTTGTGCCCAACCTGTGAGCCACTTGCTCACCCATTACAAGAGGTGTTTATCCAGCTGTGTGCTGGACGTTTTGTCCAGAAGAATCCTGTGAGAGACAGTATTGAAAGCTTTACTGAAATCCAAGAAGATCACATTAGCTGATTAACTAGACTGGTTACCTTGTTATAAAATGAAAATCAGGTTTGATAAGCAGGACTTTCCTCTCCTGAAGCTGTGCTGGCTGTGACCAATGACTGCATTGTCCCTCAGGTGTTTTTCAATACCTCCCAGAATGATCTGCATAACTTTAGCAGGCACTGGTGTGAGACTGACAGGCCTGTAGTTTCTGGGGTCCTCCTTCTTGCCCTTCTTGAAAACAATGTTTGCCAGCTTCCAGTCAGATGGGACCTCTCCAGATTCCCAAGACTGATCAAAAACAATTGAGAGAGGTTTTGCTACACCCTGCTTCCTGGAGTTTTAGTGTGATATTTTATATTTGTAAGATTTGGTCCTATGGTTCGCGATTCTTAAAAGTATTTCTGGAGTAGATTTTTAAAAAGAATTTAATACATCTGCTCTAAAGTCTTTGGACTAGAGCTTCTGAGGTTTAGATGAATCTTTCAATATGCTCAGCATGTTTCTTAGTCTATTCTGAAAGGTGAATTATTCTATATAAGTTTTCCATGGAACAAAAAGACACTATTTGTTTCCATAGCAAAATCATATTTTCTTTTCCAGTAATCAGTTTGCATATTTTTACTCATGACAATCTGTTTAAAAGCATAAGAAATAAAGTGTGCTAGCCAAAATAAAAGTGAAGGGCAGTCAAACTACGAATAGATTGCAGAAGATACAGAGGAGAAGGTACAGAGTAGGCTTTAAGTTTTAAAAATATTGTAAGTGAGATTGTTT